>BCGR01000026.1:39426-462515 GCA_001599375.1 Phoma herbarum
CCGGCTGGAACGCCAGGTGGCAGACCAGGGAGATCTGTTGGCAGATCTGTAGGCAGGGGAAAGTCAACGCCTGGGAGATCCGTTGGCAGGTCTGTGGGCAGATCTGTRGGCAGAGGAAAGTCAATGCCCGGCAGGTCTGTGGGCAGGTCTGTGGGCAGATCCGTTGGCAGGTCTGTGGGCAGATCTGTGGGCAGATCGGTAGGCAGATCGGTAGGCAGAGGAAAGTCAACGCCTGGGAGATCCGTTGGCAGGTCTGTGGGCAGATCAGTAGGCAGAGGAAGTTCGATACCTGGGAAGTCTGTTGATAGAGATGTCGGCAGGAGTTCTGTTGGAACTGAAGGAAGATCTGTAGGTACGCCAACATCTGGAATCGAGGGGAACGTCACTTCGCCGGTCGTCGGGTTGATCAAGAGGCCATAAATAGGGTCTATGAGCAAACCAGTGCCAGGGTCAAGCGCAAGCTGAGTACCAGTCGCCAGATCAAAATACCCCCCTGTCTGAGGGTCTCGGAAAAGGCCTGTAATGCCGTCAAGAACAGAACCAGCTGGAACGCCAGGAGGCAGCTCTCCTACAGCAGGAAGACCGGGCAGATCTGTGGGTACTACAACAGGAGCCACAGGGAGTTCTGTGGGGACAATTACGGGCAAATCAGTGGGTAAATCGGTCGGTAGCGCGTCTACAGGCAGGTCGGTTGGCACGTCGACTACGGGAATGTCAGTAGGAAGGTCGACGGGCAGATCTGTGGGAACGCCGACTACAGGGAGCTCGGTAAGAAGATCACTTGGCAGAGCGACAGGCAGATCAGTGGGCAGGCTGATTGCGGGAAGGTCGGTAGGAAGGTCGGTAGGTAGAATGACGGGCAGATCAGTGGGTAGAGCGAGATCGTTGACCACCTCTCCTGCGGTGTTGCCAACCGTGCCCACAGTGCCATCTATACCTTGAGTGATGTCTGTAAGTGGGTCCCCAGTACCAGCTCCGGGAAGAGTACCAGGCAGGATGTCATTGACCACTCCGCCGACTGTGTCACCAGCAGTGTCAAGAACGCCTCCGGCGCCATTCGTGATGTCCGTGATAGGGTCACCCGAACCAACAGGGATAGTTCCACCAGGGAACAGGCCTCCTACAGCTGTGTCGATGGGGTTGGAGCCAGTTTCTCCAAGGTTCGGCAAGCCAAGAGAAGCATCCGTGATGAGAGTATCGAGGATACCGGTGTCGATGCCTGGTAGGCCACCGTTGTCTCCAGCGGAGGAAGGGAGATCCGCCAGAGACGGCAATGCTCCGATATCAGGAATCGTGGTAACGCCTCCGTTAAGGAGGTCTCCGACATCGGGTACATCGCTGAGAGCTCCAGTGAGAGTTGGAAGTGCGGATGAGAGTTCATCAAGATTACCTAAGACATCAGTAGGGCTGGTCAAAGTCGGCAAGCCTCCATTAAGAACGTCTCCGACAACAGGGACAGAGCCAAGGGTATCGGATAGTGCGGTGGGAAGGTTTCCGTCAAGAACGTCTCCAACAACAGGGACGGTGTCAAGCGCGTCGTCGATGGAAGGGAGGCTACCTGTACCAGGCAGGGAAGGAGAGCCACCAAGAACGTCTCCGACAATAGGACCTGACTCGAGGCCGCTCGTGAGGTCAGGCACAACGCCTCCGAGTTCGCCGATGCCGGTAGGAATGAGGTCTCCAAGGCTGGGGAGCGAAGAACCACCACTCAGGTCAGGCGTAGTGCCGGTTGGTAAACCACTTGCCGCAGGCAAGCCGCCGAGGATGTCTGGAATGACTTGTCCAATGTTGCCGCTCAGCGCATCCGGGATGACGTTTGTAAGATCACCGCCGGTGTTCGGCACGCCGCCGAGAACATCACCGACAACACCAATGGGGTTGAGGTCAGTGAGATCGGAGGGTAAGTTGCCCAGATTGCCGGACTCGGTCGGTAAAAGAGTACCAGGATCGAGCAAGCCATCGAGTCCACCGAGAGCACCACTCGGGTCAATTGTGCCGGACCCAGGGACAGCGCCACCAAGATCTGGATTCGAAGGTAGACCGATGGGTACCAACTCACCGTTCAAGACGTCGCTCGTTGGTAGGTTGTCAACGATGTTAGGGATTACATTGCCCAGATCGTCGAGACTACCAGTGAGACCATCAGCACTAGGCAATGGAAGCGGAGGCAAACCAGTGCCGAGAGTGTCAAGGCCAGGAAGAGGCAGAGCGTCTCCAATGTTGTCGACACTAGGGAGAGGGCTCAGGTTTGTCAGGCCTCCCGTGAGATCAGGCAAAGCACCAGCGAGACTGCCTGCGTCAGGTAAGACGGTTGGCAAAGTGTCTGCAAGTCCACCAAGAGCGTCGGGGGCGAGAGGCAGAATCCCGTTGAGGAGGTCACCTCCTGGAAGAACGTTGGCGAGTCCATCCGTGGGAAGCCCACCACCGAGGACATCGCTCACGACGGGAACAGGATCGAGTGCGTCTGTAGGGTTCAGACTTGGCACAGCTCCGATGAGGTCAGGCAATGCGGTGTTGAGGCTACCAGCGTCAGGCAGTAGCAGCGAAGGACTCGCATCTCCAAAAGTATCGAGACCCGGGAGAAGGAGACCTGAGCCATCAGTGCCAGGGAGCAGCGAAGGTAAAGCTCCAGTTGCATCAAGTACGGCCCCTTCGAGATCTGGCAAGGCGCCAGTCAGATCGCCAGTCAAGCCGCCTAGATCTTGCAAACCGAGAGTAGGCAGGCCAAGGGAGGGTTCGGATGGAGCGGTGGTTGTCGGTAGAGGAGAGCCGTCAGGACCGAATGCGATGTTGTCAACAGTTCCAAGAAGTCCGTCACTGACGCCGCCGAGACCAGTTCCTGCACCATCAACAGTCTGTCCAAGGGTATCGAGACCACCGCCCAGAGCGTCTCCCGTACCTGCAACAGCTCCGCCAACAGGACCACCGATCGCGCTGCCAAGAGCATCAGCTGTGCTGTCTACAGTTTGTCCGAGTCCGGATGTGGTGTCCCCCACTGCCGTACCCACATCAGAGACTGCGCCGTCGAGGACGTTGCCAATGTTTGTCAAGGTGCCGCCCAAGGGCGCAGTAACGGGGAGAAGACCGTCAACGATTCCAGGGTTCTCGCCATTCGGAATGGGCTGTCCGAGCGTGGGCGTGCTGGCTGTCGGAATCAGAGGCGAGAGGATACCATCAAGCAGGTCGGTATTAGCTGTTGGTACTAATGGTACCGCAGTCTCCACTGATGGAACGAGAGGTGAAAGAAGGCCACCGAGCAGACCAGTGTCAGCGCTTGGGACTGTGTCCGTGTCGAGAGTGGGCGCTTCGGGCGTCGGAGCGTTGAGAGTGGGCAGTGCGAGAGCAGGCGCCTCGAGCACTGGAGCAATAGGCGACAATAGACCGCCAAGCAGACCTGTGTCTGCGCTCGGTAGTGCAGCAGCCGGAGCTTCCAAAGAAGGAGCGGCCAGGGACGGCGCTGCTAGAGAAGGAGCCACAATAGTGGGTACTTCGAGTGCGGGCAACACGGGAGATAGAACAGGGACACTGCCTCCAAGCAGGCTACCACCGAGTGACTCGAGGCCACCGAGGAGACCGGTGCCGGACTCTGTAGACGGAGCAGCAAGTGATGTGGCAACTAAAGATGGTGCTGCAAGAGAAGGCGCCGCGAGCACAGGTTCCACTACCGGAGCAACAGGTGTGCCACCAAGGAGGCTACCGCCTAGTGATTCGAGACCGCCGAGAAGGCTGCCGGTGCTCGTAGACGGTGCCGCCAGCGTTGGAGCAGCCAGCGAAGGAGCAGACAGCACAGGAGCCAGAGGAGTCAACAGGGGCGCAATTATGGGTGCAACTGAAGACACTGCTGTCGTTGTAACAGCGGTTGTTGGTGTGACAGATGAAGACGTGATCCTGGTACTGCTTGAGGACACTAGAGGTGCGAGAATGGCACCAAGCAGTTGGGGATTCGGAGCGGGCAGCGCGTCTGCATGCCCTACAACGGCGAGGACTAAGCTCGTAGAGAGCACATGTCGGTAGACACGTCCCATATTGAGGGAACGTCTAACGGAGATCTGTGATCAGTAAGTAGCGGGGACAGTAGAACTTGTGCCTTGGTTTGGAGATGGACAGAGATTTTGTCTCAAAAGGCCGTTGCCTATGCAGACAGTAGTGAGCGTGGTCAAAGGAATGACAATAGGTGTAGAGAAGGTGGTGGCTGCATCGGCGAAGAACTCATCAGCATGCGGGTGCGTTCAGGCCAATATACTTCCTGTTCAGCCAATAGGGCTGCCTACAGGACTTCAAGAACGTTCGTACCCCATTCAGCAACTCAGGTTGCGTCTGGTCGCCCTCATTCTTCTCGCAAGTGGAGCGAAATCGAAAGAAGGCAGGTCAAGGTGGTCGAAGTCAGTACCCTTCGCGCAAAGGCATGCGGCGACGGCGGCTCGTCGGTGATTTACCCAGTCTTGAGACCAATCCTTCACACCAGAAGAGATATGCCAAGAGTATACAGCGGGGTGCCAAGATCACCCTCTCCCTCTCCCTGGGCAAGTCGTGGCGAAAGACGTTCTTCCGTGGACGAAGAGTCATTATTGGAATGACCGAGTCTGTTCGAGGTGTAGTAGAGGCGGCTTCGAAGTGGCATCGACACACAAAGAATGCAAGTCCGGCAGTGATGATCATGCAATACCCATCCGTGCTCTTTCAACGTATGAAGCCTCTCGACCATTGTGATGAGATGGACGTTGTTCGTAGCAGATTACGCAAAACGAGATCGGTGGACGTTGTAGAACTCCTCTATAGAATTTAGTGCGTTCGTTATCACCCTGTCTTGGATAGGGTCTGCAATGTGAGGTGGCAGGAGCAAGACTGACAGTTGGAGCCCTTGCCGCGGAGGTCGTCGCTTTGTCGCTTCCATAGGGCCTCTGTACCACATCCGTCATTGTTCGGATGCTCTCAATTGGCTCATGGCGCCCCCCGCGCTCGCCAGTGTAAGTGTGGTGGTACAAAGAAGGAAGAATGCTCCAAGGGAGAGCTTGCTCGACAAGGAAATTGTGAGCTAATTTTTCACCTGCTGCCAAAATGAGTAAATCTATCCTATCACTGCAATCTCAAATCGACAGCGGTCCTACGCTACCTAGAGAAAGGAGCATTGTGCGGGTGCGTAGGTGGGTCAAATGAGCGGCATTGAATTCCTGAGTAGTGAGAGACAAATCTATAAACCATCAGTCAGAGAGCACTGCAGTCACGCGATGTTGTGTCCGCTCTCAGACCCAAAGAGCCCTTGGAACTTCGATATACTCCCGAGGTCGATGGTATGCGACGAGGCAGAGCGACGTGAAAAAGGACGGTGGCGCGCGTGTTGCGAAACAGTCGGTAGTTGGTGTAGGACTGCCACACATATGGGAGCTAGTCAGAGCTCGTCCTTTACAACCGAATAAAGCTGTGGAGGCTACAAGCTCTTCCATGTCGTGATCGACGTTCTTGCAGCTCGAGAAGGTGCTTCGGATGTGTGCTACAAGCCAGGTACGGTGGATCTTCGATAGGGCACACAGACAAAGGATCGATCGAAAATTCAACCATGAATGTTGTCATCCCTCCACTCTTTCATGCAATCGGTGTTGAGGCAAGTGATGTTAAGAAAGTTGGTGACTGGACGGTGGTTGGCCGGCAAGAACGCGTCGGAAACTTGGCTTGGCGGCGCTCGGGCCGGCTCAGCGCGTTGGTTCCGAGCATCCCATCACGTCAATGACCTCAATGACCATCTGTATCGTTGCGTTATGAATGACCAGCTGTCGCCTTTGGGCCCCAACGGCGACGATACATCCGTCCCGCCCAGAAGGAAGAAAGCAAGGCAAAAGTATGCACCGAAAGCATGTACGTCACGTCTAAACTCTCAAATGCCGTCCATGGCTGTTCACTGGGTTCGTTCCGATCATTCCGCGACTTTCGCGCACGAGTAATGTAGCAGTGCAACGTACAATTAGGCATACATTGTAGCTAACGCTATGTAAAGGCGTGTCGTGCAGGAGATCGAAATTGAAAGTACGTATTACCGGCCGCTCCCTGCCTATTTGCGTGCTGACATGATGCTGTGCTCCGGCGACAATCCTTGCCAGCGATGTCGAGACAACAACAAGCGCTGCTTCTTCTCAGAAGACCAGACGGCAGCTGAGGCCTTGCAAAACCTCAGCCGTCCTTCACTACCACAACAACCTTCGATGTCAACATCGATTAACAATGGCAGCGGCCTTGCACGACGCAGCATCATGCCGAGACGAGAGAACAGCGAGCTAAGATTCAGCGACGCCAGTGCCCTCGGGTTATCAATGGAAGCAAGAATGGCTCGCATTGAGTCTATGATGGAATCATTACTCCAGGAGCGAGCCACGTACACGAGCCCTCCTGCAGTCCCTCCCTACGACGAGACTGGCAGTGACATCGCCATGTCCATGTCAATGGACGACTCCGTTAATCCAGCTCTGACTTTTCCGAGCCAGCCTCCACACGATATTCATCCTCGTCTTCAAGACGCTATAGACCCCCTGCTGGCCACGGACACAAACAATGTACGCTTGGACAATCGCAACCTCATGTTTCCGGATCCAGCGATTTATCAAGGATACATCGCCACGTTCTTTGACGAGTTCCACGGCTACTATCCTTGTGTTGACGAGCAGCGTTTTCGAGGCCGCAGTCAAAGAATGTTAGCAGTACCTGAGGTGCATCCAGACGATGTGTGCTTCCTAGCGCTGAACTATATCATCTTTGCATTGCATGCCGTGTCAAACGAAATTACGGCATCAGGCCGCCAGAGGAAGCCCTCTGGATGGCATTGGCTTCAACTCGCTGATAAGGTTGTCGGTAAGCGACCGCTTATGGGGCACGGTGATATCAGCTTGGCCCAATTCTTGCTGTTCAAGGTGCGTACTCTCATATCTCTCTTCTTTCGTAGCTATAGCTAGAGATATTGCCTCTGTCGAGCATGTTGTAGTTTTCAGGTGCTCTCTCAACTCGCAAGAGCTCTATCAGGTAGAACTGAAGGCCTCTGCGGTTCGAGGACTAGCTTTCCTTGCGATTCCGCACAGCTCTTCAAACGACAGCTGACAGATACAGGCTATATACTGCGCTCTTGTCGATCAACCGAGTCTTGCCTATAATACTGTAGGGCTTGCTAGCCGCTACACACTCCAGCATGGAATGAATCTTAAAGAATCATACACAGGATCCGATGTCTGGGAGACATTTGAGCGCCTGCGAGTATTTTGGAACGTTTTGATCGCCGATCGCCGCATATCCTTATCGTGCAAGCGCCCTTACATACTACGAGATCTAGATATCGGCGTGGAGCGGCCAAGTGATGTATATGGCAGAGTGAGTTTGTATGGCATCCGAAACCTTCGTCACTGAGATCTTGAACAGGACATTACGCCGCTGGTGGAGCCCTCCCAATCTGAAGCTGCTCGCGAAGTCAACGAGTACTTGGATTTCATGGTCCAGTGGTCCCATTTTGCCGGATCTCTTTGGGATAGTGTTCTCGCTGCTCACGTGCATGCAAATGATCTCGCCGACCAAGCGCTCACTTTCAACGCCGCCATCGATGATTTCATTGTGAATATATTCGCTGACATCGGCGATCGTTGGTCTGTCTTCGCTCATCGACGCTGTCAATACGTCCGGCTGTGCTTCGACAATCTCATCCTGATGGCTCACCGCGCCACCATTTCCTCGCTGCAGTTCGAAGGACGGACCAGCGACCTACTGCAGGTTGCAGTCACATCGATGGCACATGTACGAGTGCATGGGTGGGTGTCGACAAATGGGTACCTTCTTCGATATCAGATGGTCACTACGCTGGCAGCTAGTCTCCACCTACTATCCAGTGCTCTTGTTGGCAACCACTTCGACGATATCGATCTCCGGTCAGGGAATGCGCTAGGGAAAGCAGAGTTCAATGCCGCGGTCGACTTACTCAGCGGTCTTGCGCAGAGTGTACCACTAGCGCAGCGAGTGCTAGATGATTTCGAGCGCATTGTGCCTGTTGTACGGCATGTGTTCGCAAAATGCGCAGAGGGGCCTTCGTCGCTTCAAGGTGCGCCAGACTGGGCTGTCTCCGGTGACTTCATCCCTGCAGATGCTGCAAAGCTTCTCCCATACAAAGAGCGGGTCCCCGACATCTGTGTATCCGTGCTCTATAATGGTATATGGACCACTAATGTCGGCTCCAAGACCGATCGTGGTTTTTCTGCTTGGGATGCAGGCCTTGAGCCTGGCGGCGCGAGAAGCAGTGTGCTCTGGGTTTGAAGCTCTTCGATGTTGAGAGCGAAGGTGCCATGTAGAGTTATTCCCAATGCTTGTGATCTTGAGTGTTCTCGTCTTATATAGATACCCACTTGCGCAACACTGTTCTAGCGGGCGTTGAGTGTCAGCGAAGCAAAACGAAAATAGAGCCCTGGTGTAGTCTAGGATTCGTCACTTTGCCTTGAAGCCGCACAGGTACTTTTCGCCATTTAGTCGCAACGTGTGCTTGATGACAGATCGATGTTTCGAGATTCTCTCATTCAAGGTTTGTCCCTTGGGTAGCAGAGATTGTCAGCTGCAGGTCGTAGGACCTTCAAAACCAATGGAGGTCGTCAATCATGGTCTGTATATGTCTTGCGAACTGACAGTTCTGCTAAAGGCTACAGAAATTCTGTCCCTAGAGAAGGTTTCTCTATTGCTCAAAAACGCAGTGTACATAGGCTGCCCTCTTCATGTACCCTGCCTAATGTGCAAGACAACGGGGAGGACTATTCAAACAATCCTAGCGAAGAAACGAGGGCCACAGAACAGACATGGTGAGCACAATACTATAGTTATCGCTCATAATTTTTCGTGTCTGTTTGTCAACAGTCTTTACAATCTATAAAGAATTGTTCTGCCTTGCACTCACAGCGGCACAATCTTTTCGACAATACAACACTCAGCCACGACAATTTTTGAATTGCCTCAATAAATTGAGGGATCACTCTTATAGCATGTGTACTTATAGGAAGTAGTGCATTGATCCCTCAAAGGCCGCTTTGGACGCCCTGACAAAGATCCGCGCGTCGCACCGATGCTGAGTGACAGCGTTTTGTTCCAACCACACAAACGATAGTCCCTGCACACACTGACCCCTAAAGCACTAGAAGGTAACGAGTTCAGTCAGCTTGGGACTATGCATAT
Source organism: Phoma herbarum (assembly GCA_001599375.1). Classification (NCBI taxonomy): domain Eukaryota; kingdom Fungi; phylum Ascomycota; class Dothideomycetes; order Pleosporales; family Didymellaceae; genus Phoma; species Phoma herbarum. The sequence continues at coordinate 48,610 of BCGR01000026.1, forward strand.
CTGTCAATCTGGTGCTGCCAATGCATGCTCGAATATGATGTCACATCGAGGTCGATGAATGCTTTGCTCATTGCTACTCGCATCTCGAAACCGAGCCTCTGCCACAGATCAATAGCGTGATCACTCAATAACACCAATGGATTGTATCCAAGAAATCCGCAATGCTGTTGCAGGGAGCTCGAAACAATAACCGAGTTTCTCCTTTCTGGAGCTCGAACACTACCACGTTCGCCCCCTTGACTCAAGTTCAATGCTGTTGGTGAGCTGCCATCACGTATGACTGTTGCAATTGCAAGATGTGTTTGGCAATGAGAACCGAGAACAGCTATTGTGCCCGAGGATTGCTCCTGAACCTTGCTATTCGCCACATCTATACAGAACCGATGCTGACACATGCTGATCGCACAGCACCATCACGAGCGCGCCCCCCCCCCCCCCTCTTCCGACACCGCACCTTGATCTGACATACGCCTTGCGCTTCGCTCCGAGCCTCTCGCCCCGACCCTCACCGTTCACAGTGCTGACATCAGCCTGCATCATCCACGTCGCTCGACTGACCCGTGCTCCCATCCATTCCTCTTTAGATCATCAGAGATCGCACACGCACGTGAGAATCCGGGGGTAGACGCATCCCATACCCAGCATCACGCCCCGTGAATTACTCGGCTTGTCAATCGTTGCCGTTGTGGCTCGGCGTCCTTGACTGAGACGTTCGACGTAGCCTCCCTCGGCACGAACACATCTCGACGTCCTCAAGAGAAGCAGTAGGGAGTCCGAGCCCTTGCACCAAGGCGTTCACTCGGTGACACAGGCGGTGTGCGTGATCAACGCTCTCACCAGCTTGCACGTATTGAGCCGTGTCTAATCACGCTCGTGCTGCACGCTTAGGATCATTCGTGCATCGCAACGGCGGGAGGTAATTACCAGCCGCGTGGGTGGTGGGACGTGGGCGAGCTTGAGGAAGGTGCGGGCTGCGATTTGTCCTGTTTAAGATGGCAGAATCCTGCGACGAGCACTCGGGCCGGCAACGATAGTCCGGGAAATCGCGGTCCGAGATGTTAGATGTTCGGCTTGCGGTGAAGTGAGGCGCGGGCACGAGTCGTGTAAAATTTCGACACGGATGAATGTTTGATGATCCTGAGTGTACTTGGGTTGTGTAAAGTTGTGTCGTCAAGTAAAAAAAGGCATGTAGCGGTGAAGCTGCAGGCAATCTCGAGGTCTCGTGATGGATTGGGATGCTGCGGCCTCGATGTGTGTTTGATGCTGGCACACTCGATGTGGATCGTCCAAAAAGAAGTGTTTGCACTACTTAATTGATGCTAAATTCGAAGGACGTCGGACCTAGGCGTCGCAGATGACTGAAGCTGGTATCAGCTCCATAGCCACTGTTACCTCTGTGCCGTGACAGCACCTCAAATATTGAGCAGCATCTGAGGCATGCTGCGATATGAGCATTACCGGCCTGCTAAAAGCTTATCCGAGAATGAGAAGTTGTACACTGGGTAGTCTAAGCGCGCAGTGTGACCACACTGAATGACTCCCAAAGACAGCAGCGCGAGTTTCACAGTCCACCACGAACCAGATCTCCTCCTACTTGTATACATGCATAACAATCTGTAAAAGACGGCCTCCAACCGTCGCCTTACTCACGGTAGCCTAAATCGTCAACTTCACATTGGCGGGGGKGGAAAGCCAAAAAGGGAAGCCATCCGTCCATCACCCACGCTTCTAGAACCGCCCCCAAACAACTGAAGCAACTCAAAGGAATTCCAGGATCTGGCGGTGGAGTTTGACGCTTGACACTCCGACTCAGGAAGGTGGAAAAGCTCCATCATGGGCGGAAGGATCGCTTGATTCACAGTCGCAACGGGTAAGCGCCGCTTCCAATGTTGCGATCAGCTGAAAGAAAGGTACTTCCAGAGGGTTACTGTCATTGGTAAATGGAACGTGAACAAAGATCTGCGTGCCAATAAGTAGCCAGTATCACATGCTGTGCAGTGGCTGGGATCATGAGAGACGGCGCGCAGGTCCGGATGCATCGCGGCTAGCCATCCATGTGCGCTCGATAAGCACGTGGGGAAAGCATGCACACCACCTGCCAAGTCGGGGCGTGTCCATGTGAACTTCAGATTTGCTAGGGTGAAAGTCACTACGGAGACGTAGTTGGTGGTTTTGCAATTATCTGCTTCCGTGAGTTGAAACGTGGGTCTTGACGCATTTGACAGTTTCGAAGCCTGTTTGTGAGCTATTCTACTTTTCCTTTGGCAGACGAGATTGCGAGTTGCTGCCCAATTCGATGGCGTGCATGTGTCGCTGCCTCGAGTCATCGTACAGGAGTGCTCCGGCGTATTCTCGTCATTTCCAGCCATGGTCTTTGCAGACTTCGAAACACACGATGTCAGATGCAACATGCGGCCCAACTGATATGAATGCGGCCTCTCAACTCGCTGGAATCAAACTACTCTGCTATAGCTTTGTCGGCATCACTCCGCGTGCCGATGAATATGCATTGTCGCAGTACCTTTCGACATAACACGACAACAGCAATTGTAATTCGCGCAAATTGAGTCGTGGAGCGGAGGCTAGCGATGAATCCCCCCGTGGCGCTAGGGGTGTGGGGATCGTGAACAACTTGTTAAGGAGACAATGTTCGAGCGCCTCCTTTACGGTGCAATGTCAATTCCGGGAAGGGGGCGGCGCAACAGGTAAACGAGACTTCGGTCTAAAGTGCTGCGAAACGCTGATCGAATTGCTGCAATTCGAGTATAGTTCATGTCGATTCGAAGTGCGAGCACGTTATAGACTGCGATTGGTTGGACCAAGCGTGGGACTCGCGGTGCATTTGTGCCCTGCGTCGAGCTGTGCACGCTGACTTACAAAAGCAGAAAGATGGACCATTCTCAGGCCTTTTCGGCTCGCGTAGCTACTTAGATTGGTTCATTGGAACGTATAATAGCTGAACAAGCCCGGTGCGCTCACGCGCAACAACCACCGGCTTAAGATGTCAGTCAGCCACGCGAAGTGTGCAAGCCCCGCTCCAGATGAGGATTAGCTGGCCGCTTGAACCAGGCTGTTGGGCCTTTCTGTCCCAGCCAAGTGTCCGGGAATGTGGCACTGTCACGCCGCAATCGTGGACAATCATGTACCATGCTTGTGTCGCCCGGTTTTTGGGGTGTTTGTATACAGCAATATATTACTTGCACAGAGCTGGAATGAATGGATGATGCAATGGCTTGATGGGCTCATATTTGACAGCCAGTGATCCTTGGAGGTGTAGGAGTGGTGGCATTTGCAGTTGTCAATGATCGACTTTTGTATCGAAGGTGCTGTGAGGGGTTATGTATTAGATCTAGGGGTCAGAACAATGTGGTACATCTAGTCCAGACTTGACGATGACAGCAAAGGGTGCGGATGCCCTCAGAGGCTCACACAAAGAACACGTCAAGTCATGGCTGAATGCGTACCGCACACGTCGTATCGCATTCCGATTGTGCCTTTGTGCAACATTTGTTGGCCAAGACAACTCAGACCGGGTCACGAGAATCGAGAATAGAATACATCGATTTTGGCGACCTGGTTTGCAATGACCTTTCAGCAGAACAATGTGAGACAAAAGCAAGGGGCCGTGACCGTTAGCGGTGATTGGTCTTGTGGTAAACACATCAAGCGCGTGTCATGTTGGAGCCTGGGGAAGCTGAGATGACACCCGATCTGTGCGGTGTCATTGCTGTCGCTGTTGTGTTTGACGGATTTCTTTTGCAGAAGTCGTATAGCATGTCGATGTCGTTTGTATCCTGGAAGCATCCGCGATAGGTCTCTATATCCAACATCACAGAACCACGTGAAACTGACCACCAGACTGTCAACAAGACGTCTCGGTGAATTCGCCGTGACTTCGAGGGAGAAGCCACGAGAAGATCTTCACCGTACAATCATAGCAACGGAACATGGATACAGAGGACCGTGGTGGCGCCCAAGGTTCTTGACAGTAAAAAGGATGTGTTGACAAAAACAACAATTTCACGTGTGATGCTGCAAGGTGGTCGAATATGCGCTCGTGATGCACCTAGGGCGGGCCGACGAGCATGCCGAGGGGCGTGGTTTTCAGGAACGGACCTCAGCTGCGGTAGCGACATACCAGAGGCCATACTTGGAGTACTGTTCTTCTAATGTAAGGTGCCACGCAATTGCTAGATGAATCATTTCGCCGTACAACTCATGAAACCGGAATCATGCTGCATGGAGCGGAGCGGGAGCGTTGCACATGATGTACTTCATGTAGCCGTGTGATTCGACGAGGTATTCCGGATGACCACGAGAATTTGCCTTGTAGTTGGTCGATGTCGCATCTTTGCCACTTTGGCAGTTACTCAAAGCCGCGCTGGGGGCACTGTGCGCACTTTTCGGCGGGGTACATCTTACTTTCCCAAGATTCAGCCGTCGTGCGTTCTAGGCTGAGGACGCGTGCAGATGACCCCGAGTGTTGACCTACACGCAGCGAAGCCCAACGAACAATGGCTCGCAAAGCTACATGCATCCTGTCAGCGTCTCGTGAGTGACTCGAGTGGGCGGGCAAGTTGTTCACGGTAGATGGAAAATCTCCACTCGAGATAGTGGCGGGGAGGGTCCTCCCAGAACGGCTGGTGAGGATCTTGACCGGCAGCGGAAAAAGTCAGATGCCTCGTGATGTAGTGCGGAGAGACGAGTGGAGATGGGCAGCGATATGGAAGTAAGGCTACCTGATCCGTTTCGAGTGTGCTTCATCTTCCGAGGACGGCAGCTTCAGTAAGGCGATCAATGAGAAAGCCGTCTGAGCAATGTCTAGGTGCTTTTAGAACTTCAACCGCATCGTTGGCAGTGCCTGAAGGTTGCTAGGACATGAGCACAGCCTCGGGCTTTGGGGCTAGACACAAGCAGGGATGACATTCAGACGAGGTGAAAAGTATATTTAATACAGCTGAGTCGCACGTACTGTAAGATTGAGCACGGGTCAAGGCTCAGGTGACTTGTGGTGCCGTTACTAGCCTCCGCGGCGCGATGCGTTCGCCAACGCAGAGGCAGTGAGTCAAGACAGCGTTTGGTAAAGAGAGCGGCAACGCTCATTGATGGCAAAGGGGCTTGACGAATCGAGGTGTTGCAAAGGGCCGCCTCGAGGTGGACGAAGGGCCTCTGGCAACTCGTGGACTGCAGCGCCTGGCCGGAGGAGCGAGTCAGCCTCTTTCGCCGGGGATTCTGGAAGAAGAACCTTGCGGGCACGGTCCAGGTAGCAATCATGTGCCATGCGCGCAAGAAGGCGCCCCTGCACAGCGCCATCGTGGGGGAGCAAGCCCAGCTGCCACGCGTGGGCGCCGATGCTTTCAGCCAGAGCGTATTGGACGTAGTGGCACAGCGAGCGCTGGAGGCGTCTTGGGAGCTCATGGGATCTCACCAAGAATGAGATGCGCTGGCGAGCGTCTTCAGCGTGACGGGGGATTCACCTGGAGTCGTGCAGGCACGCCAGCCGGCAGCTCTCACTGTCAATAGTGGTAGGTGCTAGGAAGGCCCTCGTGAAAGAGCGGTAGGCCGTCACGGCCGTCATGGGCATGGGCACGGGCATGGCCAGTTTAGCAGCATACAGGCCAGGACGTGCAATGCCGGGGAGTCTCCGGAAGGGCTATTGCGGGCCTGTTTAGGGCGAGGATGAAGTGCAGGGGTGCTGGGCCAGGTGTGGGCGTCCAGGTCGCTCCTTCCGTGTCGGCGGTCGCTCCTGCCCATCCCTGTCCGCGCAGCTTTGCACTGGCCCGGCCTTTATACATAGAGATCCACTCCCACCTCGGCGCACCTGTGGTTCCCTCACGTACACGCCTTTGCCATCGACGCCCGCCAACGCCATACAACAATACATACGCATCCGCCGTACATACATATCGACTGCACACCGTACCCACATGTATCCGCGACGACTGTAACGACGCCGGCATTCCACCTGTTCGGCACCTGCCCACCTGATTGACGCAAGCGCACCCTCACCGTCGCCGACGCAAGCGGACCGCAACTGGCCCATTCCCCACCCTATATCAACAGCGCCCCCGGCACGCAGTGCCTGCACATCCACAATGCCGCTGAGAGCCAAATTGCCCATTGTGCGCGTCGAGCATGGCTCGATGCACACCATTGAGACCCGCAACCCCGAGAATCTTTTCGGGCTATGGAGTGGTGAGTGACGTCGACTATCGCAAGGCTCGCAGAGCGCCCGCTAACCACGATTCCCGCAGTTTTCTCCAAATGCTCGCCTGCTATGGAGGACGGAAAGCGCTACGAAAACATGGCTTGGCGGCTCTGGGCGCGCGAAACCTTCTGCTGCCAGCCGGACCACGTTGTGCAGCCACAGTGGTCGTTCGACCAGCAAGTCGCCGCCGGCACCACTGCAGAGGTCCCAGAGTTGTCTACCAGCGTTGCATCAGATGACTCGATAGACCCTCTTACCACGAGCCAGCACCGCTCAGACTCATCCGCTTCCCGACCAGACCTGCGGCGCCACGACTCGGCCACTAGCAACGCTCGTGGCAAGCACATGACTCCAATCGATCTCGAGAAGGTCGTTCACTCAATTCAAGAGAAGAAGGCCCTTGAGCCCATGTCACCGCTCCCCCCGCACCTCGCCCCACAGACGACGCAAGAACGACGACCAGAGGAGGCGATAGTCCCACGCTCTGCATCACCACCTTTGACCGCACGCCGCTGCGCACCAGAGCTTTCTACATCAACCTTTGCCACGGCTCGCGGAAGCGACGACTTGAGCGCCACTGGCTCAGAAGCCAGCACTTCCACCGATGTGAGCCAGCACAGCGTCGTCCGTGGCTTTGAACCCGGCCATATCTCCACCTCCATACGCTCAAGCACTAACCTCGCACCTACACCGTCCATCCTGAAGAAGACGTCCAGCTTCATTGTTAAATCACCGCCTTCCAGGGCTGAGCCAATGATTAAGAAGAAGCAGCCCATGTTCACTCTTGGTGGCTCGTCTGATGAAGATGCCAGCAGCTCGCTAGAGGCTTACTCTCTGGCTCAGCGCAGTTCTCTGTCTGAGAACCTCCGGAAGGCTGGCTCGATGAACAAGACCACCTCCTTCGCCAACCAGATCAGCCTGCGCCAGTACCAGGAGGCCATCTCTGAGAGCGAAGGTGCCATTGAGAGCGACAGCGACGAGCCTGATGAGAGTGCCATCGAAGAGGAGGACTCCGGCGATGACTGGGAGGACGACGACGAGGAGGCTGATGAGAGCCATCAGTCGAGCATGCAGACTTCCAGCATGTTCCCTCGTGTCGATTCCAAACCAAATCTCACGTCTCACCGCTCCCTTCTCACAACAATGATGCATGAGGGTGACCGCGCGCAAGCAATGCAAAACGCAGCTCAGCGGCATCAGCCCCCGCCAATCCGTCGATCGCGCACCACAACACCGAACGGTCCATCCATTGGTAATTCACCCCAGGAGGACAGTGGTCTGATGATGCGCCAACAGGCTTCGAGGGCCAAGCCTATCATTATGACGACTTCAAACGTGCACCCTCCCGCATTGTCTCCGCGTACAACCCGCCGACTAATGCTCCAGAACGAGCTGAGCGGCTCGCTCCGTCAAAACCTGCTGTGGGAACGCCAGCAGAAAAATGCCACGACCAACGCAGCAATGCGAAGAGCTGCCACCACCACCGACCTCCAGGGCATGACCACCATGGCTCAAGCCCAGCCAATGCACACCAGTGCGAAGAACCCCAACAGCTACTTCGACCAAGGTCTTGGTAGCTACCACACCAAAGGCTGGTAGACTTTCATCTTTATTGATTTTACATTTGCACTTCTAGCGGCATCAACAAGCGAGCATTGGGCTCATGGCGTTTTGTCTTTTTGTACCCGTTCAGCATTTGAGCGGTGATGATGGGTAACGACTTCTCAAAATCTTCGATGCTTTGAAGGCATCATGTACGCCCTACGAGGCTACGATTATCCTTCAGCGGACTACGGCGGTTCAACTGGCTTCTAAAGAAGGCTTAAGGCTCGCGCCTGTTTGAGTTGGCTTTCACATAGCGACAAATCCCCCATTGATCTGTACTATTACCTGCACTGTACTTCTATTTGGGCACTTCTATTTGGGCTCACCAAAGCCATTATACCCCAGTACAGGATGACTTTGCGAAGTCGCTCTGCAGCAGAATTACCTCAGACGAGACAGCAGGTAATCAGTTAGGTACTTAATCGAAAAAGCGATTGTTCAGAAGACCAAAACATGTTTCGTCCTGCTAATGATCATCTGTGAGACTCGCATACATTTTGCTGACGCAATTCTCGCGGCTGTCATGGTCGTCTGGGCTCAACAAAGCGCAAGTCTGATACCAGAGTTTGATCTGTTCCTTACCGCTCTTCTGTATTATCTCGCAGGTTGTGCGCCAGCAGGCGCTTATGCACACTTCACGGTGCAGCACAGAATGCTACCCAATGGCGGAATTCGCTTACATCTCCCCGCCACAGCACCACGGGTCTCGTTGCAGATGGCGCGACTGCTCGAAAGACAAGCTGCGTGTCACTATGATCTGTCTAGTTATTAACAACACTATCTGAGACATGTGAGACCTGGAGATCTTTGCCTTGTGACGAGCGCTCTCCACCCGCGGCTATTGCTTTGCCGCCTTCCCTCGGGCCGCCTTCCTGTCCACCATCTTGACTGCCTGTGATGCGTGCCTGGCACCTAATGAGCACAACCAGCGACATCACAACGGCTTTGTCATAGGGAGGACGGCATGATTCGCCGCATGCAGTCCTCGAAGGTGCTACCTCGTGAGACCTTCCTTGCGCAACAGGGTTCCGAAAGAGTGTATTTAGGCACACAAGTCGTGCGCCTGCAGTCGAGTCTCGACGGCAATCCCACCGTGCCTCAGCCTTATGAATCAGGCGTCGACCTCAGCGCTCCCCTCACATGAACTGCATCAGCACCTCGATTTTTCGTTGCCACCTGACTGCCTGCGGTCCGCGACTGCTACAGAGTGGAGGCGTTCGGAGGTTTTACACGTCATATTTCTGCTGTTGACACCGCAACACCACATTCTCTGCATTTTGCAATACATCAACGTCACGTACGGCCACGCAAGCCTTACCAGCTGACCGGCCTCCTCATGCGAGAGCAAAGATTTATTACCTGACATCTCACTACTGGCTAATATGCAGCGGCTCGAGAGCGGTTCGAATCGCGTGCTCATCATCCGCAGCAACCCCACGGTCGACTAGCTTTGCCCGCTGCTGTTCGCGACACCATCGATCAGCCGGCATCTAAAAGCAACAGTCATCATGGGGAATGAGATGAGCGGCACTGCCTTAACAGGCACCCGCTGCGCTACCTACCCCGCGACGCAGTCGGTCAGGGTGTTGATGCGCTGGCAACTTAGCGTCTGCAGAGAGGTCATCTGAACTTCCGGAGACATGCTCAACCTCTGACTTGTCGCCCATTCAGCCTCACATACAAGGAAGCTGCGCCACCACGGGAGGCTTTGATAGCACTCCTACCAACCCCTTGGTAATGCACTCTCACCCCTCATCCTGTGACTGCCATGGACTTACTGTCATCTCAACTCGCGGCTCCGCAACTTCCATTCGTCGCACTCGTGGGGGCCTCGTCACATGTTTTGACACTGTCACACCTTACAGATTACAGCTGCACAATGGTGACAAGCTCACTCTTGCCAATTCTGCTGCATGCAGATCTGGCGTCCAAGTTACCTGCAGTCCTTCGACCAATTTGACCGGCCCGATGGAACGAAGCAAGCAATTGCAGCGCCTTGCAGCACTTTGATCTCGTAGATCCTACGCATGGAGCATACCGGTCCTCGAAGTGGGAATACTCATGAGATGGCGTTTGGGGCCTCGCTGCGGCGTCAGACGCCAGCATATCGTCAATATTTCCCTGCGTCCGCCTGCGAACGTCCCTCAGCCACATCCAACGTATCAACACCACGGCCTTCCTATCATCTTGACGCGCGTCCACATCAGCTTCATCCTTCCTATTCCGTCATGTCATAAAGCTTGTCGCTGGTTGAAGGTACAGCGGGATCCCCCACCAGCTGTGTGCTCACTATCCATCGATCGAACGGTACGAAGCACGTCGCCGTCCTGATGTGGGCACAGAGGTGAGGTTTGCAGTCATCCAAGGCCCCACATCCCGGAGTTCCATGAGTCAACACAGCATGATAGCCAATCAACACTGACACGAGCGAATATATATGGAAGTCGAGACAAAACGATCTACGGAATAAGATCCGAAATGCAGCAGTCGACATGAAGCGTGCATATCTGCGAAAGATTACAACAACCGAGAAGCCGCTATCAAGCGCTGGTATGGAGCCAGTTCAATGGCATCTGACCATAACAGTACCCATTATTTGCTTGATGTTTGTGGGCTTGGTGACGATTGAAAGAATCGATTGCGAAGATGGTGGGTTTATCGGAGATACGGAGCAGGCCTGAACAAGCCTCCAACCCTCAAATTCCACAAGGCGGGAAGAAAGGGCGTTGTCCTCCAGACTTAGCTGGCATGTCTCAGTTTCACAAGCTTGGGGATCAAGACTATCCGTAGATTTCTTCAATCGCTTGGGAACTGACGAATACCTCCAATCTGCGAGTTTCAATCCTCGTGAGGAACGTAGTCATCGCATTTGTCATGCTGTCCACGTTGGAGCGCACAGCAAATGACTCCCCAAGGCACATGAAACAATAGCCTTGGGTGCAGCAATACACCGACCTTATTGCGCAGCAGTCTGGGGAGATGTATCCACTAATTCGCTTAGACACCAAGCAGCCCGTCACTCCATCGCTCCAAACCATACGAGAATAATAGCGCAACCTCGGACGACTTCTGCGTGCATTCCATGTGCTTTCAATTTCAGAAGCCTGGCGGATCTCGGGGCGCATCGCGAACAGATAGTTCCAAGTGATCACGAAAGCAGCCGATCTCAGTTGCCGAGGCATGCGGTCGCTGTCCACGTTTTGACCTATACTAAACCCCTTCAGCTCAGGAACCTTGGTCTGAACCTTACCACCGGAGAGATTTCCGGCAACTTCACCGTCACCATGACCTGAGGTCAGTGTAGAGAACGTGCGAAGGTTCCAGACACCCTCGGCCATCACAAAGACCGTGTCACATTGCGCGTTCGTTCGCGCGTCCTCGTGTGCAAACGTCACCACGGTGCGGGACGGGAACCTTGGATACGAACGCTCTCTGATCAGTTCACGGTCCGACATGGCCGTCGGAGATTTGACCGCGGTCATGGGGTATCGGTACTCGCAGCCTTTTTTCTCGGGCATCCCGATCAGGCTCAAGGCAAGTGGGAGTTGCGCCTGACATGCAAAGGAACAATGCATCAAGAGTTTCTTGACAGGATCGAAGTTATGATGCAAAACGTTCATGTGCAATAATCTGCCCGGGTAGGCTGATGGGCTAACAAATACACTACTCCGTAAGTATCGCGACTGACGTAGTAAGTCAACACTCGCTTCCCAGAAAGGCAAATCGACCTAGGCACATCTGGTACGTTTCTTTTCATGTTTCGATACAGACCCTGATCTGACCTGTACCGGCAGGCAAACCCTGGTGCTGGGAACACGCTTTGGAAAAACGGTTGACCAAAGGTCAGCTGCACTGGTGGAGTTTGCACACCAGGTCCCCAAGCTTTCTCCCAAGATTTTCCCCAAGATTTCCCCCAAGATTTCCCCCGCATGAGCGGAGCGTTCTTGGGGCTCTAATACCGCTTTCGGCAGAACTCCACGCGACACATCCCGGTCGCTCGTCAGCCTTTCAGGTGAGCGGTCAACAACGGTGATGTGATGGGACAGCGGTTGCCTTGGATGTCTCGCAGCCTCAACAGCCTTTCAAAATTGTTTCACCTGCCAGAACAGCAACGTTTGCCAATTCCATAAACGCAGGTCGTTCACGCTCGTCCGAGCAACGAGTATTCGCCAATTGACTCGCCAGCAGCGAGGTCAAACATTCATTTGACCGCACGACCAGGTGAGGATGTGTTTCCGCACCTGCGACACACCGATGAAAGCCAATAACCGGCACGCTACCATGCTTCCCCGCCAGCACGGCGCAACACCAAGGCTTTCCCCCAACAGGCAACCCCAGACTAGGCAAGGATATTACATCAAAACACCAAGCAAGCCTTCAGTAGTGACAGGCCAACTGCTCTTGAGTCTTGACTCAACTGCCGCGGAAGTGTGCGCATGCGGTCAAAAGGATTTTCTTTCGCATCACTTGCTCCAGCACTTTGACGATCACGTCGCGATAAACACGCAAGCAGCGCATCTAAAGCGCAACTGGAACCTCGATTCGAGGTCAATCGCCACAGTCGCATTGTTTCACAGGACATCGGACACGACGTCGGTGCGCGTTTTACGTCGCTGTTGCTAGGGTTTCACACCGTTGTGCTGCCAGGAAGGACCGGTTGTGGTGTCGTTGATTTCTGGAAGGCTGGGGCTCCGCATCTCAAACACCGCATCCCGTGGGGTTGTGCCGCAGGGACTGTTATGACGTAGCTGCCTCTTGGCACGCCTCGTCGATCTTGCCGGCTTCAGATGCAATCGAGATGTGCAGATGGGGTGGGTGCATCTTGCGCGTCTTCACGTATTCCGAAAGTAGATGCATCGAAGAGCTGTCGTCCATTTCTGGACGGGGGCAATGGGAGGCGCGCATACATACGTCATGCTGAAGGCAACCCCTGAGGCCCAGCTGGACAAGGTACAGCAAGTGCGTCTGTTTCGATACTGACTACCGTACTAACCAGCGGGGCGCGTCTTGACGATACTCGTCACGGTGGTGCATAGGGACGATAAGTTGAACACGCCCGGCCTGCGGCCGTCTGCACGTGTTTTCCTAGCCTGTGGCGGCTTTGAGGCTTTCCAGTCAGGATGCATCACAACAAACGCCAGTCGACACCGCCTCTTGGGCAACATGTGCCGGTTAAAGCATTGCAGCTTGTGCAACATGGAAAGTTGCATCCTGCAATGCCTGCTGCAATGCTCTGCACTGGCCCTTTGCTCAAGCAAATGTCACAGTGCAGCCTCCCTCAACAAGGAGGCAAAGCCGAATCTCATAATTCTCATGCGTCCGTCAAATATCAACGACGCTGCCCAGCCCATAGCGTCCGGCCATAGCGCTGTACAGTTATAGAGGCAAGGAAAGAGCTGATGTTCTGCGTACCTTCGATGCATGCACCGACGGGACAGCCGCAGAGCCTCAAACGCCGCACTGGCCGGATTTTCGCCGGACCACACAATGCATCTTTTTTGCTCGCTCCGCGCCTTCCTGTCCAATCGTTCTCACACTCGTCAGCACTGTCGAGAATTTCTCTTCACGATTTTCGTTCTGCAATCCTTCCGAAAAAGTCACCGCGCGGCTTTCTGCCTGCGTTTCCGCTTTGAGAGAGGTTTTCACTTGGGTAAAGGTCAAGCTCATGCCAGACGTCGAATCAGTGGGCCGAGGGAGCAAAAAGGACCACTCTCAACACACAAACCCCCCACAATTCCTCACGTACCTGGCCAGTTTCACGTGCGACACAGACTCTCTCCGCGCACGACAAAGCCCCCCTTCCGAAATGTCCCGGCCGCAACACGCCAACTGCGATGCAAAGCGAGCACACCTGCGTCCCAGCCACGCTTCCAGACTCCCTTCAGACTCGCACGCACGAGGACGTTTTCAGCACCTGACCCGCTCATTTTGGGCGCTGCGTGTCGCTGAGCCACTCGAGGCGGTCAAAGCCTCCGTGATCCGTGGTACATCGACGAAGTGCTCCGTTTGGGTCTGGGCTTCCCGCAGAGCCTCACTGCGCCGCTTGCTAGTGCATTTCCTCTTGCGGTGTTGCTGTCCTCTTTCCGCGCGTGTCGGACGAGTAACACTGGCTCGGAGTGTGGCTACCGACGTCGTTGCTTCATGTTAGTTGTCGGCCGGCTGCCAGGTGCAACGACGATTGCGATCGTCTGTGGCTTCTGGGCCTTGCTGTTGCATCGTCCAAGTACTGCATCAAGCGATGATGGGCAGGTACCGTATCTTGCATTTCCAGGTGCATTCGGCGCGTGTTCGATGCGCGCTAACGCCCACGTTCACGTTCTGCAGAGTCTGGCGCCGTGCGTGTTGCCGGCGAAGCCACATTCGAGTCATTCAGCACTCAAACTTCTTCGCGCCTTCCTTGCCACCGTTCTATGAGCTTTCCGTGCAGGTTCGCCGACTGACCCAAGCAATTGCAGCTCGATGATTTGAATGGCTTTGGTGAACGTGCGGGTTAGGGCCTTCTCGGTCGCGGGTAGTGGGTCTGCGCGTTGCAGATTCGATGTTGGGCTGGGATGCCCGGACGTAGGGCAGAGATGGAGCACTTCTTGTCTCTGTATCGTGCGCAAAGTGGGGGGTTTTGTTACCACGTATTGATACAGGTGGATTTGTGAAGGGGCACGGTGTGCAGGTTGGATGCAACACCGCTATCAAGCGAGCGGACGGTCGGTGCCTTTGGTGCCTGATAATGGGGTCGAGTCTGAGGGTGATGCCTGATTGTATGGTTCGGAGGTTGGAGAGCGCGGGTTGCAGGTTGGTGGCCTCGCGACGCGGCTCGGAGATGAAGCTGTGCTTCAACAATTGTCGCTGGCTCAACTTCATTGACAAGGCCTTAAGGCGAATCACGATATTCGCCGCTCGGTCTAGCAGGTGGTCTCGTTGTCGGCGCAAAGCTGGCCGTCAGCGCACGAGCGTTGACTGCTGGTCGGACAACAGGCGCATGGCAACCATCCGTTCACGCAGCATGCGCACCGGGACCTTCGATCTTGGCTTGACGAAGAGATTGCATCTTCAGCACATTAGGCCTGGAGAAAGACGAGAACGCTTATGTTTTGCGCAATCATCTTTCGCTATCGGGATACCGCACTCTCCTGCAGCAGCGAGGTTCATGAGCTCGATTGCTTGGGATATGTGAAGCATCCAGCCTAGTTTCGCAGGCGCTCTGCAACAAATCATATATCTCGAGGTCTACAATGAGCTTTGGACGCCAAGTCAGCATGCTCGGCGAAATGGAAGCTGCAGCCTTTCACGAGATTGCAACTACTTGACTGTTACAAGCTTGTTATACGTACAGTTTTGTTAGGGAGGGCCTAGCTTTTAAGACTGCAAGTACATGACAGCTACGTCTCTATACTAAGTCTATCAAGCACAAGCAATTCAAAGAAAGAAGAAAAAATATCATAAATTCTTTCCTCTCAGCGCTCCTTAGCAGGCTTCCCACGGGCTAAGCATCCCGCGTATCCTGCTGCACCATGTGCATAAAGGTGCAGTACGCTCACATAACCATAAAGCCATCCCCTCTAGATATTGGTGGCGCTTGCATGTCATCTCTTGTTATTCTTAGATGGCAGTAAGACAAGAAAGACACCATCTGCTCCATCTTCTAGCTGCACTGCCTCCCGATGGACCATGAACATACTGTTTACTCTCAACATTTAGTCTTCCCTAATCTATATTACAAGCACAACGCGACAGCGTACTATCAAGGCGTGACAGGGTTGATTTATCCAGCTCGTCTCAAGTGCCCTGAGCTGCGCGCGACGTGTACGTGTACGTCCGATGCGGGACAAGGTCAGCCTCGGATCGCAGCGAGATTCGGTTGTGACACAGAACACTATAGGGTTCAAAGGGCCTGACTTTTCATCAGCAGGTTCTGGAGCTGCCACTGATTAGCTTCCCATGTCCGCGATGATCCTATTGCAGACAATATCTTTTGGTGGATTGAGCAGCGAGCCAGAAAGCTGGAGAAGACGCGAAAAAGAAAAACAGCACTCTCCTCCGTTTTGCTCTCTGATCATCTAATTAGAGTACAATCTTTTTGCAGGCGAAAGAGGCCCAGGTCGAAATTGTCGACGCTGGAACCTGTCACTAATGGGGCTTGGCTCTTTCTCCGGTCTTGATGACGAGATGTTAAGACACAGCAAAAGCATGGAATCGAGTTTTGGCATATCGGAGGTGCAGAGAGGCGCTGGAGGAGAAGTAGGCATGAAGATTATGCGAGGATACAAAGAGACCGATGCAAAAGAAAGCAACGCGAAGTATGGGGCGCCATGATACCTTCACAGCGGCAGCGCACGTGCTCCGGTCACGCAGGCTGCGACCAGCACGAAGGAAGCCTTGTACCCCAGCGCTTGGAGGGGAGAGATGTTCAGCAGTAGATCCGGCTGTCTGGCATGTTCGCGAAGTCTTTGAGAGAATCGACGTTTCTCAGACGATGCACAAAGCTGCCGCCGCATCTCCAAGAGTACACTACCTTTTTGCGACATGCAAGCGTACGTGTGGATATCGCAATTCGAAATGTCAGCACACGTAAAATCACAACGAATATGGAGCTACTATGCAAATGATCAGGAACAATTTCAGTGATGGCAGCAAGCACATCCACTCTCGATGTCGATGTGGAGACTACTAGCAGCCGACTCAAGGAACCGTGATGCTGCTTCAAAGCCACGATTTCGAACACTCTACCACCCATATTTCTCGGTTTCGGCATTGTTCAACGGTGCTCGAAGATGTTGAGAGACAGGTGGTGAGTGCTTTATGTTGAAGACGCTCGACATGGCATGTAATGGGCTGCATACCGCACACGGTCCCCCATCTGACACAGCAAAAGTGCGTGCCTGCGAATGTGGAAGCGCAAAACATGTGAAGACCTCTACACACGTTCAATACAAGTCAATGGCATGTGCGAACGCGCTGTAAATGCGACATATCCCATGGCATCGACACGCCATCTCACGCAGAACCGAGACGGCCATGTTCATATTTATGGATTGTTTACTTCTTTCATGCCTTCGTCTATGTGGTATCGCTTGAGTAGCTTTTGATCGTCACATCGTGCCTCTTCTGTACACCCTTGCCTCCATGTGAGGCTCTTCTCGGACCCTGGGACGTCGCAGTCGGTTGCAAAGCGAGCTGGGGGGCTTTGCATGTGACGCCGGTCGCCTGTGGCATTCACAGAACATCAACGCATCTAGTAGTCCTGGTCGTCGCCGCCAGCGATGATGACGTTGTTGATCTGGGAAGTTGGTCAGCGTGACTCCGGAGAAAGGCGCAAAAGAACGAGGTGATGTTCAGGCACGCAGCGGTAAGCAAGGTACGGCATCGAGCATGTGACGGCCCGTGCGGCTCATGCCGCCATGCAAGCGCGATGGTCGCGCTCGACGCGTGTAACGTGCGATGAAGGGGACGACGCTTCCCCGCTTCCCCGAAAGCGAGGCTGGAAAGAGCAAGGGATGGAGCAAGGGCGACTCGTCGAGCAGAACAATAGGAAGGGGTAGTGATATGTGACAGCGTATCGAAACGTGTAACGAAACGGTGGTGGGATGCGCATACCTTGAGTACCATTCTGCACAGCTGGGTAGCGAGCAGCAGTTGTTGCCTCTTTGAGATCAAGGGATCGATGACGAAGTGCTCCTTCATGTCTGTGGTCCCATGTTAGCATGATGTTCAAATGCAGAAACGATTGCGAAGATTGAATGCACGCCTTGAGATACGATGCAGAGTCATGCCTTGCGGTACCATGCAGAGTCGTGTGGTTGAATGCTGGGACGGCGTGGGGGCTCACGCAACTCCCCGCGGAGAAATCGACATGTATCACGTCGATGCACCGCGGGAAGCTGTGCGGCGAAAGCAAGCACCTGGCGCAATTCCGACGACAGCCGTGTAGAAAAAGGAAGGTGTGTTCGAATCGTGCGCGATAAGATGTTGGGCGATAGGGCGTTCCAGTGCTTACCGTTGCTTCCTGTCTGCATGCAGTCGACACCTAACCTTGTGTTCTTCTCCTTGGCCTGGCGCGATTTGATGTGGGCGAGCGTCTCAATGGGGCTGAGACCCGAGTTCTCGGCGAGGGCCATGGGGACCTGGTCGAGGGCGTCGGCGAAGGCGCGCATGGCGTACTGCTCGAGGCCGGGGCTCTTGACGGCGGCGTCCTCGACGGCGAGCGAGCATGCGACCTCGGCGGCACCACCGCCGTAGACGATGCGATTGTCGCGCACGAGGTTCCGGACGACGCAGAGGGCGTCGTGCAGCGAGCGCTTGGCCTCGTCGATGATCATCTTGTTGGAGCCGCGGACGAAGACGGTGACGGCGCGGGTGTTGGCGCACTCCTCGATGACGAGCATCTTGTCTCTTGTGGTGCCGAAGGTGAGCTCCCTGACGATGCCCGCGGTTCCGAGCTTCTCGGCGCTGAGGTCCTCGAAGCGCGGCACGATGCGGCCGGTGGTTGCGATGGCGATCAGCTCGATCTCAGGGCCGCCGACCCACCGCACGGCGGGCAGCTTGTTTGTGAGCAGCAGGTGGTTGGCCTCGTCGTCGAAGCCCCACTGGCAGATGACGACGTTGGCGCCCGTGTCCTTGATCTGGTCGATCATCTCGGTGAACTTGTTGGCCTCGTAGCTCTGCAGCTTCTTGAACTCCTCGACGGAGGTGATGTCGAGCTTGTGCTTGGTCTTGGGCTTCGGGGGCTCGAAGGCGCATGTGAGGATGGCGAGCTTGGCGTCCCTGACCTCCGAGGGCATCTGCGGGTGGGAGAAGTCCTTGTCTATGATGACGCCCTTGACGAGCAGCGTGTCCTCCATGGAGCCGCCGACCTTGCCGTCGACCTTGATCAGCTCGAAGTCGACGTCCTTGCGCTCGAAGTCGGCGACGGAGAGCACGGCGTCGACGGCGATCTGGGCGAACTGGTCGTGTGCCTTGGAGACGATCTTGGAGCCCAGGCTGGTCTTTGCGACGCGGAACAGCTCGGTCGTGTCGTCCTTGGTGAAGTTGATCTCGTCGGAGATCTCGTCGAGGCGGGCAACGGCGACCTCGCAGGCCTGGTCGTAGCCGTCTGCTATGCGGATGGGGTGGATGCCCTTGTCGATGAGGTCTGCGGCCTGACCGAGCAGCGCGCCCGCCAGCACGACGACGCCCGTTGTGCCGTCACCGATCTCGTCGTCCTGGGACTTGGACAGCTCGACCAGCAGCTTCGCGACGTGGTTCGAAATCTCCATCTGGGACAGGATGGTCGCGCCGTCGTTGGTCACGGTGATGTCGCCGTCGGGCGAGATGAGGATCTTGTCGAGTCCGCGGGGGCCCTGGGAGCGTTAGCCATGCCTTGCGCTCGTCCTCTGTGTGTGTGGTGGTTGCGCGCACCAGCGACGTCTTGACCAGGTTCGCGACTGTCTGGGCGGCCAGAATGTGCGACTTGACCGCCTCGTTGCCGTGCTGCCTCTTCTTCTTGCCCTGGCTACACGGGATCAGCGTCGGGCGCTCCTGCTACTTGGTGCGCGGGCGACAACATACTCTCTCACGATAATGAACGGACGGCCCGCCTCGTCCTTCATCACCTGGGCTATGCTCGTCAGTTGCTGCCTTCAGCCGCGGGGGCGGTCGGGCGGTCGAGCGGCCGGCCGATGGGAGAGAGCTCGCTCGACTCGCAGGGACTCGGGGGCATACCGTTCGACATGTCGAGGTCTGCGGGTTGCAGTGGTCAGCGTACGGAGGACTTGCAGTGCAGGCCGCCGCGAGGTGTTTGCGGGACTTACTCATCGCCATGGCGGCGGCTGTGTGGTGTGTGATTAAGCAGCTAGCAAGCAAACAAACAAACAAACACGCTCCAATTCTGTACGCGTGCAGTGGCTTCTCCTACGGCGGCGTCGCGGTGAAGTGAGGGGTGGTGGGGGTCCGCGTGTATCAACAGCTCGTCCAAAACTTTCCCTGCCAAGCCCGGGGTCGCTAGCGGGAGAGCGCGCCGCTCGGTCGCGTCAAGCACCACCGCGACCGACAACCGAGCTGCGACGGTCAATTGATGCTGCCACGCCCGCGCCCGCCGCCCGTTCGCACCGCCGCCCGTTCGCACCGCCGCCCCATCGCATACTGCGCATCGCGCCCTGCGCCAGCTCCCACCATGCCGCGTGAGCACCCTCCCTCTCCAGTGCGCGCATTGCGCCCGTACTGACGCGCCCCAGCCGCCCTCAGCGACGCCGAGTCGTCCGACGACGAGATTCCCGCGACCAGGGTGACCACGGGCGGGAACAAGGCCGCCGAGCCTGTCGCGGACGTGGAGGAGGACAACGACGACGACGACGGGGAGGAAGATGTGGGCGAGGACGAGTACGCGACCTCTCCCAGCGCACCGCGTCGCATGCGCTAACAGAGCGCCGCCAGGTTCATCGTCGAGAAGATCCTCGGCCACCGCTTCAACCGGGGCACGCTGGAGTTTGACGTCAAGTGGCAGGGCTACGAGGACCTCCGCGACCGCACCTGGGAGCCCGAGGACAACATGTAGGCAACGCGGCCCCACCGACGCATTCAACGGCTCACGAGTGCAGGCAAACCGCCGCCGACGTGCTGAAGGAGTACTTCGACGAAATTGGCGGGCGGCCCGAGAAGCCCGCAAAGGGTACCAAGCGCAAGAGCGCCGCGACCAAGAGCGAGACGGGCACGCCTGCATCCTCGTCGAAGCGCTCCAAGAAGGCGCCGCCGCCCGCCGAGCAGGCGTGGAGCCCGCCGCCGGGCAGCTGGGAGCACGACGTCAGCCACATCGACACCGTCGAGCAGAGCATTGACCCCAAGACCGGCAGGGAGGCCAAGTTTGGCTACATTGTGTGGAACAACCAGAAGAAGACGCAGCACCCGCTGAAGCACATCTACACAAAGTGCCCGCAGAAGGTATCAAAGCCCTTGCGCGCGCGCAATACACGGAACCTCCTGCTGACACTCTGCAGATGCTCCAGTACTACGAATCCCACCTCGTCTTCACCACAAGCGACGAGCCCGGCCAGAACGGCCAGAACGGCCAGAACGGCAACGCCATGGACGAGGCCTTCTAGAGCGAGCCCTCCCAGCATCGAGAGTCCGAAACTCCGACCACCCGCACTGACTGCTCGCGCACATGCTGTCCGAGAAACGCGTACCCTATGTCCTGCCGACATCCCACGGCTTCGTCCCCGTCGGCGACTCGAGCGTGCTCCATCTGGGGAGAGAAGCATAGGATGAGCCTGCTTTGACCAAATGTCACGCCAACGAACGCGGCGTCGATCCGTTCATCGTCTGCTTCTCGGCTCATGCTTTGCAAGCATGGAGGCCTACATGCGCGCGTCTGATTCAAGGGAATAGTCACTTTGGCATGACAGTCACTCTGGCAGTCACTTTGACAGTCATTTTGACAGTCACTTTGACAGTCACTTTGACAGTCACTTTGACAGTCACTTTGACAGTCACTTTGACAGTCACTTTGGCAGTCACTTTGGCAGTCACTTTGGCATGGCGTTTGGATCTGGCTTGGGCAACTAGGCACTTATGTATTATATCAATACTTTCAACCTTCACACGCTACTCACGCCCCGTCGTATCAAGCCACAATGTCAAGAAGACATCCGACGCAAGACAGCGAGTCCAAAACGTAGTCAACACGACCCAAAGCTTTCCCCATTGAACTCCCTACAAGCATGACCACCACCACGATCGCAGACACATCCTGGATATGGATATCTTCATTCTCGTAATAATAAGCCAGCCATGCGGCGGCAGCGGGTATCGAAAGCCATCCCTCATCCCCATCGTAGCAGTACGAATCAGAACAATAGTCGTAAACAAGCCCAAAAAACGCCGGCTAATGCAATGCCATGCAACCCGAGTCGCGTCCCGTCGCGATGTGCCGTATATATCTTCAAACAACATGTATGGCCCCAACTGTAGCCACCGCGCCATACGAGCGTGTCTCGACATCCGTCGCTCACTTCCTCATTTACCCCGTCTACGCAACGCTCGTCATGTCGCTCCCGCTACTCGCCGTCCCGCCAACCGCCATCCGCGTCTGCAGGTAGTAGATCAGGTACGCGATCAGCGCGATCAGGATGAA
Organism: Phoma herbarum; assembly: GCA_001599375.1. Lineage (NCBI taxonomy): Eukaryota > Fungi > Ascomycota > Dothideomycetes > Pleosporales > Didymellaceae > Phoma > Phoma herbarum. The sequence continues at coordinate 70,524 of BCGR01000026.1, forward strand.
CAGGATCAGGATGATCAGGAAGATGACGATGTTGCGCTTCATCTTGGATAATAAGATGTGTGGAGAGGCCGGGACGAGGTCTCGCGGAGGTGGTTCTGGTCTGGTCGCAGTGCCGTGGGGGTCGGTGAGGAGGACGGTTGGAATGAGATGCCTGACGTGCTGTTAGATGCTGGTGCAACACTTGCATCCAAGAGTACATACGAGTCTTCCCTTCTCTCGAGCTGTGCTTTGAGCGATTGTCTGCGTTGTGGATTCCCGAAGCTTGGAGACAGCCTGTGTTCAGCCGGACGTGTAGGTGCTCAAGATGCTCTATAGCAGCAACAACAACAACAGATCGTAGAAAGTCGTGATGTCGTGAATATGCTCAATGTTTACAGTAGCAAAACAGTGTACAAGGCTCGGCAGCTCCACAGCAGCGCAGCAACTTTTGTATACACCCACCCCCATGGCTGAGGCTGGTGCGGGGGTGGTTGGGAAGGTGGTTGGGCGCCCAAGCTCATTGGCCCAAAAGGAATGGCTGTACCTGAGACACGTCAATCAGGGAACTCAGGCACCGCAGTCTCATTGGCGCAGGTTTCCGTGTTTGTTGATGGCTTCGTAGACGTAACCATGTTCGACGTAGCCATGAATACAAGTCGATGGACGCAAGCCGCATTGACGTTGCAAAGATTTGGTGTTCCGTTGTTGACGCCCGCGCGAGGCGCGTGCGCGTTCAGCCGCATGTTTGGCGCGTCATCGCAGCCTCGACCGTGTGTGATGGAACAATATATATATATACATTGTACGTACTAACGCGCAGGTACGATCATAGACGAACGACTGCGGGACTAAGCCCAAGTTAACATCCCGTAACGCCTTGCCCAAACTCCCGAGGTCGTCCAGCGCTCTCACGCCCCGAGCAAACTATGGTCCAGTCAGAACTCATCATCCTCATCTTCATCCAGCAGATTGTTGTCACTGATCTTCCAGAACGCCGTCGGCCCCGCTGGTCCATGAGGATCGAAGTCCTTGTCAAACCACGTCCCAATGACGCCTCTCTGCGCCCGCACACCACCGACTTGGATCCCATCAGACCGCCAGCGCTCATCTCCGCTATCACCATTAGTAATACTCAGTCCATTTGCAAGCAATGGGGCAGGACACCTACCCGTGAAACACACTGATCGTCTGCCACCGCACCTCGCCCTCGGGCGTAAGGCGTACAGACCCGCGGATCCCCGAGTTCGCATTTGGGTCCCAGGATGCCTCGACGGAGCGTGATTTGCCTGCAAAGCTCACGACAGGGAGCTTGGGGTTGTCGAATGGCCCGGCCGGCTCAACCGATGTCACCTTGATGTCCATCATGATGTGACGGATTGCTTCTTCAGTCACTGTTGGGTCGCGCGGTTGGTCAGACGGCCAGCGCATCGCTTCTTCGCTGAAGTTGAAGTGGTACAGGTCGTTGTAGTCGAGGAAGCAGACGATGCGGGACCAGACACCGGTGACGTTGTACGGGTCTTTGAGGCTGAGCGGAACGTCGATCTCGTTCGGAAGTGATGCTGGGTACGGAGGTAGGATTGATGCTCGGTCCGGAATCACGCCTTCGAACGGGTTGGTCCAGGGTGGTCTGAAGCGAGACAGGAACCGGCGGCAGCAGAGATTAGAGCTGTAGCCCAGGACGATCATGATGCTTTCGAGCATTTCCCAGTCGACTCTCATGCTGCCATCGTCTCGGAACGGACCCCATTCGTTCTTGTCGGTGTAGTTGCGCAGATCATATACGATCGATCGTGCGTATGGATGCGTCTGGAGGGACCTCCTTCCCCCAGTGGTCGAGGTGATGCCAAACAGACATTGCAGCTTGGCACTTAGCTGGCGACCTTCCTCGTCCTTTGCAGGTTTCTGATTGATCGTGCCAGCACGTGTGTAGAGTGAGGATCGACTCATGAATGCATCGCGATTTTGTGTGATGGATTCGAACAGATTCGCTAGCACCTGCTGGTTGTACGACACCCCGAGCTGGTCAGTGGAGGCAGTAGCGACCAACGAGAGGGCCGTCGTGGTTACAAATTCAAACTCATCTCGCTGCACGTCGTCAAAAGCTTGATCAATCCATCGCCATCGTGGAGCTTACTTTCACATCGTTGCTTCCTGATTCCAATATCTTTTGGCATCGCACTGCCTTCTTGAGCTCTGCTACCCAATCAGGCTCCGGATCCTCCGGTCTTCGACGAGGGTCGTCCTGGTCATTAGTCAGCCCTGAGATACCAAGTTTGAGGCATTCTGGACGACCTACAAACGTTTTCAGATAGTGCGCTTTGTACAGTCTCGTATTCTTCTTGAGGAACTCATTGAATCCAACGCTAGTCTGCGCACAAGCCGCAAGGTCGGATGGATCGGTTTCTTCAAGGATACGGATCAGAACGTCGTAACAGAGATCAAGAAGCTCGGTCATTATATGTAGTCTCCTCTTGATACTTGTACAAATGTCGTACAGCCCGTGAGTCAAGTATGCGGCTGTCACCTGAACTCGTCTTCGCCGCTGAAAGACGTCAAAGGTGGGGCTTGCTTACCAAGCGGCTAGTTTGGGGTTTAGCTGTTCATACCCGAGGGCTCCCTCGAATCTTCACAACATCAACCGTCAAGACATCTTCCCATAAGCTGTATACACGGCGCCTGATGCACTCGTTTTCTCTCAGATCAACAGGCTTCGATTGAAGACGATGATGAGGTTTGCGCTACCATGGTAATTGGGCTGAGATCCTCAGAGACCTACGATATACCAAACCTCCACCCTTCACGCCTCACAAGCTCGAACAGCTAATCAGTACTTCTTAAATCGCAGTTCGAGGCTAGCACATCTTGATAGAGTAATGACGGAATCACAGGGTATGGCCGAGGGTAGAGTTGAGGTCTGGTGTGTCACTTTTCGAATCTTCAAAGATTTCATTAGTCTCCATCGATCTATAACCTTAGAATTGCACATCTTGCGTAGTCGTAACGTTGAAGATCCTACCTGCCAGCTGCCAACAGATGTAATCAGACTGCGTTCCCGTATGTGCCTTGGCAATGAGCACCGACACTTTTGACCTACCGGACGAATCGAGTCGAAGAAGATCCGTCGCTTTGATGGATGGCATATCGAGGCGCAAAGACAGCCGACCGCAAGAGCTGAAGCCTCACTACGGAAGATAGTCACAGGTTATCTGTCTACTTTCTTGAGCGAAGTCTTAGCTCTGGTGCCTGCAATTCCAGCCAGGTCTTTTTGCAATGCGAGAAACTGAGACAACAAGCCCCGTCAGGCGCGAAAGTGGTCGATCTTCGCATGTTTGCGACAACCGCACTTGCGCATTCAGCTGTGCAGCTGTACAGTCACGATGGGGAAAGTGTCGATGCTACAGCATCGTAGTGAGCAATGTGCTCAACTGCGACCCATGTGAGGTCCACACAGAGGTCGCATAAGGCGCGTCAGAGTGAGTCTTCACCGCTCAGGTCGGTCGGCTTTTCTTCCTCGTCGGTTGGAGCGGATTCACGAGCGTCTCCCACTCGCAAATTTGAAACATCGCCTCTGCAGACCCCAGGGCTCCACTGCAGGATCGCCGTCGCCACAAGTTCGCAGCTGCAGGCGGTTAAGCGTTCGACGACATGCCTTGGCGATTGCTTGTACATCCTCTTCGTATTAAGCCATCGAGAAAGGCCTTGTATCCGAGGTGTGGGACGCCTCGAAGCTGGGTTGTCCGATATGCAGGGTGCTCACGGCATCGAGGCAGGGCCGCAGAGGAAGAAGAGTTCTAGATGTGATTGTTTCCTGATATATCAATTGGTGAAGGTAGGTTGGACAGAGTAGTGTGATGTCGTGATCGAGCAAGTGATACAAGAAATACTTCCGTACACCACCCTGCGCGGCTGAGCACTTGTTCATCTACAGTCTGTCCCGTCAGCAGCCAAGTTCTGAACCACCGCATTGAATTCCCGAAATATTCGCGAGATTCAGGGATGTGCAGGAGGCTCTGGATGTTGTTCGCTCGCCCACCCCGACAGCTAACCAGGAATGAGGTGGTAGCGCTATTATGAGGCGCGTCTAGGCTGAGAACATGATCAGCTGCGAAGTGTATTCGGCTTCCAGTCGCGTTAGGCGTGCGGCACAAGTGGAGAAACACAGCTTTATGGGAAGTTTTGGCGTCGAGAATGGTACCAGGTAACCGGCTGAAGTGCGGCTTCACCTTCCTGTTGGCTACGAGATCCTGAAATTTCGGGCGTGCTAGGGTTCGTATTGGCCGCCGCGACGATGAGAGCCAAAAAGGTTGCCGCTTCCGACCCTCCATCCTTTGCCCAGCGCGCCCAGAGATGTGGCGGCGGGACGTGGAGAGCAAGCAATTTTTCATGCGATACCAAGACTCCCCACCGCAACCTTTTGAGGCTTCGAAGGATTCGACCTGATCGGAATCCCTGCGCAGGGAACGAAAGCAGCAACGTTCGAACTGTCAAACAGCGTATCGTTGCCCAGTGGCTTGACAAATGCATGACGAAAGGTCAGGTGGGTGGGCGACCTCGCAGCCCGAGGTTTCCATCAGATAATAGATTAGATCGAAAATTTGCATCTGATAACTCTCGCTCCACAAGTCGCGCCCCTCGATTGGCTGGCAAGCGCCGCTGATGCCGGATGATTATCGAGATAAGATTTTTCTACGCCTCTGGGCCGAGCTTCGGTGAGCTTATTGCCGGGGGTTTTTCCGCAAGCAGTCAAGAAACTTCGCTTGGCTTGCGCTTGCTGGGAAGGCAGGAGCGACACCATGCAACCTTGAATGGTATTGCCGTTCCTCACACGCGGCCTCGTACACTAGAACACGCGGTGCCAAAGACCTTATCCACTTTACAATGCGAGCCGACCGACCGCTGTGGGTGGAGCACCCGCCATGAGTGCGGATCGGCATACTTTAAGAACGCACCTCATCGCCCTTTTAATCTTATCAATCTCTTCCATCACTTCGAGCCTCACATCCTTGTGCCGACTAGCACATCAGTCGAGATGGGTTTCTCTTTCAAGGGCTTGACCACCAGTGCTCTGGTCAACGGCGCCGTGCCCAACCAGCGCGCCAACGAGAAGGACATTGCTGATGTTCCTGCTGCCGTCGATGGCCACGCCAGCATGGATGTCTCCCGCCGCCCCGACGAGAAGATCGGCGCTCCCAGAACTCCCACTTCAATGTCTGAGTCTGATGACGAGGAGCTGAACAAGGTCGACACCCACGCCGAGCAGGGTGTCCAGGCCATCCAGGCTGTCACCTTTGTTTGGAGCAAGAACGATTTGATCTTGGCCTACATCTTGTAAGTTTCCTTGTACCATCAAGAGGAACAAGTCTAAGGATCTATAGCATGTGGCTCATCCAGTTCATGATGTCCTTCTTCTCCGGCTGCGTCGGCACCCTCACACCCTATGTCACCTCTTCTTTCCAGGAGCACTCGCTCACTGCTCTGACTGGCGTCATCTCCGGCCTCGTCGCTGGTCTTTGGAAGCTGCCCTACGCTAAGATCATGAACATCTGGGGCAGGCCTTGGGCGCTAGTCATCGGTGTTATTTGCTACGTCATGGGTCTCATTATGATGGCCGCCTGCAAGAACGTCCAAACCTACTGCGCTGCCTACACTTTCTACTACATGGGCTATAATTCTATCGACTTCTCGATGACCGTGTTCATTGCCGACACCTCCAAGCTAAGGAACAGAGGTCTGTTCATCGGCTACGCCTCCTCGCCTTGGCTCATCACCACCTGGGTGTACGGATTCGCTGTCGATCGTATCAGAGCTCCCGGTGGCATTGGTTTCAGGTGGGGTTTTGGTATCTTTACCATTATTGCGCCCTTTGTATGCGCTCCACTGATCGCCATGTTTTTCATCAACGAGAACAAGGCCAGGAAGCAGGGTCTGATCACTCCCAACCCCAGCCGTGGCTCTTTCGGCCAGACTGTCTTGTACTACGTCAAGGAGTTCGACGTTGCTGGCATCTTGATCCTTGCTCTTGGCCTCGCCCTCTTCCTCCTCAGCTTCAACCTCTACGCCTACCAGAAGGACCAATGGAAGTCTCCCATGATCATCTGCTTCATCATCATTGGCGCTGTCCTCATCGGCTGCTTCGCCTTGTATGAGAAGTACCTGGCGCCTGTCTCTTTTATTCCATGGCACCTGCTGAAAAATCGCACCGTCATCTTCACCTACACCATGGCCGCCTCAATCTACATCGCTTGGTACATCTGGGACTCGTACTTCTACTCTCTGCTCATCGTTTTGTTCAACCAGCCTATCGTGTACGCAACCTACATCACCAACACCTACACCATGGGGTCCTGCACGATGGCCATCATCTTCGGTCTGATGCTAAGGTACTACGGAAAGCTGAAGATGTACGCTCTGTTCTTTGGCGCACCCATCACCATCCTTGGTTGCGGTCTGATGATCAAGTTCCGCCAGCCCAACGTCAACATCGGCTACATCGTCATGTGCCAGATCTTCATCGCCTTCGGTGGTGGTGTTCTCGTCGTTGCTGAGCAGACCACTCTGATGGCTGTTTCTAAGCAGCAAGATTTCCCTGCTTTACTTGCCGTGGAATCCATGATCATTTCCATTGGTGGCGCCATCGGGTCCACCATTGCCGGAGCCATCTGGACCGGCGTCTTCCCCAAGCGTCTAGCTATCAACCTTGCCGGCACGAGCGCAGCCGACAACATCGCTGCCATCTACGGTGATATTGAAGTACAGTCTGGCTACGCCTGGGGCTCTCCAGAGCGTGACGGGATCAACCTGTCCTACGCTCAGACCCAGCGCTACATGCTCATCGGTGGTACTTGCGTTTACGCTACCATGCTCGTGTCCATCGCTCTCTGGCAGAATGTCGATGTCAAGAAGATGAAGCAGAGGACTGTCGGTCTTTTGTAAGCGCGCCATTGCATTGTTTGCGAAGACTGGTGTTGCACTTCTTGGTGTTTGCACCCAAGCCTGGAGCTGTGGAAATACTAGACGTTCTGTGAGATAGGAAAAGCTATATGAGTTGACGATATTTATTACGAATTAATTGTAGTGTTCAAACATATCTGCAACGCGGCGTTTGGGATGTAATGCGTGCTCGCTGTTTCCCGCTGCTGATGAGACCTGGCGGGCCCCCTACGAACCCCATTCGATGCTTCTTTCCCATTCCCCAACGTTTGGAACATACCTTTTGTGCCCTCGATGTGCTGCGACACAGCCGCAATATTCTTGTCAGCACATACACCTCAACGTGTGGGTTGCTTCTCGATCTGCCCGAGAAGCGAATTGCGATCAACCTATTGTCGCGGAGCATCCCTTAGATTGAGACTTCTTGTGGACGCAAACAGCATGTCATTCCACAGAATGATCACAGTTGCAACTCCATTTACAAGAGAGCAACAGAAAACAATGTCATACCGACGATGACCATGACAGACGCAACATAGTCGCCTGCCAAAAGCGCAGCACCAGCACCGGTACTCCCGCTGTCGTTTGCACTGCCTGTCTGCGATGCTTCAGCCATCGATCCAGTCGCAGCCGCATCGCCAATACTCGTAGGCGTCGCCGCCGACTCTGTAGCCTTCGGTGCTCGCACGCTCGTCGAAGCAGAGGCTGATGCTGACTGGCCGCTGGGTACACTCACCGTTTTACCCTGAGCCTTGCCAACAACCCATTTCGCGACTTCCTCGTTGTGCTCCAGGAAGTAGTCCAGATGGGCCATTACATCCGCGGGTTGGCTGCCTACAGCACAAATAGGGTCACCGTAGTGGCAGTAGTCGAGGAAGATGGGATCGTACTTGTGTAAAGCGGAGAGCTGCTCGGGCGTGCGCGCGCGAGTGCCGTCATAGTTCACGCCTTCGCCAATGGTGAAGTTCTGGTCCTTGCTGCGGGCAACAGCACCGAAGGTGACTGCTGCAACAACTAGGATTCATCAGCATCACGACATGTCAAGTGCACGGAAGAGACGTACCCTGCGAGCCCGGCGAGGATGAGCGGTCCAAAGCTGGGTTGGCATCCTGGGTGCATTCAAACACCGCACCACCTCCTCCACCGAGAATGTCCTGCGTGACAGATGCACCCTGAGAGTAGCCCAGGAGGATCAACTTGCTGTCGGAACACTTCTCGGCGTACGCCTTGACTTGCGCCTGCCCGTTTGCAGCTCCTTTTCCTGCAGACTTGCACCACTCTTCTTTGCCCCAAGCGGTACTTTTAGCCGGGTATTCAATGTTTTCAAACGTGCAGTCCTCTCCGATTCCTTTGCAGATCTCACTGGTCAGGTTGCCCAAACGGCCAGGATAGGGCTCATCTGAGCCTCGAGTGACGAAAACGTGATAGGCGCTGCAGTCGCTGGATTGGTAGGCGAGGATCTCGGTGGTGTTGCAATACACATTTGGGTATGGCGCGTCGCAGCGTTCCTGAGCGAGTGCTGCTGCGCCGAATACGGCTAGAGATGTGATTGCGAGGTTGAGCATCTCCGATAACGACTGTGGAAAGAAGCGAATGAATGGGCAAAGAGCGATAGCTCTCAATTACAAACAACTATTTCGAAAGCGACGTGTGAGAAGTCAACGTAGGACAGCAGCAAAAGAGCGACAGAGAATTGAGGAAAAAACCCATGATGACATGCCGTGGCCTTGTTTTAATCCTATCGCGATTCACGAAGCAAGCGTTTTCCCGTGCACATCCTGGCTCGGCTAGCCACATGCAGGGAAACGCAGGGCGCCACGAGGCGCTAGCTGCCGAGTTACCGCGGCCAAGGAGCGCCTGGAGGCTGTGGAGCCACACATGAAAGTCTAGGCACCAAAGGATTCTGGGGACGTTGGAACAGTCGGCACGCGACATTGGAGATGACGCGGATGGGGTACAGGAATAGGGGCTGGGGCCTGGGCGCTCCCAGGAGGAGCGTTGTGCGGTGTTGTAGAGAAAAGAAAGAGGGTTGTAAGAGATCTGAGAAGCGTGCGCCGCGTTGATGATGAACTTCGATATTATCCCCAGATCGGTGTGCCCGTTACGAGCTCGAGATTGACAGCGGGCGCGTACCGAACCGAACACGAGTACGAGGAGCTGCCTGCTCAACAACGATGTGAGGCCTTGCAGACTTGGGAACTACGTTCTAGATGCCTTCGACATCTTCTCGATAGATTCGCCACCTCTCGCCTCGTACTGACTTCGTTTCACAAGGCTGCAGCGTCCAGCCTAGAAATTGGTTAAACAGTCAGTGGTTATTGAACGATGTCTCGCAATTCGATAGATCTTCTGATTGCTACAAAGACTCCGTGCTGGAAGGCTCTCAATTTATCGATGGATCGAGCAACTCCCATCCATTTCCTGTTGCCTCAGCCCATCGCTCTGCTACTTTTCACTCTCTATCCCCTGCGGCAACTTCCAGCCATGATGGAATCCAGACGAAAGGTTCAGAGTCGCCGGGCACGGGGCGGGCCGGGATCCTTCGCCTACCTCCTGCGCGAGGGTGGGGTTGCACAAAGTTCGAGATGGAGGGAAAATGTCCTGTGCGAGGGTAGAAACGCTTGATTGTGTAGGTCTTGTCTCGACCCCACGTGCAAGAGTCTGATCGCTCGAGTGCGCGCTTGGCCGCTTCAAGTCTACTTCGTCTGGACGCTGAAGGCCACGATCCTGAATGAGTATGCAGCCAAGGAGACAGAGAGCAATGAGGGGCACGTTCATAACGAACACTGACCTGCTGGCCCGAGCGTACGCGCGCAAAACGTCTTGCTTCTGAGCAGGAGTAGCTCCGATCTTGTCGAGGTCCGGTGTGTGGTAGGCCATCTGCGAGAGTGCAACGAACTCTGCAGGCATGAGTTGTTGGAGTTTGTTCTGCATGATTGTGGCGGAAACTACGAGACCAATAGCTCCACCTAGAGCGCGAATGAAGTTTCGGTTGGAGATGACTACAGCTCTCTGCGCCTCAGGACAGTGCGCTTGGATGGCAACGATCATTGGCTGGAAGATGCAACCAATGCCGATACCTTCGACCAGAAAGACCAGAACCATAGCGTACTTAGGGGTATCAACGTCGAACGAACAGCATAAGCCAATTCCGGAAGTCCAGCAAAAGAAGCCTACCCAGATGATTTCGCCGTATCGTTCTTTCCAAGATATGTATCGACCCGCGGCGATTGAGGCCAACATCTGGGAACCAGTCATAGGGAGTAATAGAGCAGCCGAGATCAGAGGCGTGAGTTGGTGCGTGTTTTGGAAGAATAATGGCAGGTAGTAGAGCTGCGTGTAGTATACAATGCCAAATAGCAGATTCTGCATGAGCATTGTTGCCACTGGCACCGATTTGAAGAGTGAGACTGTCGGCATTAGCAAGGCTGGGTGCTATGCGGGAGCTGGAACTTACATGGTATCATAGGTAGATGAGCGACGAAGGTGATCATGCAGCTTACACCCACCGTCAACATGGATACAACCGTTGACGACTCCCATCTAAAGTAGCTTCCACCCTCGGAAATGGGAATGAGCAGGAGTATTATAACGACGGAGCCAGCAAGAATGGCCCCAATAATCAATATCTTTGCTAACAGTCCTGAACTTCACTGGTGGGGCATCCTGAGGAGTAGGCAGAACGAATTAGGCCACAACGCCAGCACCGAAAGCAAGAGCACCAACAAGCCAGAAGAAGCCTCTCCACGAAGTGTTTGCCCAGGTGCCCGGTTGTGTGAATGCAGCAGCGATAAACGGCCCAGCAATACTTCCAGCACCGACACAGGAGCCGAGTATACCTTGGTATTTGCCGCGCTCTTTCAGCGTAACAATGTCGGAAACGATCATCATGGTTAGAGCGGTGATACCGCCATTGGCGACACCGGTGAGGCCGCGAAAGACGAACAACATGGTCGCATGCCGGGAGAAGCCGCAAACAAGCTCGCTGACTGCCAACAGTGCTAAAGCGGACAGGAAGACAGATTTCCTACCTGTAACATATATTAGTCTGCGTACTACAAGGCCGCACGACCACGTACCATATAGATCTGACAAGCGACCGTAGAAAACTTGAAACATCGTGTTCGCTATCAGCGCGCTTGTGCCTATCCAGCTGATGATCTCTTCGGCACGGAGCTCCTCACCGATAGTCGGAACTGCTACACTAATTCCATTCTGCTCGACGAACGAGATGAACATAGAAGCTGCAAGGACACACAGTACTGTGACCAGCTGTCGCTGCGGAAGGAGGTTGGTCTGGTCGAAGACAGCAGCCTCTGCGGCATCCTGGCATCTGTGCATCGTGTACAAGTGGTAAGAAAGAGAGGGCGTGGCTAAAGATTGAGCGTGGCCGAGGATGGGACCATGGAGTGGCGATGCATGTCTGGGTGCAGAGGTACAATGTCGATTCTGTCAGTAAACCGCATCCAGATGTCGCGACCTTCGGTCGACTGCAGCACACGCGTATTAGACTGTGGAGACGCGACGGCCAGTCTGGTGGCACCATTCCCGAACATCTTACAGGATCGTCAATGCCATTATCGGCTCTTGCGGAATACGCTATTCTCAAGCTGTCTCAGGTATCCATGGCTCACAACTTGCTTGACGAACCATCGACACCCGATGGAAGATGAGGGCATCCGCGTCACGAATGAAGCAGTGATGGCTGTTCGTGTCGCCGAGGCTTTTTCTGTGCACTATAGCGTTGTTCTGTCAATGACGAATATGTTCATGCTGGCGGATATCCATCGTCGGTCTGAGACCTTCCTCGCTGGTCTGACAGCCTTTGCTCCCGATGGTCTTCGATGTTGGGATCACATATTACGTCTGGCATGCAACTATCACGTAGGAACCTAGATTATTGATGAAGTCGCAAATGAAGGGCGGTGACGATGGCCACTTTGTTCGGTGAAGCTTCCGCCTCGAGTCAATGGGTGCAGTCTGGACAATCGGCGAATCCTCGGTGACTGGGTCGCGCTACATACGTCACAAATCCAGCAAAGCCGCCCCCACCTCTCTCTTGTCCCAAGGGTCACGAAACATCACGATCGATACCATGGGAACGTCATGCGCAATGTCGCAATTGTACGAGCTGATCCGCGTGCTTTTGCATTTTTACGTCACGAGCTACATGAAGGCCATCCTACGCCCCTCCAGTCTTCGAGCCTGGTTTGTAGGGAAACGTAGCACGGTAATGCATCGCAATGTCCCTGCGGCTCGCCACCCAGACGCCTTCTTTCTTGGAGATATACTCCATGAATCTCCGCAGACTCTCAGAACGGCCAGGCTTGCCTGCGATTCTTGAATGGAGAGGAATCGTCATCATTTTACCCCCTTCTCGATACAGACAATCGAAAGTGTCTTTCAAGTACTGCTCGTATGTCGCACCGTTTGAGCTGACGAAGCCAGGAAGCATGTGAAATTTTCCGTCATTACCTGTTTCACGTGTTAGATCTTCTTCAGGACGAGACAGAAGTCAGAACCTGTAACTTACAGTCGTAATTGTAAGGCATCATCAGCAGACCCTCCTTTTCATTGTCAGGCAGCTCCTTTTCCCATGGCAAATCGATCCAGTATGGCGAGTCCTCATTGTATACCTCGGAGGTGTACAACATCTTGTGTCCCATCTCCTTCCACATGATGGGCAGCAAAGACGCCGTGTTGGGCGTTCCTCTTCCGAAGTATGCTCCTACTGGGAATTCGCCTATCGATGCATCAGCACGGTCGTCAGTGGAAGTGCGTAATCTCCATACCAGTCGCAGCCTCCAAAGCCGTGCACGTCTTCTTGATATAGGCTTTGTCATCTTCTAAGGAGTAGTCCCAGATATCGAGCCACCTGTAGCCGTGCGCTCCGATCTCATGTCCGTCTCTTACGCAAGCTTGAGCGAAGGTTGGGTTCCTCTCCATGGCAACTGCAATCGCCCAGAGAGTCATATTCCAGCCGAACTCCTTCATCAGCCTCAGAATACGCCATGCACCACAACGACTGCCATACTCATAGTCCTGCTCGCCGTTCAAATGACGCTGCTCTCTGCCACCTCCAGAGGGGCCTTTCTCCCATAGGTACGGCTCGCTGGTTCCGTCGCCATCTAGCGGATTGCGTTCGCCGCCCTCTTCGTAATTGAGCACGAAGGACACCGCGATGCGCGCGCCCTCTGGCCATTGAGGGTCGTGGCCACACTCTCCGAAGCCTGCAAACGAGTCAGTAATATGTGAGAAAGCGTAAGATACGAGACCGCTTGCCTTCGAAGTCTCGAGGCAATTGCAAAGATTCCTCAACGTGGACCATGGTAATGAAGTGTGGAGCTCTGAGGCACTTAGGGCAGCGAGTAAAAGAGCGATCGAGAATCACGGATTTTCTCGAGATTGTACTGTGAGTTCAGTACGCAGCAATATGGGACATGCGTCAATGTGGATGTCTAAGTGATGCTAGTAGACAGTGGGTCACTTTGGGCTTCCTGACTCGGTTTCCCGATCATCACACTTTGCGTATCCCATCAGCGACGTGCTGCTTCGTTCACTGCAACTGGAAGGTCGAGTTCACATACTGGTCACCCTCGTTGGTAAGGCGATCGGTTCGTTTTCAGCCGAAGGCGCTTATCGCACCCACCACTCTTAGCTCTTATCGCTCCATTAGACCCCTGCTCATCCACCCGATCGTCAACACACACACCTTCCGAAGTAGTAACCTTGCATCGGAAGGCCGCATACAATACCGCAACCAATGGAGCGATATGCGATGTTTTCGGCAATGGCAACGAGTTGATGCTCGCCGTCTGTGTGCATACACTTCACTGCTGCTCAGTCTTCCAGAGCAGGACCCTAACGCTAAAATCCATTTGCCTTTCTGGCATTACAATCCTCACTTGATTTACAATATGTCAGTATTCTCCCTTGAAGTTGCGCGCGGCAACCCAGTTACGACACACACTGTGGAGAACCTTTGCGCCAAGCTCGGCGTCAGTATCGAAGAACAGGAGAAAGAAGACTATCGGCGCTTGTTAGCTATCTTCCACGATGCCAGTGCGCAACTGATGGCTATGGACGGTAAGTAAGCTCCCCTGTCGCAGAAGAGCCAGACAACTGCCAAAATTGTTGTAGCGAACAAACGGTCCGCCCGAACTCAAGTAACGCACAGAAATACATTCGCTATATCCCATGCATCTGAAGGCTCGAGCTCCTGTCCAGGTCTTAGACGCGCACTAATGTATCCCCAGATTATGTTCCACCAGTGGATGAAGTAAGATTTCCCAGGGAAGGAGTGCACTTTCCCAACAAAGAACAGAACTCACATGGCGCTTGGGCATGGAAGTGTAGCATTGTCGACAAACATGACAACAATGGCAGGCTCAAAGGGAAGACCTTTGCGCTCAAAGACAATGTCGCGGTCAAGGGGGTACCAATGCTGCTGGGCACGAACTTCATCAAGGACTATGTGCCGGATTGCGACGCAACCGTAACTACGCGGATACTGGAAGCCGGAGGTCACATCCTTGGGAAAGCAGTCTGCGAGAATATGTGTCATTCGGCTACAAGTCACTCGTCTGGCACTGGAATAGTAGAAAATCCAATCGCGAAAGGTTACAGCTCAGGCGGAAGCTCGAGTGGATCCGGAGTCCTCGTTGCGCTCGGTGAGGTCGATGGAGCTATTGGTGCTGATCAGGGCGGGAGTATCAGAGTCCCTGCAGCCAACTGTGGTATTGTAGGATTAAAGCCTACGTTCGGTCTCATTCCTTATACAGGGTCTGGTAGCAATGAGCCAACGAACGACCATTTGGGACCGATGACTCGCACAGTGCTCGAGAACGCTCTACTGCTGGAGGCCATTGCCGGAAATGATAACGTCGATGATCGCTCATTTTCTGCACCGAGCCCGTCTGAAGTTCCGGTTTACAGTTCGATCGAGGAATTGCCGCTTGAGAAGCCTCTCGCCGGGAAGAAGATCGGTGTCATTACAGAGTCGCTTACAACACCCGCAACTGACCCAAGGGTTGTGAAGACGTTCAACAAAGCGATCCGTCAGTTCGCTGAGCTTGGCGCAACAGTCGAACAAGTCTCGGTACCAATCCATGCAAAAGGCGCAGCCATCTGGACCGGAATCTCGAAAGTGGGGGGAGCTTTAGCGAAGACATCTGGCTCGTTCGGACGAAGAGGCCATCAGATGCTTGGGCTAAACGCTCTGTTCAGCGGTATGAAGCAAGAAAATTGGGACGAAGCGTACGCTTCGACGAAGAATATCTATCTCAATGGTCTTTACGCAGTCGAGAATTTCCCATTGCTTCTTTCCAAAGCAACAAATCTATCGCGACAGCTGCGAGATGCCTACGATGCTGCTTTGGGAACATACGATGTTCTTTTGACACCGACACTACCTTACGTGGCTACAAGCCATGCCGCACCTGACGCGACCCCCCTTGAACAGATCGCGAAGCAGATCGGTCTGACTTCCAACACTGCGCCTTTCAACCAGAGCGGTCACCCGGTGCTTGCTCTGCCAATTGGTATGCTAGAGGTGCTTGAGGGTCCAGGTGTCGCAGACGGTGTCAAGCTACCAGTCAGCATGCAGGTCATCGGGAAATGGTGGGACGAAATGACAGTGTTTGAATGTGCACTAGCTTGGGAAAGGGCCAATGATTGGAGGAACATGTAGCTACAGTCAATGTTAACAACTGAGTGCAGTGCAAGCCGCCTGTGCTTGCCTCAATGGTGTACGCTATCACAAGCTCGATCAATGCTGCGAGAGAATGACTACACAGCCTGGCTCAAGTTCAATCAATGATGAACGACTCGAGTCGCGTCCGAATTCGGCTGCTTGTCTCCGACGGCCAATCAATAGCTTATCGCGATTGCCTCCCTGCGGATGATCCTTCCCTATCTGCGACCTGCAGTTTGCGAGGTCTTGGCAACCTGTGAATCGCAAAGAGGTCTTATCACTGCTAGTGGCAACCAGGCATATATGGCTCCTTATTCCACAGTGTAGTCGACAACGCACTGGCAGATCAGTACCTGCTGTCCGGAGATGTCACGCTACCTACGGCAAGTGCGAGACTCTCTCAGCTCGCCACGCTCATTTAAGAAGTCTCTGCAGACTTCCTCAGACGATGGGGAGGTACGATATAATGGAGATCTTCTTCCCAGTCCTCCAGGTCGGTCACTTCCACCGAATCCATTGAATTGTGGCCTAACACATATCAGAGGACCGACGCTGGGAATGGCAGCACTACTTCGCTTACTACCTTACAATGACATTCAGTCCCAGTAGCTACAACCTCGGTGCCTCGCTTGTATCCATCGGGCTGCTCTGGTGGCATGGCATGATCGCAGCTGTCATTGGTTCCGGCATTCTCACTGTTCTGGTTGTGTTGAACAGTCGGGGCGCCATCAAGTATTTCATCGGCTTTCCGGTCTATGTTCGCGCTGCCGCGGGTGTACGAGGAGCGAGCTTGTACATTCTGGTTAGAGCAGTGGTTGCCATCATCTACTTCGCGACCCAGACGTACTATGGCGGTCGCATCACGTCGGTGTTCATGCGCGGCATCTTTGGCAATGGGTACAACAATATTCCCAACAACCTGCCTGCGAGTGCTGGCATCACCTCTCGAGATCTGCTAAGCTTCTTTCTCTTCTGGATGGTTAGTTGTCCCAGCAGACTTCCCTTTCATATCGCTGCAGAAGCTGGATATGACCACAAATTTACCAAAAGTAATGGAGGTCTTCGGGACCTTTGGGACGACTTTTGCACATAAAAAAGTCCTCTGAGGCCTAAAATCTGTTGCCGGTGGCTATGTCCAGTTTCCTGGCGATATGAGAGCTTCTCACCAAGATTTATCTAACCAACTCAGGTCCAAATGCCCATCATGTTCATCCACCCGAAAGTGCTTCGCCACCTCTTCGTCATCAAGGCAGTGTACACCACCATCGCACTCTTCGGCGTTCTTGGCTGGGCAATAAATGCCAATGGCGGCAAGATCGGTGATTTCAGTTACACCACCAAGCAAGCGCGACTCTCAGGGTCCGATCTCATCTGGCCCATGATCCAAGCAATCAACTCAGTCATGGGCGCACTTGCTCCAGTCCTCATCAACCAGCCGGATATTGCTCGATACGGCAAGTCCTACAATGATGTTACCTGGAGCCAAGGTATCGGCATCCTGATAAGCAAAGTCCTGGTCATGTTCTTGGGCACAGCTACGACTGCAGCAGCAACCGGTGTGTTGGGCAAGAGCTACTGGAACGTGTGGGACCTCTACGACGCGATTCTCGACGAGTACTGGACACCAGGCGCGCGCGCTGGTATGGTCTTCGCATCCTTGGGCATGATGCTCGCTGTTCTTATCACCAATGCTGGTAGTAACTCCCTCCCCGTCGGCGCTGATCTCACAGGCATCTTCCCGCGCTGGCTTACTATTGTGCGAGGCCAGGTCATTTGCGCTGTGCTCGCACCGTTGCTCGTTCCCTGGAAGATCATTGCGTCTGCGACTTCGTTCCTGACGTTCCTGGGATCGTACACTGTCTTCCTTATGCCGATTTGCGCGTGCATGATCGTCGACTACTGGGTCGTGCGTAAGGGCAACTTCCACGTTCCATCTCTGTACGTTGCGACGCCTGAGAGTCCGTACACGTACTATAAAGGCTGGAATCTGCGAATGCTAGCTGCGTGGACCGCTGGTGTTACTTTTACCGTGCACGGTGTCGCTGGCTCCCTGAATCCTGACTCAGTTGCTACCGCGAGCAAGAACATGTATAAGCTCGGATTCCTCTTGTCCCTGTGCATGGGAGGTCTGGTGTACTACGTCCTGAATTTGATCTGGCCTGCGCAGATTCTGCCGAAGGGCGCCGAGCAGTCATTGCTCTTCGAGCAGATGGCGGCTAATGAGGGCTTTTTCGACCATGAAGGCGTCTGGACGATCACAGGTGTTCTGGAGGGCGAGGACGTCGGTACCGAGCATTATGTTGCACAAGGAAAGGAGGACAAGGTCTAGAACAAACAAACGTGATCGCGGAGCATTTCAGAATATCTTTGAATATAAAAAGACTTGCAGCGGGGTATCATGAGCAAAATCGCTATCTATCACTAACAGATCGTCTACCACTCCAGTCTATCGTCGCAGGTCAACCTAACATCCCACCTCTCTTCGCCCTTCCAGACCTCACCGCCTTTATTCACTCCGGCAATGATGGTGCGCAGATCACTGATCATGCCACCAGGCCCAGATGCGAAGACGTCTGTCCGCCCTCGTACTGTGGACGCGACGAAGTCCTCGACTGTGAGCTTGAGATCTGGACGTGCCTGGATGTGATCAAGGCTCAGCTCTGACTTCGACACACCATGAACAGACAGTGCAGACGAGACAGATACAGCGGAGGAACCTCCAGAGTCTGAAATTGCTTGGATCTCCTTGCTCTGACAGCAGCTCTTGGGTTGCACTTCAATGTCGATCTCCTTCGTTGCACAACAGCTGCTGATCTCCTGAGGCGCACAGCAGCTACCCTTCTCTGGCGAGCAGTCCGTTGCGGTAACCTTCTCAGCTGCTGTAGGTATGTTGGGCTCGTGATAATGGTCCTCGGCCGCACGAGTGACGTAGATGTGAATGCCGGTCCTCAGGTTGCGGCACTTGCGCTTTAGAATCGCGAGCTCAGGGGCGACCCAGTCGATATCGCTGCGGTGGCGGATGACCCAAACGAGGGACATCTTGCGGTCGCGATTCTGAGGGCGGGAGGCGATGTCAAGGAGAACAGGAAGAACGTAGGTGATACCGGTGCCACCAGCAATGCACAGGATGTTGGAGTCAGATGCCAGATCGCGCATGGTCTGCTCGCCGTATGGGCCCTGGAGGACAACGGAGAGACGGGCGTTGCCGACGAGGCTTTCGCTGGCTTCTTGAGGATCGGCCGCACGTGCAATCCGTTTAGCGGAGAGTTCGGCAATCTTGCGGGTCTCGCCCTTCTTCGCGCGGAAGATGTAGGAGTGGTGCTGGGTGTCGGCGCCGAAGACAGGAAGGCTGAGTGGTGTGAAGGGATGCGCCTGCCAGATGCTGGACTCGGGGAACATGAGGTAGAAGTGCTGGCCAACCGACCAGGAATCCTGAGGGTGATCGAAATCAAGACGGACAACGTCTCCGTTGATCTCATCCTTGAAAAAGGTGATGTCTGCTGGTGCAGCGCGGAAACCCATGTGACCCGAGGGAAGGAAGTTATAGTGCAGCAGAGCGGTCCTGCCGAGACGAATGGCGCGGTCAACAATCCAGACAACCAGACCTGGAATGAGGAACACCTTCAACTGCTCCCAATGACCCCAGCATGCGCCGATGTAGACCATAGCCAAAACGTAGTGAAGCTTGCGGAAGGCCTCGTAGCCTGTCATGCGGATGCCCCAGGGTGTGGACAAAATGACGAGGAAGGTAAGGAGGATCATGGCGACCAGGCCCCAAATCATGTACAACTGACGAATCCACTTGAGGCCGACGGACGGCTGTGGCTGATAGAGCCTGATCTCGACGACACACCATCCAATGGTATGGACAGATGATTGAGC
Source organism: Phoma herbarum (assembly GCA_001599375.1). Classification (NCBI taxonomy): domain Eukaryota; kingdom Fungi; phylum Ascomycota; class Dothideomycetes; order Pleosporales; family Didymellaceae; genus Phoma; species Phoma herbarum. The sequence goes on from BCGR01000026.1 coordinate 90,007, forward strand.
GAAGATGAGGTATCCCAACCAGCGGTGGAGGAAGTTGAAGCTCTGGTAAGGTAGACCAGTAACCAAGGAGAGGATTGACTCTCGGCTGGAGAGCATAATCGAAAGGGGAGTCAGGGCATAGGCGATGACACCCACGCGGTCGGAGAATGGTCCCAGGCTCGTACGAATGTTGTAGACGCCCGGCATGTTCTTGACGGGTGTAACCCATTTGCCGTAAATAATACCAACAAATGACCAGATCGTGAGATATCCAACGAGGGTTACAAGAGTCAGGACCTGGGTACGTGTGACGCGGCCGAAGATGAATCTGCTGGCGTCCGGAAGGAGGTATGATCGGGCATAAGATGGTACTGCTGTTGCAAATCTCTGCATCGCATTCTTCCTCTTGTTCACGCCTTCTCCTGCCAATTCTGCTGGAAGTACAACACCCGATGGATGTGCGCGCATGAAGTGTCGTCCGATGGCCCAAATGATGAGGATACCGCCGATGGTCGCCCAGATGATGCCCATGTAGTACATACCGATGTCGTGCGCAGCGTACACAATGTCGAGGTACTTGCAGGATCCGGCATCGTTGACGCAAGGTACCACACGGTCCGCGTATCCCCAGTGCGGCTGCACTTCCGAGGCGGCGCTGATATTCTGAATGTGTTGACGCGATGTCAACATCTTCAGGGTGTCGGCCATAGCTGCTCAGATAACAAACTCGTGAGCGAAGATTGGTTGCGGCTACTGTCACAATAGACGGTTCCCATGGTTCTATATGTCCTCGACAGTCGAATCATCGCTGCGGCGTTTCAGAAAGTAGATTGACTAAGTGCGCGATGCCAAGTGTCTGGCCGCTCCGCTCGGTGGTGAGGGTGGACCTTTCCGTCACGCAAAAGGTAAGGCGTGAGTGTGATTGAGCAAGTTCCCCCACATTTAACGGAGTTTTGCCGGGAACAGACGAGGCCGCTGGCGTTTCCGCCAAGTTGGCGTGAGGCAGTTTGATCGCCAGGCAATTCGTGATTCGGGTGTTGAGCACGTTTCGGGGCGTTGATATAGCGGCGAGGCCCTGAAGGTCGTGGTTTCATTCCAGGTGTTGAGCATCACTTGAAGCCCTCTTTCCACATTTTCCTCGTGCGCATCCATAGCGTGTCAAACCTCAACACCGCGGCGTACCAGCGACTACACCATAACGCACATCTCAGTATGTCGCACAACCACAACTCCAACGCCATGGTGATGGGCGCCAGCGAGTGCCAGATGGAGGTATGCCAATTGAGATATTGTTTCTTGATATAGTTGTTGACTTGCGTAGATGCTCTGGAACTGGCGCATCGTCGACTCCTGCTTCCTTTCTGGCTCATGGCACGTCAAAAACAACGCCATGTTTGCAGCATCATGCATTGGCGCTGCCATGCTCGTTGTGACACTCGAATTTCTACGTCGCGTCAGCACTGAATGGGACGCATACCTTCTGCGTACCTTCCAGCGTCAATTGCGCATTCAGCAGGCGGCACTCGCTGAGACGCCACTCTCCAACTGCTGCGACGGCCCCTCTTCCACGCTAGGGACCCAGTACGCTACGTTTCGCGCCACTTCTCTGCAACAACTGGCCCGCGCCATCATCCACGGAGTCACACTTGGTGTCGCGTATCTGCTCATGTTGATCGTCATGTCGTTCAACGGCTGGATTTTCATCTCGATCATTCTTGGTGCAATTCTTGGAAAGTTTTTGTGCGATTGGATGGTGGTCAGGATCCCCTTTGAGGCGGTCTTCAGGCAGGAGAAGGATGTAAGGAGGGCTTCAGTCGATGCTACTGGGCCCACGGGCTGCTGCCGCTGAGCGATGAAAGGAGTGGAGAGCTGTCCTGGAGGAATAGCGGACATACATGATACCCAATTTTACGAATAATCGAACAATCACTTCTCAATCGTTGCTTTTGGTGACTTTTGCATTTCGATTCTTCTCGGTATTGAAGAAATCGGACATAGTGAAATTCGTTCCCTACTTCGAGTACTTTGGCATGCGCGAGATTTGGACACGTTCAGACCGGCGTCCGCCAGCCCCACGACACCCTTTCGAAGCTTCAGTCGGTGATTGACAGCAGCAAACGTCGATTAATCCCAGAAACCAGGCAGCAGCATCGAGATCACGTCACATACCGCCACTGAAGGTGACCGGATCGCCCTTTGTTGAGCAGGTTCTGACGGTAGTATGCTTCCGGATGTCAGCCACAGCGTCACGTCGAGATATTGCACCAAGACGAGCCCAACTTGCCTGACAACTTACTCAAACTCAGAGCACCCTGATGGCAGTCCGTGTGCGTGTGTTTGAGCAGGTAAAATCCCACCCCTATGCTTGGTGGCGTTCCTTCGAGGCTCGGCTGTACTGCGCTTCGCAATCTCGAAGCTACAGGCCTCGGTGCATTTCACACCTGGCCGCTTGGCATCGGCGCCGACGCTTCGAACGTGGCCATTGGATGTTGGTCGGAGTCGACTTCTAATTGCGTCGTAGCTTGGTAGGGTAATGGACTATCGGGTAGCAGTTAAATTCGGCCGCAAGCTGCAGAACGGTGAAAGCCTCAGCGGTCGTTAGTGACTGTCTGTGAGCCTCTCGCAACTCTAAATTGCCTCTGGGGTGCTACAGTGAATCCGCTCCTACAAACAGCTTCTTCTACTATGTGTGAGATGGTATCTCTTCCTTCTCTTGATCACGACAGGTAGAACATGTGCAGTCCATCCTTCAATGCGTCAATCTCGCGACACGATGCCACCTTTTCCGCTTGAGGGATACGGAGCTCGCGTCCAAGGAACCGCAGCCTTCCCTCAGCATACTCACGCAGCTCTTCCCCAACTAAGTCCGCGCTTCTTACTGTTGACAGCGGCCACAGCAAAGTGGCAGCAGACGCAACGGAGAAGTGCTTGGGATCTGTGAACTGTGGCACGCTTGCACAAATTTCCGTAGCCATCTCCATTGCAGTACGCTCTGCTTGTGCTAATAAAGTTCTGTTGGGAGGTTGAAGATAACGCGCATGGCCGTGCATGATGCCGTTGAGAAAGATACGTGTCATTCGGTACGAGTTCCAGAACTGAGCCACGCGATTACTCGAATAATGGTGGATTGTCGTACCGTACACGTCCGCTTGTGGCCTGTCCAGCTCTTCTACTTCAAAATGCCAGGAGGCAGGCAGCTCGGAGATGAAGGCGATGTACTTCGCCTCCAGACGTTGCGTTGCATCGACAACTCCTAGCGGTGTTAAGTGTCCACCCTTCACATCTGCGAGTAGGTTTGCCAGTTCGCCGGTCGAGCTGCTCATCCCAAATCGTGGACATTCTTCTGTGTAATGCAGAGCAGCCTTTTGGAGTTCAACCAAGTCTGGGGCCAGTCGCATACCGGACCTCAAGCTGTCGACACATATAATGTTCGCGACTTGTGTGAATAGCGCTCGACCCACGGGTGTGTCCAACTGTTGCCTCCCTCTTAGCTGGATCAGTGCCAGAGCACCTCGCGTATGCTTAATCCAATTCTCGGGTGTTTCAGCATCAGCACAGATGATGGTCTCGTATAAGCTCAACAGTAGAACTGATACAAGGACTGCATCGGTCGTTGCAATCGCTGGGTTCGACAGCGCGGCGTTGGTCTTGATCAGCGCTTTGGAGTACGATCGCTTGGCTTGGGCCATGAGAGCTGGCCGTCCCAATTCCCACGCCAGTCTTGCCAAAGATGCCGCGTGCACTGTTGCCGGTAGAGCAGAGTCTTCTCCACTCGCACAGTAAAGACCTGGCAGGTATTCGAAATGGCTTCCTGGGACGTAAGAGGACATGAAGTGGGTCATAGCGACATCGTTGATTGACTGCGACAGGCTCGGTCTAGGCGGCGAGAAAGTTGTTGCCATGTCAAAATCGAGACCAGGTACGCCACAGGCTTCGGCACGATGCATCGTTGAGACCAGAGATTCTGGATCAGATGGCACATCTCGTGCAGACACAACGAGAGCCTTGTGGCCTTTTTTTGCCCTTTTGGCAACGGCGGCGCTCTCATCGCGGAAAAGCTGATCCAGAGGGTCGCGGTAGCCTGGACAAACGATGCGCATGCGCGCGCATTGCGAGCACCCTGACTGGTCCTTATCGCACTTGGGATTTCGTGAGTTCGCGGGCACACAGTTTCGTGTTGATGGAGCTAACCTTGATGCGCCTTGTACGACAAGCAAAGCAAGCTGCGGAGGGTCGCCCACGGTAGACCATGCTTCAACGCCTTCTTGAATGCTTCAAAAACACCGGTCGCTGAGTACCCCTTATTTAGGTAAGTACTTCGTCGTCAGATTAGGCCCCCAATAAGCATCGCGGTCCCCGCGTGTCTGACAACTACCCTGAAAGCTTGTCGTGGCTTAGCTATGCTGACTGGGCGGCGGCCGGTGAGATGCGATTCGTCTGACAGCAAATCATGGCCAAATAAGGTGTTCGAGCGTAAGCAGCAAGCCACAGGCGACCCACATTGAAGTTGCGAACCAAGGAAATACCAGAAATCAGTGGTTGAAGTCAAACGAAGGATCGGCGAGTACGAGATACTGGCGAAGCGGTTGAGCGATGTGGAAGGGGCGCAGGTCGCGGGTCGAGGCTGAGGCAGGCGCGCTAACGAAGTGCTTGCCCGATGCAGAGGGGAACAGCGACAAAACACCATCTTCCCTCTTCAGGTATACAGAACGATAGGGTCGATATGCGCAAAGATCACCTCTGCAATAATATGCACGAGATACATAAAGGTAGGTCGTTATGCCTAGAGATGTCACACAACAACTCACGGCTCACATCCTCACATCCTCACATCCTTTAAAGCGTCACGTTTTACGTCTCTCGGCAACGGTTCACCAAATACCTGCGGGCTTTCATATCAGATTTCGTCATGACTTGGCATGGGCGCGACACCGTCGCTCTCATTGAGCTGATCTTCTATTCGCCATGTCTGCTCCTGTCTGCCTTCGTCTGCTTCCGCCACGGCTTCAGTCGCAGCAGCGGGTGGTTCTATACCCTTGTCCTGTCTCTGATACGCATAATTGGCGGCATCTGTCAGTTTGTATCGCATACCGATCAATCAGCCGGATTACTACAGACCATTTTGATTTTGGACTCTGTCGGCCTAGCACCGCTTCTTCTGGCTACATTAGGACTGCTCTCTCGATTCGTGGACTTTGTCAATACCAAATCCACTCCGAAATTCACGACCCGGCACTTTCGGCTCCTGCAACTGCCCTTGCTAGTCGCCACGATCCTCGCCATTGCCGGTGGTACCAATATCTCAGTTGACTCGAACGGCACCTATGAGATTCCCACCACAAGCAAGATTGGTGTCATCCTATATCTCGTGGGCTTCACGGGCATAGTACTGATGTTTATCATGTCCCTCCCCCAGACTTCTGTCATTCCAATCAAGGAGCGCCGCGTACCTATCGCCATTGCCATTGCGCTCCCATTCATCACCGTGCGACTGATCTACTCCGTTCTCTCGGTGTTCATCCACGACCATCTCTTCAGCGTTGCGACTGGAGACACAGCCGTCAGACTTGGCATGGCAATTGTCGAAGAGATTGCGGTCGTCGGCATCTACGTCCTCTTAGGTCTGTTCGTTGATAAGCTCGATGTTTCCACAAAGGGTCCGATTACAAATCGCCCGTGGAGCGCGAAAAAGGGCTCAAGAAGACAGCGAGCAGCCCCCACCGCAGTCGTTGATCCTGAAGCTCAACATCTAAATGCCTACCCCTCCCCACCTTCACCCCCGTACCCGCAGACACACGGCATCGCACGATAAGAAGAGGCACATGCCGATCTCTGTGCCTTCATACTGATAACCGACAACTATGACCGGCTCTCACGTTGCAGGTTAAAGTCAAGTATGAGTCTTGGATATAAAAAAGAGATTTTTGTAGCCAACAAGGATCCATCTGCAGTTGAAATACCCATAGAAAGGCACTAATTACCTACCAAGTTCTCGAAGATCTGACTGTGTCTGCGAAGCGAGAGCTGGAACGGTCGCAAGCCAAGCTTAGCACATTAAATTTCGATCGGAATATGTACCCACCCCAGCAGCATTCAGCGTTTTCCATTACTTGAGTTCCTTCAGAACAAAGATTTAAGAAGATAGAATGAGATCATATTATTTCAAGTACCGTCTCGAGCGACCCTGATTCATCGATCTCTTCATGTTAAACACCATTTCCCAGGCATTTCAGCATTGTATCTTGTAGAAGCGTGTCGGGTGCTTCAAGTCATAAACATCACATCCCCTCATGTCGAAGTCGATGAGCTATGATTTAGAGACGGTGGGCCCTTGAGCGCAGAGAGGCAGTGCCTGTGAAGATCGAGATGGTTGCCACAAGTCAATGCACAAAGAGTTAGAAGCCGGATAGCTGTCTGAGGTCAGTAGCCCAGCAAATTGGTTCGCTGTTCCGAGGATCAGGCGTCACGACTATAGCGGTGGTAGCAATGATTGGAGCACCTCTACAAGGAACGGTTTGCAACGACAGAAATTGCGCTGAGCTTCTAGAGATGATTGCAACTTAGAGGGAGAAACATTATACGCGTCCGCCGGCGTTTGATTGTCGGATAATTCAGCGGCGGCGGACGGCCGAGTTGCCGACGGCGTCCCCACATTGGCTGCACTTGCCGCAGCCACATCTCCACTCCCTCCGCTTGCAGGAAGGGATGTGCGCTGTGACCTGCCATCGCAAAAATTGTTTGTCAGCCAGCTCAATGACGAGCGCGGGAATAACATAATGACTGTTCGTTCGTCCTGTATTGCCAAAACGCGTTCATAATCCAAAGACATCTTCAGTGCGCCCTTGCTATGCGCTGCTATCCATTGCACCTCTTCGCCCGTTGACGTCACGCCTTTACAATGACATTGCAGGCCATAGCCGCAGAGCAGGATTTGCGAGATGCGGAAAAGCACGACGATGCTGAAGAGCGGCAAAGAGGCCTAAGGGCATGGCCCAGCACGCGCGACGACGAGATCGAGGAGGCAGTCGAGGATCCTGAACGGCAACAGCCAGGGTCAGAGAAGGCAAATGCGCCAGCTTTAGCAAGAGTCTTTTCGCGGAGATCTGCAGCCTCATTCGACCCAGGGCCAGCACCAGATGGAGGCTTGACCGCGTGGACTCAGGTCTTCTGCACGCACCTTACGATCTTCACCACTTTCGGCTTCTTCACGTCCTTCGGTGTCTATCAGACTTACTACGAGAAGGAGCTTGGAATTGCTCCGTCGACTATTTCGTGGATTGGCTCCATTCAGGTTTTCTTCCTGTTCGGCATTGGAGCCTTCTCGGGCCGTGCGACTGATGCTGGGCTCTTTCGACCGGTTTACATTGCAGGCGCCATCTTCCAACTAGTGGGTATTTTCACCATGGCCGAATCAACAAAGCTTTGGCAACTGTTCCTTTCCCAGGGTGTGTGCCTCGGGATTGCAAACGGATTGCAGTTCTGCCCTTCTATGGCCCTTGTTTCGACTTATTTTGTGAAGAGGCGTGCCTTTGCGCTAGGTTTCACAGCTTTAGGATCTTGCACCGGAGGTGTCGTTTTCCCTGTCGTTGTACAGCAATGCCTACCGAGACTCGGCTTTCCATGGACCATCCGAATCATTGGCTTTATTATGCTGGCACTCAACGTCATCACCATCTCTCTGTACCGAACGCGACTTCCACCAAGGAGGACCGGGCCGATCTTTGACTGGGCCTCCTTCAGAGAAGCCCCTTACTCGTTGTATTGCACGGGAATGTTCTTCAACTTCTGGGGCCTGTACTTCGCTTTCTTCTACGTCGGCTCGTACGGCCGTAACATTCTTGGCGTCTCATACCAGCAGTCGATCAATCTGCTGCTTGTACAGGTCTGCATGGGCTTCATCTTCCGACTGCTGCCAACCTACTACGCGGACAAGATTGGAAGTCTCAACACCCTCATCCCCTTTGCATTCATCTGCGGCATCATGATGTACGGCTGGATTGGTGTGCACTCTGTAGGCAGCTTATACGCTTTTGCTGTACTATATGGCTCTGCTAGCGCTGTCATCCAGGCTCTTTGGCCTGCGTGCATCGGTTCGATGAGTCGCACTCCGGATATGAAGAAAACCGGTATAAGGATGGGTATGGCTTTCACGATCGTTTCTTTCTCGAGTTTCACAGGACCGCCTTTGGCGGGTGCACTCATACAGCAGCATGGCGGCAACTACACGTATGCGAACATCTGGGCTGGCACCTCATTCTTCGTGGGTGGTGCATTGCTGGTCGCGACTCGCTTCGCGCTTGTAGGTCGAGATTGGAGAGCCAGAATTTAGATGTCGGTATAGTATAGCAAGTTACCTCTGTTGCATCTGCCGCTTGTCTCGATGACTATCTGCGGTGAAGGTGCGTTGCGCTCGTTTGAGACTAGCGCTATGGGGATGTTAGAAATAGTTACAGCTCCCGCCTCCTTCCCTTTATCCCCGTATACCAGTCGACTAGACACGATGGCACTGACTTTCGCCTGCTGTTGCCTGATCCGCGTTCAGGCTTGCTCGTAGTGCCCATTCCAACGCCAGGGTATTCGTAGTGACTTGGAAGAGACGAGTGTAGACGTCTTTGGAGGGTCGATTTGCACGTGAGCTTGCTTCGCTAGTGTAAACGAGCCATCCGCAAGCCACAAAAGTCCATATAGCACAGTTGGGACCTTGAACTACTCGGTGATGAGGCCAGCGAGGCCGATCATCTTCGCTTTCGAGAAGATTTCGCAAGTACTGCCGCCTGCATCATTGCCCTCGAAGGAGACATCCTACGCCTGCTCACAAGACACGCTGCATCACATACTCGTCTCATGTCCAATAGCATGAAGTGCAATCCACAGGAATCTGACGACAAGTTCTACAAGCATATTGATGAACATTGCACTCACCAGATACAGGTTCATCGCCCAGGTTGCGCATGTTGGCCGTGCAGAATCCCGCCTGGGTTTCCTGCTGTCGAAACAATTCTCATTTTTTGATGACCCAGGCTTTTGACTTGTCAGTCGATATGCAATGTCGCATACGTCCGACGCAGAAAGCAGTAGAAGACGCTGACGTCTTAAAACAAGTCAGAGATCACGATCCATGGCGTAGACAAGCCTTCTGCTGACTCCAATGAATTCTGTCGTTATATTCAACCATTTGCAAGAAGCAAGAGCCTTAACAACCATCCCTGAATTCAAGAGATCCATGCACATCGGCACCGCCAATATCGGATCCCAAGTCAAAGAACGCTAAGTCCTGCGTCAATGGCAAGGTTTTCTGAGCATTTATAGCTTCCAGAGGAGACCCTTGATAGTCGTTCCTACCTGAGGAGTCTAAGGCATTGATGTCTGGCGCTGTCGTCCGATCAGTCTGCGGTGAGAGAGCCAGATCGGAGAACACATGGTCCATCTCATCTGTGCTTGCATGAGTGTTGACTGAAAGGGCAGCAGGCGTTGTAAACGCGGCGTGGTAGGTGTGAGCAGCGCTGGCGACCTGTCCAAGTACACTTGTCACATCGCGAAGCTCTTGAGCTGAGAGATGTCGCGGTGCGTGAAACAGTAGCCCCAGATACTGATTGCGGGCATAGTTGAGTTGGTCAATGTACGCTACGCGGTCATCCGCAGGATTGAGGGCCTGGAACACAACGTTTGGATCTGTGTTCGTGTATGTGTCTCCGCCTCCTGCTTCCTGGAGCATGACGTCTAGGAAAGCGTTGTATGTCGACTGGTCGTAACTAAGCGAGGGTTCCCTCCATAGTGGAGCTGTTACTGTCGTTCTCTGGGTTTGTCGGCCTAAAAAAGAACGCGAAGCTTGTTGCAGACACAGTGTGAGGACAGCTGGCGACAGCCATTCGTGCTCATCGGTATCTACCATGGTCAGCTACGTGCCAAGCTGGACCATAAATGAATAACTTACAAGGTGTCGGGATTTCAGTCATACCAGGGTGCAGTTTAAGATACAACTTCGCCCATGGGATGACCGGATCTCCCCTTGACTCCCCTACATGTGCACAGGAGTCATGTGAAGCGTGGTCGGTCCAAGATTGAGCGTCGACGAAATTCTCCTTGCATCTGACGCAGTGGTGGTAGAAGGCAAGCGTACACCCATTCTGTGCGATGTGAGCCCGTTTGACGTGGTTGCGAATCTGGCTCATGTAGCGCTCACTGCAACCGTTGCAGGGAGGAGGGAATCTGTCTCTAAAGTAGAAGAGCCAGCGTTTGTAAAACGGACAGTCGATCTTCCGAAGTTGTTTTTTGTTGGCATTGTGCTGCTTGACAGCGATGATAGGGGACCGCGACGCTTTCCCCTGGCCTTCGCCGCTGCCGTGACGCCGTTGCCTTTGTTTACTCGATGGACCTGGGCGGGATCCAGGTTGACCTCCAGGATTGTGAATGGAATTAGACGGGCCTTGATGGAAGCGAGGCTGATGGGTATGCTCGGTATGCTCAGCTGCATTTTGATCATCTTGATTGTCCTTGGGAACATGGCAGTCAATTGCTTCAATGACATGGTTCAAGTCGGACAGTACTCGAGCGAAAGGTACATAAAGTTTTTCACTGTGAATGGTCAGTGCACACAAAATAAAGCGATGGGGTGGAAGGCAACATACTTCTGGACCCTCAAAGCTTCAGCGACGACTGCCCATCTCGCGAACAGTTTATCGCAATGCTGTGAGTATGCGATGTCATCAAGCTTTGCATGGAGCTTAAAGAATGTTTCCCATGCGGCAGCTGGCAGCAAACTGACGTTTTCGATCATTGGATGCTCTGGAGTATCGACTTCGGCAGCCGCGCCATGCTCATTGCTGAGAGAGGACAGGCGCAAGGGAGATGCTTTATCGACTGATTCTGCGGCGAGTGGGCAGAGCTCATCTTGGCCTATGTCAGCGGAGTGCGCCTTTAAATGGACGGTAGCTCGGTCGTGGGCTAAAGCGAGGCCTAGCTCGAGGTGTGTCTTGCGTTCATGCTTGAGTCTGGCATCAGAGCGTCTGAAGGCTCGAAAACAGCCGACGGCCCGGCAAAGGTATGCTCTGGACCTCGAATCACTATGCTTCTGCCGAACGTGTCGCGCAAGGTTACCGGCTCGATACGTACCCGTGAATTGTATTGAGCATTGCCTGCAGGACAGACTGCTAGCAAATGGCTCTTGGGATGTTACAGAAGGCGCCGAATAAGGCGGGTTGGGAGACGTAGCAAGGTCGGAACCTTGTGGCAGCGCGCGCATGGCAGGAAGATGATTATTTCCAAAGATCGAAGAGGCAGAGGGTTCGTACACCGACTCAGTCAGGGAATCCTGCTGAGAATCATTTAGCGCAACACTATACCGACAAGCCGTCTGCTCTTACTCTCAGATTGTATAACGACCATGATGGAGAAGCCACTAGGCCACGTCGGCTGGCCACAGTGCGTGTAGATGCGCCTTGATCAAGACCAAGACTGAGGGCACTGTCGTTACGGTCATCGTAGTGGTCGGTGTTGCGCGACATCTCGGCAGTCGAATAGCTGGATTCGTATAGAGTGGTCTACGGAAGGAGAGACCGGTGAAGCGGAGCAGAACTCAGCTATGTCAAGAGTCCATCAGAGAGAGCGGAGAGGCAGCTTGTATATGTCCATAGCAGCTGTTGCGCAACCGTCGCATGCAATATCCGACCAGGAAGTGTGCGACCGAGCGGTAATGATAGAGACATGCCGCAAGTGTGCAAATGCTCAAATGGCAGCCAAATGCGCCCGAAGCGGAATATTGCATTCAAAGGATTGGCCGAGATACTGCAATGGCGGCTGGGGAAGTATCGGAAGCGTTGATTTACAGGGTGGATGCCGGTGGAAGCTTGGAGCTATGGCCGCGTCTGACGTCAGGTAGGTCCTCCAAGTAGTGTGCAACTGTGCTGCTAGCTTGTAGGTCGTGGTTGAACTTTGCCCTTCGGTCTCGCTGGTTTTGAGTGGCTGTGCAGCTTCATTGGGAAAGTGCGTAACTGTGTGGCTGTGCTGCCTCAATCGTCAGGCAGCAGAAGCGCACATTTCCGCAACAACGCTGCGAACCCGGACACGCGCCCATGTTGAGCAGTATAGTATACAAGTCGTCATACTTCTTGATCACCTGGGTGTGTGCCGTCTCTTCCGCGACGACTTCAGAAGTTTACGCTGGCGCGTGGCTATATTGAACAGGCTGATTCGAGGCGCACGAGACACGGCGCAATGCTGGAGGATTTCTTGGTGGCGAAGTCTTTATTGGGCTGTGCTTATCAATAGGAGGCCATAAACACGCATGGTAAAGTGTATGCTTATGTGGTAGTCTTTCTGGCAAAATTGGACTCTGCCGTCTGCGGACACGATGGCGCATCGATTGACAGGTAAGGTCTCAGATCAGAGGAGCGAGCCAAGAGAGCGTGAATGAATTGGTAGGAACAGACTTCTGATGTCAACGGCGTTGATTCTCTGGATGCGTGAGCGGGGCGTTGTCTAGCACCGCCTGCTCAGCCACAAGGCTGATTCCAGGCTCCGTATCCGACACTATGCACTCGAGCACGGGCATTCAGAGCTTCGAAGCATCTTGACCCGTCAAGACAAAATTCCACTTGACTCCGCACATGCTAACGATCCGGTTTTCATACACACCTGATCTCCTGGCTCTCTCCAGTATGGCGTCTAGGTTGCCCTGCCCTCTCACACCGATCGTTATCGAGACCAGACCTTCTGATTGTGCGTCCCGACCAGGGACAAAGCCTATTCTCGCATTCGTGAATGCTAAGAGATCTCGACTTCTCGCAACTCCGAACGTCTCCTCCCACTGCCGAGCAGCGGCCTCGTGTCCGTAGTCGCCAGGCTGCAGCCGAAGGATACAGCCTTCAAGCGAGAGGTGCCCGGATCGCCTCATTCCAGGGTAGTACGTCTTGTGGTCCGAACCACATGCGTGCCAGGGCGAAAAGCGCGATTTGAGGGGTGTGGGATTGTTCGGACTAGGTGCATGACTATCGAGTTCTGGCATCATGCCGCCTGTATACGTTAGCATCTTGCCGACTCCGAAGGCGCTTCTCACTCGCCATACCCTTGATGCCCTTGGGGTGATACTGCACGAACACAGTATCACCATGCTCCTGGCTGGTAATGACCTTCGCCAGCCCCTTCGATTCGATGTACGCCCGCCGCTTCTTCGCGTCTTCAGTTTGCATAATGATCATATAGCCACCATCACCGCGCTTGTCGAGTAGGCGCCCTGCCGTGGTGCCATCTTCGAAGGGCGAGACGACTTCGATGATCTCGCCGCCGAGCGGGACTACGCGTAATGTTGGTAATTGCGAGCTTCCAACCTCAAGTAGGCGTACTTAAGAAGTTCTTCAGCCCCCAACGACTAACAGCTGGGTCTTCGTATATGACATCCACGCCAATTACATGTGTCTATAGGTCTCTTGTCAGCAATATTAAAGGTCCAATTGCATTTGCTCGTACCAGGAGCTGCCTGGCTTGGTCGATGTCCTTTGCTACCAAGGCAATTTGACGCAACCGAGTGGGCGATGGCCCTAAGTTTGGTCTTGCCATCGTACTTGATGATGCTGCCATTGGATTTCGCGGAGCGAAGTGAAGCTATGCGTACGAAGGTGAAGGCACAATGCTCATGCTTACTCAACCTCGGCCTACGTCCTTCCCCGCATTACTCCCACCAACGGGTACAAATTTTCGATCATGATAACCTTGTTTGCGTGCGATTAAAAGAGTGAGAAAATCGATGCTCAGCGGAACAATCTGCGGCTTGTGCACGACAATGCTGCATCGTGACAGAAGTTTGATGCCACACCGTGACGTGACGCGCAACTGCCGAACGCGCAGGGGCGCTAGACCCACTTTTGGCTCGCGCGTGCCCTCTTCTCAGACCTCAACTCCACCTCGCTCCTCCTTCACCTAGGAATTTTGCAAGTAGCACGACGTGTTGTTTCCTGGTATAGCTGCTTTCTTCTTTCATACACCTACACTGAGGAGATTCACTTGTGTCATCTGCCAAAAGGATGAGCACTTGCTTGCGGGATGCCTCACTCGTCCAACTTCGGAGGTCTGTTAAGGTCGCCATGAGCGTCATGTGCGGGAGCAGCTTCTTGCAGCCCCCCCGCAATGTAGCCCGTCATTGGCTTCTGCCGTTGTATCCTGTCTCAGCTCCGGTCGGTTGAGCTTCGTATCGACCTAGATGAATGCATCCACGGCGAGATACACCTGGACGACTACGCAACAGAACAAAACTACAGTCACATTAATAAATCTACACGCAAGAGTTTGACTCGCAAATTGGCAGTCAACTGTCCCGCGGACGATCTAGCAACCCCATCCAGATGCCATGACATGTGCAGACTTGCCTTCTACAAATCAGTGTTAGAGCGAGCAATGCATTCCTGGCGAAAGGTCAAAAGCTCCATCATGGCCAAGAATGCCAGAGCTCGCGCTCGACCGACGTATTGCAGCCAAATCCACTGCATACACGCTTTTCTGCACGCGGATTCTCTGCTGGCCACCTTGCCAATGCGACAAACATCATGATGTCAGGAGCGTTACCGTTGTTGAAAGTAACAAGGAGAGTGACATCAGTGAGTCCGTCACATATAGCACGCCTATTTCTGCGAAACTATCATGTGCCTGTACCTGCAGGCTTATTTCGCACCGTCCAACACTGGGCCACGCTGCCTTCACTGCCCACAGCTTGTCGTCACATGCGTCACGCCACTGTACAGCGGGACTTACCGGTTCTGTACCTTTCTGCGCCAACTCGACGGACGTGATACTGCGAAGTTGCCGGCGTCCGCTTCTCTCAACGCGAGCCCAGGGTCTGGTCTTGGCTATGATTGAGCTTCTATAAATCCGCCGTCACCTCGTTTCCTGGGCTCACGACGCACACACTCTTTCAATTGGATTTTGGAACCCACCATTGTCGCTCCTTACGAGACTGTTTCCTCGGGTCGTATCCCTTGAACTATCTTTGCTTTTGTCAGTCTTTCAGTATAATAACGTTTTGTCCGCATACAGTTGCATCCTTGGACCACGCTTTGCTATAACTATCCAAGCGGCGAATGGCCAGCGCAATAACTACCAGTCATGTCTAGCCTCGTAGACGAGCTGTTCCACAGGCTTGCTTGCGAGACACCACTCCCGCGAAGCCGCACCGCCGGCCGCACGACAAACACTTCCTCCACCGCAAAGCCGTATACACGTGCTCAGGCAAGGATCGAACAGCGAGCGAGATCAGCGTCAGGACTGCTTCTGCAGCCCACGAACTCGAGCAAGAAGCGCGTTCGCAAGCCTGAATTTGGCATTTTCGTTGACGCTGACGCGGCGAATGAACCCTTTTTACCGTCTCCAAAGAAGTTCAAGCCGAACGAACGCCTTCCACTGACTGTCCGGCATGACTCCGCTAACGTTACTCCGGTTCCCTCTCCGCGCCATCCTTGCGTTCCGTTCCCATTCTCGCCGGGTGACCCATTGTGGGAGAACAACGAGAACTATAATCCCCGTCCATGCTACGCTACGCCGCCTTCCACGCCGCGCAGTCTCTCGTCAGCTCCTTCGCCATCACCACAGCCATCTCCGCACTATCGTTCTGCTCGTGCACCTCGACCTCGCCAGAGTCAGCGAGCTTGTTCTCATAGGCAGCTTTCGCCGCCAAGAGACCTCACCCTATACAAAACACTCGGCATCAACACTTGGCAGGCGACAACAGAGGAGATCAGAGCGGCACACCACAGGTACGCGCGTGAACACCACCCTGATAAGGTTGCTCCAAAACAGCGCGAGGAAGCTACGCACCTGATGCAGATTGCCAACGCCGCCGCGGAGGTGCTCCTCGACGACATGCGTCGAAGGGAATACCACAAGTCTGGCAGGCTTCCTTGGCTGACGTGAGCTTGGTGTTGGGTGCTGGACGACGGTACTCTGCACTGCCTCGTCTTTACTTGTTGTACACTAACTCGTGCTGGCAGGAGATTGGGTCAGCGAAAAGTTTTGCTTCACATCATCTCTTGTTACACTGTTGGAGGAACGAATTCCAACGTTATTTGAACTTGCACCGCACCATGATAGGCATGGAGATCTACTTCAGAGTAGCGTTGGTACGATAAAGGTTCATAAAATCTCGAGGAAACATAACCTGTATGCTTAGCTACGGATTCAGCGCTTTATTAATCACATGCCTGATAGCCCTTAACCATCTATGCCTGTGCCGCTGCTTCCCTCGTATATGCAGCACCTCGACATGAGGCCGACACCTGCTCACCAGTCCATGCGTACTCGTCAAAGTTGGCACAGTACGTTGGGAGGGATTTAGTATTTGTCCACTCATCCTTTGACTACGCCAAATTCTCTGCTGGATGAAATAATTTCACAGTCATACGCGACTGCCTTGTGACGCAAGTATCACCTCTTCATGGATCATATCACACAATCCCTGCGGTAACCGATCTTCCATCGTCTCGCGCAGAGTTTGACTTGCCAGCTCCTTGTACTTTTCTGTACAGGCAACCACACGCCTTCGCCAGTATTTCATGCGTCCTAATAACGGTGTCTTGCGCAAAATCTTCGTATGCTTGGTTGATTGACGAGTTGAGGATATCCCCCACGTCTATTTGGAGATTGACGTGCGCTGTTCTGGAGGCAAGAATGTGGTCGATGATCGCTGACTGAACGCAATCTATAGGTCGGTGGGTGAGCCGTTCTTGCTTTTCTAGCTTGTCGAGCTTCTGCGAGACACTGCGGATGTAAGCCGTCATACCGCACTGCTGTAAAAAGACGAGAGGTAATAAAATATGGTTGTACTATCTATAATGCGACAACATCTTCTTAGGCTATAACTATTTCTGCTTCGTGGCCAACTTCTCTTTGCACCGTGCGAGAGGACTTACAAACGTAATGAGTGCTCTTCGGCATTTAGCGACGCGCATTTCTAGCGAAGGATGAGCCAGGCCCGCCATTTTGCTTGCTTTAGGTATAGATGATATCGGCAGCGATGTTACGATGTGCTAAAAAGATGGCGTGGTTGTTATTACCCTTTCACCCAGGCCGAGTGGCAATACGCAAATGAAGATTGAGATGCAGGTGACGCCTCACCGGAGTAAACAGCACTGTGTAACACCGGAGGACGCACGATCATCTACCAAGCTTGTGGACTGAGAGTGAAATGTTGTATGTGTAAGCCGTCTTATAAAGCAACACCAGGACTATGTCTTCCGTGGCGCAAGAACGGTTGAGAGCAGGCTAAAACTTCCCGGATGGAAGGAGGTAGTTAGAGGCCATACCTGCATTGTCTAGCTTCAGATGAATATTCTACTGGCTACAAATAGATTTGCTGTCATGTTGAAATTGCTTATGCGAAGCGAGAGCTTGCCCATGTGAACTTTCCTTAACCCTTTCCTGGCAGCGCCGTGACACTACCATGCTGATGCAGCTCAGTCTTCCAGTGATACTGCTCGGCGACAGCGCGAATCCTACCAAGCTGCCTTAGTCATGACTATACGGCTTGTCATCTTCGGCGTTTCCAGGCTTCGCGCTAATGATACTGTTCAATTTTGAGACTGACACTGCCTATCTTGCTCGATGAGCCTCCCGAGTGCTTAACGTACTCATGCGAAAATTTTCGTTTTGATTCATGCCGCGTGTACAAGAGCAGCGAATGCTGGGCCACACCCGATAATAACGGCAATGTACAGCTCGATCACACTCCACAGAGTCATCCAACTTGATTCCGGTATGCTGGCTTGGCCTTGTCGTTGATGCCTATCTGAATGAGGCGAATGGGGACGAAGAGGATGCAGGTCAGACCGGAGGCAAATAGAGCACAATTGACCACTCGTTATCACCGCGGTATGTGAAGGTTTCATGCCAGACGTATGGGAAAAGCCATCACTAAGGTGTGCTGTGCGCAGTTAGAAGATGCAGGCGAGGGAATGGTACGCTCGATAGCTAGGGAACGCTAGCTTTTGCAGCATCCTGGTGATGAAGAAGTCTTTGATGGAGTGGTTGTGTGATGGACAGTCCTGTGGCCGTCGGACGTGGTTGGCGCTATGCTCATTTGATGTTTTCCTTCCCATTTTCCGCTGCGGTCCCACAGCGCCTTCGACGGGCCGCCGACGCCCGCCGCTTCAACATCATGTCGTTTCAACGCAATCCTTCTAATGAGCGTTCTTTTGCTTTCAGTCCTTCGACCAGGGTCTTTCAATCTTCATTGTTCTGTGTTGTCCGCTTATCAAGATCCCTATGTGATGCACACGGGTGCCCGAATTGATCGTAGCGCTGGAAGTGTTGCAGGGTGACTGCAGCTGTGGCGCAGCAAATGACACTGGTCATGATCTTTTCAACATCGCAAGCCCTGTCCAGCCAGCCGCCCGTCTTGGTTTGTAGGTCCAATGTTAACCTCATCACAAAGAATATCTTCGCTTGCGTTGCAACGTTCTACAAAAATTGATACTGAACGGATCTTTTTTCTCCGTCTTACATGGCTAGTTTCGAGAAATCTCGACTATATGCTCAGCCGCATTATAGTAACCTCGCACCAGAGACAATATTTTATCCAACCGGTTCAAATCCGCGAACTTCAGTGTTGGCCTGCCCGTTGTGCATTCGAAGAATCTCCCTCTTTGCTGGTCATGTCAAATCGACTCGCAGCAGGGTGATGATCCAGCAGCTCCTTTCGAAACTTCTCTTGATGTTGGGCTCTTGCCACGATCGACCGGCTTGACAGGAGTCGCAGGTAGGTAAGCGGGATTTCCCAGCATTGAGACGGGTTTCATCGAAGTCCGCGTGGATATCCGATCACAGCCTTACTACCTGCTAGCAAAATATCATAGCCGTCAGGAGGTCTGTCCGCTTGCGCGACAATCTCGGGTACTTGCTACCTACCTCCGGATTTCTGACCCTCTGCAGCAGCTCGCAGCAAACTTCTGCAACAAAACGAGAGAGCCCCTAGGATTTGCATCACGTACAGATCTTTGCCGGCACAACATAAATCCCTTTTCTATTGCAGCTACTGCTGCTTTAGCCGCCAGCTGCGTGGCCCAAGACTCGTTCGAGGCGCCTGGCTTCAGCGTCACAGAAGCTCTCTTGGAGCAAGGCGTCAATGTCTCTGCGTTGCCCGAGCTCGCTGGTCTGGTCGAGCGGTCATCGGATTTAGCGTGTTCCATCGCTGTAAGTGTGCAATTGCTTTCACTGCTCTTTTCTTGCTGGTGACGTCTAGTGTCACTCACTGAACATCCTACCTGGCTTTGAAGTCTTACCCGAGGCGCCTGCCAACTACACTGCCTTTACCGGGGCGTACTGGCCTGCACAGCAAGCACAAGTCAGCCCGTACTGCATTTTCAAGCCTTCGACTGCCAAGCAGGTCTCTACGGCCGTTCTTGTCTCACGCTTTTCCAGGTGTCCGTTCGCTGTAAAGGGTGGCGGTCATGCTACATTCGAGGGCTCCTCGAGTATCGAGGGCGGTATTACCATCGCTTTGGAGAAGCTTAATGAGATCAAGATCGCCACCGACAAGCAAAGCGTCTATGTAGCGCCAGATATTCGTTGGGGCCAGTTCTATAGCGAGCTCGAGAAGCATGGTGTCGCTGTAGTCGGTGGACGAGTAAGTAAAGTTCTCAGAGAACCGAGTACATCTATCAAGCACTCACAGGTCAACGATGTTGGTGTATCTGGTCTCATTCTTGGAGGCGGCATCAGGTCGGATTATACCGCTTCTCTCTCGTCGAACCTAGTTGCTGACTCTAAATTAGCTTCTTTGCGAACATGCGTGGATGGGCGTGCGAGTAAGTCTGAATACAGCCTCTGAAGCTCATGATCCGGACTGACGAGGCTGTAGCAACGTAGAAAGCTATGAGCTTGTCACAGCATCAGGCTTGATCATCACGGTCACCCGCAAATCGTATCCGGATCTGTACTCGGCTCTTCGTGGAGGTGGAAACAACTTCGGTATCGTGACGAAGTTCCAGCTCCACACGTTTCCGGTTGGCAAGATGTGGGGCGGTGGTAAGCTCGTCGCTAGTGGCGAGTTTGAAAAAGCCCTTGATGCGACTTACAAGTTCGGCCTGACAGGATCTGTCAAGGATAATAAGGGCTCACAGATTATCTCATTCGCCAACCAAGCTGGACATGGGCCGCGCGCGCAGGCATTTATGACGTACGCGGAACCCACTGAAGCTCTTCCTTCCATGTTCAAAGATTGGAGCAATATATCGCTTGTCCAGGACACCACTGGCCCACACTCCCTTCCCGAACTTGTGGATATTCTGAGCGAAGGTACTCCTGATAGCGTGCGCGAGACGAACTGGGACGTCACATTCAAGCTTGATCGATCCCTCTCCAGCTTCTTTGTAATCACCTTCTATGAGCTTCTATCAAATATCGTCGACGCCGAGAACCTACTCCCACAATCTCTATTCAGCTCCTCACCATCCCACAACTCCAGCAGATGCAGAAGAACGGCGGCAACGCTCTTTGCATCAGTCCAGCCGATAGTCCAATGTTCATCATGGACTTGGAAAGCATGTGGACCAGTCCGATTGACGATAACCGCATCTCCAGGTTTAACAACGACACCATCAACAGAGTGCAGGCTGAGGCGGCGAAGAAGGGCCTGAATAATGATTATATCTACATGAACTACGCGTCCAGCTACCAGTCAGTCATCTCAAGCTATGGGGCAGGCAACCAGAAGAGGTTGAATTCAGTCGCTCAGTTCTTTGACCCTTCTCGCTTTTTGAAGGAGCTACAGCCGGTGTGTTTCAAGCTCAGTGGCGGCGCACCGCTTGGTAGCTACACATAGAAGTAATTGATAGATTGTTATCGCCGCCTGAGACCGATAGCTGCAAAGGTAGGGGAGGCGCTCAATACTTGTTCGTACATTGTCTGATCGCGGAGAGATCTCGTCTACTGACTACAACCGGTCTGCTACCACTCTGGTGTTATGTCCACGCCCAAGCGCTACGGCCATGCAAAACACCAGGCTCTGTTGCAAATTGAGCGATATAGAGTTTGCCTTGAAGGACGAAACGCCAATCGCGAGCTTCACAGACGACTTGTTGAGCGATCTGAACCTTGATCTGAGTGGTGAAATGTTCTCTATTGACATTTCGGAGGTCACTCTCGGTTTGTCTGAGCTTACTCTAAAGATTCGAGAGCTGGCCATAGGCCTGAAAAAGGTTATCGCCCCCTTGCTGCTGTGCAAGTCATTACTCCGCACGCACTGCTGTAACCAGAGTAGCATTGTGCGTCGTCGCGCACGTGGACCGACACGCGCACAGCTCTTGAGATTTCTGACCAGATTGTTTGACTCGTCGATGGTGTTGGTCGAACTCCTGAGCTCGTTAACTGATTCAGGCGACTTGAGCTGGAGGCGCTATTTGTATTGACAGGGAATCCAGGCAGGTTAATCTTGGAGAATGGTTGTGTGTTGAAATATATATCGCTGTACTACATGTTAGCGAATTCTCGAGCGAAGTCTGGTCCGCGAGTTTCTCGACGAAGCAGTAGACGACAGAAAGCAGCTACGTGTTGATCTCGAGCTTCGTTTTGACAGCGATTCGCTCTTGAGAATCCAGATGGTGTCAGTAATGTCCTCTGGGATCAGCTTTGATGGGACGAGTCGGTATGACCTCCAAAGCAGTTGTGCAGAGATGATATCGCCAGTCTCTGGAGACAAGCTTGAGATGCACTAGCGGAGCGTAGCTGATCGCAGGCGACGGGATGTGTGAATTGTATAGTGGAGATGTTCGCCGTGAGTCTCGTATCGACACCTCATAGATTGGATTTGGTCCCAAGTCTGTCATCGCAATGCTTTGCAGATCATGAGGACAATGCCAATTCCCTCGCACGGCTGGCTCTAAGATATTGTAGCCAGCTTTTCGAGGTTGCGCTAGTGCCTTACATACAACGTAGCCGGTGAGGCTTACAGCCCCGCGAACTCGTCCAGGTCACTTCACTGACCGTCAGTAATTGAGGCGGGATCGTGTTGAACGTTCGCACATCGGACGAGCCGCTTCCGCAGCTTGATAATGTCTATTGGTTTTCTTGGATGAGCTGCGTCGTAGTTTTGCGGTCACGCTGCGCAAGAAGGTATGAATATTTAAACCAGGTGGTCGCTGACTCATACCGCCACTGGCATTGGTGAAGTGAGCGTGCCTTCCTCACCTTCTGATCGTATAGTCGATGACACATTGACGCTCTGTACATGCGTCCAAGTGACTTCAATCGACGAATAGTACTACTGATGAGCATGTAAGCCCAATGACTGGAAATATAGCGGCTGCATTGCTTCTTCTGTCGCTCGACCGCCGATTCGAGCTCCACCCTTTGCGAGAACTCAAATACCAAGACCTGACGTTGGCCCTCAAATAGCCAACAATTATGCTCTGCCCTCCGTCTCGCTTGCAAAATCACCCAAGCCAAAGGTCGATCGCGCGTCCGGGTAATTTCTCCCCCGAGGCGGAAAATCTTAGTGTCGATCACCACGCCCACACCCAAAGAGGCAGCCGTTGTATACTTCCCCGCAGAACATCCCAGCACTCCATCCAACAACGCGATGCTCTCGGACACAACCAAATTGTCCCGTGCCATGGCGGGTGTCTTACCGAATGACGTTGCGTGGAGTATAAAGACACAAAGGTCCGACGATACAACCATAGAGGACTCTCGAGCTGGCTTTTGACACCAAGATGGCTATACAGTCTTGGAGCCTGTCGTGGCTCCCAACACTCTCGCTCTTGTCCATTGCAACAGCCAAGTCACTCTGGTCCACTGTTCCGGCAAATAGCAGCGATATCATCCGCACCGCCTACCCCCTCGGCAACGGACGCTTAGGCGCGCTGCATCACGGCGCACCCCTCGCTGAAATCTTGACCTTGAATGTTGACACTCTCTGGTCTGGCGGCCCCTTCAAAGTATCCAACTACACTGGCGGCAACCCCATCTATTCCGTTGCGGGCAATCTGACTGGGATACGGGACTGGATCTTTACGAACGGGACCGGGAATGTGACAGAGCTGCTAGGCGATGATCGTTTCTATGGTAGTTACCAGGTGCTTGGAAATCTCAGCATTACAATGCCAAGTCTCCAGAATGCGAGTGTGACTGGGTACAAGAGGAACCTGGATCTGGCAAGAGGGATACATACGATCGAATTCTCGGCGAACGGTCAACAAATCGAGACAAGCGCATTCTGTTCTTTCCCGGACCAGGTGTGCGTATATGCGTTCCAGTCGTCCAAAGGTCTGCCGGCGCTGAAAGTGCGTCTGGATAATGAGCTTGTAGATCGGGAGTTGCAGAACATTACTTGCTTCGATGGGCAAACCTACGGGCACGACGCAGCCCATGTGCGCTTGCGGGGCGTGACGCAGCTCGGCCCGCCAGAGGGCATGCGGTACGACTCGATTGCGCGCATCGTGTCCGACTCTCGCGTTGAGACGACATGTAGTAAAGGTACTCTCAGCATCTTGCCCAGTAACGGTACGACCAGTGTAGCGATCGTGGTAGGAGCAGGAACGGACTACGATTCCTGGAAAGGCACAGCAGAGTTTGGTTACTCTTTCAGAGGCGAAGATCCCGGACCGACCGTCGAAGCTACCACACAAGCCGCTGCCACAAAGACGTTCGATGCGCTGGTCAAGGCGCACATCGAAGACTTCAGATCCCTCACAGGCCGCTTCTCACTCTTGCTCCCAGACCCTTTGAACTCTGCCGATGCACCAACGTCTGAGCTCATTGCCCGCTACAACTCCAACGACATTGCCGGAGACCCATTCCTCGAAAACATTCTCTTCGACTACGCGAACTACCTATTCATCTCCGCCTCGCGCTCTGGCTCGCTACCACCCAACCTGCAAGGGCGGTGGAGCGAAGGTCTTGAAGCTGCATGGTCCGCCGATTACCATGCCAACATCAACTTGCAGATGAACCACGTGAGATTTTCTGGAGCCTCTCAACGCAGCAGAGTACATCGTAGCTAACACAAGGACAGTGGACCCCTGACCAGACCGGTCTGACAGACCTGCAGTCACCACTGTGGGACTACATGGCCAACACTTGGATGCCTCGAGGCAAAGAGACAGCGAGCTTGCTGTACGGCGCGCCAGGCTGGGTCGTACACAACGAGATGAACATATTCGGGCACACTGGGATGAAGAGTGGGGAATCTTGGGCGAACTATCCGGCCGCAGCAGCTTGGATGATGCAACATTTATTCGACCACTGGGACTACTCGCAGGATACGGAATGGCTGCAAGCGCAAGGCTATCCGATGCTGAAAGGCGTTGCTGAGTTCTGGCTGAGCCAGCTACAAGTTGATGGGTTCTCCGACGATGGCTCGCTGGTCGTGAATCCGTGCAGCAGTCCAGAGCATGGCCCGACGACGTTCGGGTGCGCGCATTACCAGCAGTTGATCCATCAAGTCTTCGAAGGCCTTCTCTCGGTGCAGTTTGCAGCTGGCGAAACGGACAAAGCCTTCATCGCAAACGTGAGCAGTTCGCTCGCCAAGCTCGACAAAGGCTTCCACATCGGCGAATGGGGCCAGATCAAAGAATGGAAGCTCCCCGACTCTTACGGATACGACTACATCAACGACACGCACCGCCACCTCTCCGAGCTCGTAGGCTGGCATCCCGGCTACAGTCTGTCGTCTTTCCAGGGCGGCTACAGCAACGCGACGATTCAAGAAGCCGTCGCACAGAAGCTGTATAGCCGCGGCGAGGGCAATGGTCCGGACGCAAATGCGGGATGGGAGAAGGTATGGCGATCGGCGTGCTGGGCGAGACTCAACAATACCGAGAGAGCGCACTTCGAGCTGCGCTATGCGATACAAGAGAACTTTGTTGCCAATGGCTTCTCGATGTACAGCGCAACCAACACCCCGTTCCAGATCGACGCGAACTACGGCATTGGAGGTGCTGTGCTGAGCATGCTCGTTGTCGATTTGCCGAAGCCGTTTGATGATGATAGCACACGGACGGTGGTTCTCGGGCCCGCAATCCCGGCAGCTTGGGCAGGTGGCAAGGTCCACGGCCTCACTTTGAGGGGCGGTGGCTCTGTTGACTTCGAGTGGGACGATGAAGGCCTAGTGACAAAGGCAAAGATCAAAGGACGCACAGCTTCAGTGCGTATTCTCAACAAAGGAAACCAAATTCTTGTAGAGTTGTGACATACTCCAAAAATCTGATGCCCGGTAGCAATAAAAGACATGTCATGTCGCAGAATAGAGAGAGCCGGGCATAGCACGCACGGGAGTAAACGTAGCCTCTAGAAGAAGACCTGTCTCATTGCAGATGATGCGAAGACAAGCTTCGACTGCGTCCCGAGTATTTGAATTTCCTACCCTTCCAGCAGGATTTCGCTGCAGCTTGACGTAACACTTCTTCAACGCGATCCCCTTTCTAGATCTGTGTCCATGTGTATACCCAATGGATCTTGATTTGGCGGTGGCAAGTGGAGTGGTGAACTACCAGGGTCAGAGTTGTTTCGTCTGTAAGTATGCCGCGATTGCAAAGCCGTGTTCAGCCCCGGGTTCAGCCCCAGCCATTCAGTGAACGGCGCTTGCACATGTGTTGAAGACGGAGACACAAAAGTGTGATCGACGCTGATACGATGTTCGTCGCTGGACAGAGAATCAGTGCGTTGACCCGTGTGCGCCTCTGATGGCCGCTGAATGAGGGGCGAGTAAGAGTCGTCACTTGTCCTGTACTGGCACTCGGGTCGGTAAGGAGGCCGAATTAAACTCTCACTCTCCGCACGTTCGCGACCGGGAGGTATGGCGGGAGGGAACAAAGAGTGCGCTAAGACCGGCGTCTCTCGTATTTGAATAGCACTGAGTGGTACATCAGAGTGATCCGTATATTCGAAGGTGGGCGTGACGACATCGCTACGTCTTGGTCGTCGGGGTACCACCGGGTCCCAATGATGCTCCTTGGTCCAGAATAGCGTATCCTGCATAGTCTTGATGAGGCCGACTTTATAGGATAGCCACTCCAAAGGCTGTAAAGTGTAACGAGCGACAAAACGCGCGAATACTCGGACAAAGTACGTGTACTGTCGATAGGACCGAGTCATCCTCAAGCCTTCCATAGCATCATCATAGTTCTCGGTGGACAGGAATGACTGCTGACACCATTCGACCGTGATGTAGAACATGGAAAGAAACATGACAGTCGCTGTTAGTGTGGTACCGGCAGTCCAGTAGTACAAGACCCACTTGCTGTTGGATGTGTCCTGCACACTAAAGTCAAGGTAGCCGCCCGCGCCACCCCAGCTACTTGTGACGCATTCGCACGTTTTATACCTGGTCGACGTCAGTAACTGTGAGGAACGATGGACCACTCGCTGCTCTGAATGATACGATAGTAATGAGATGTGAGCGTACGTACCATCCAAAGGTCTGTGCCAATACAATGTACACGAGCCAGATCGTATTGAAGATTTCGAAAGGTCGGAAGAAGAAGAGCTCCCACCGCGCCTGTGAACCCATGATACGACGACGTCGCGCTAGGTCTTCCAAGTAGTCCTCGATCTTTGCTTTGGCAGCGGTCTTACTCTTCCAGGGGACCAAGAGGGCGATGCGTACCAGGTTCTTGATGATCAGGTTCTCCGTATTTAGCCAGAAACTGGAAGCTCTCCTCTTCAACTTGACCCAATTGTCGTGTGTGCTGTTGCCCCAATCATTGAATGTTGCATTGCTGTTCAGCCGCCCTTCAGCACGAGCAATCCACGGCCATTTGTCGATTTTATACGGCGACAGGACTAGCCAGACCAGCATCTCCATGATGAGAAGCCCTAGGGCAATGCTGAAGAAGATCGTGTAGCCGCCACTGCGACATCCTAAGCCGACCGTCGGTGTGAAGAAGCTGAGGATGAAAGCGCCACCGCAGCTCCCTCCAACAATGATCACCGCACTCGCGATTTGCCAGAACTCGCGGACATCGAACCAGACAAGCCCTTCGTCGTTACTGCGCCCCGTGACAAGACTTGCGCGCGCCTCTGCTTCGTTTGCGAGCCAGTTCCTTCCCTTTGCGGCAATGTAACAGTTCTCGATATCGGAAAGGATGGGGTGAGCTGCTCCATAGTGCCACCGTACACGCGCTTGCCCGGCGAACTCCTGAAAGAAGTTTTTGAGATCGTCTCCGATCGAAAGTGAGGCAAGGTGCTCCACTTCAGACTTCAGCTCCTTGAAGTTGGGCTGATCATCAAAAGAGTCGATGAAGGCATCGCGATGTTGTTTGTCCCTGAGCGCATGGCGCACATGATCCACCAAAGTATTGAGTTTGATCCGTATGGCTTCTGCGGCGATAGGGTTGCGGTCCACAATCGAACCCATGATCAGTACAGGGAACCAAGCGAGAAGACAGCCGAGCGCAAGATCGTGAGCGGTCGTGTTTTGCCCAAGATCGCCGAAGGCGGCTTGAATTGAGAGGGCAAAGGCGAATAGAAACCACATCGTTGATACGAATACTATTATGGCGTCAGCTTTGTACGCCTTCAGAGATGTGTCGTGATGGCTACCTGGCACCGCACCGCGTCTACGCATCTCCCGCAACTCACGGGCCAGAATCCGCCTCATTTCGCGCAGCGACTTCTTCGTGTCCGTCAGCTTCAGATCCTTGCTGAACAACACGATGCGCAACAAGCCTTCCGCCTCTTTCGAGCTGGAAACCACCTCGTCCTTGAGAGTATACTGATTCATCGCCAGCAACAGATACATTGAATCGCGCATACTGCCGAAATCCGTCTCAAGACCTGGCGTCTCATCATACTTGACGGCCATATCGACCATCAAGGCTGCTTTCGCAGAAACCTTGATGTTCCACAGTACGTAGCTGAGAGATGCGATTGGCGACCCTACCCATCGTGTGATGGCGAGGAATGTACGCTTCGCAGCATTGCTTTCGAATGGGGCTTGAAGAAGAGTGCCAACGACTGGCAAGATCCAGGTTGTGATGGTTTGAGACACTTCCGCCCAGGGATAGTAGTCCGTTCCATGGCCGCATACACGATAGCACCCTTCGCGTGAGATCTGCGTTGTGCGGTTGCGCTCGATGCCGACGATGGTTCCGTTCCAGCCCCACAGTGATTGGAGTGTCGCGTTGTTCCTGTATTCTATGGCGCATTGATCGAAGCTGATCTTGCCCATAATCACCAGAGTGCGCTTCGCATAAGGTGTTCGAGGAAGTCAAAGGTTGGCCATTTGCGCGGGGCTGCCTCGGCTTTACATGCAGCTGAGCAGCCACATGCAGGGGCACGAATTGGCATATTATTTCTGCCTATACAAACGGTGCCCAATAACGATCAAGACGAGTTTGGGGCTTCGCAGTGGTGACCCGAAATGGTACTTCAGCCTTATTGTGTATCAGCCTACATTGCGGAAGGGTCGCGGAAGTCCGTGTCGGTGTAACGCAATTACCCGATCGGGTCACCGGTTTGTACTATATCAGTTTGGAAAGATGTATGCACATTGCAAGAGGTATTAGCAGGATTCGTTGATTGTTAAAACGTCAGCGCCCGGCCCACCCTGTCATGTTGGGTGATGCTCAGGGTCGTGTTTTGCAGCGCGTAGCGCTGGGCTTGCTAGCCACGTCCTGGAGTGCATACGAGCAGTCGTCAGTGCGAGAACGAGCTGATTTGGCATTCGACAAGCGGTCCTCGATGCGTCGTGATCTGCATTACAGTGTCTAGCGATGTGGCGCGTGCTGCCCAAGTTGAGTGGTGGAAAGACGGCGGACGAACGACGCGGGAGGCAGTAGCCTTATCGTGTATCTTGGCCCCCAAAGGCGCGGAAGGCGGCGCGTGCGATGCGAAATACGAGTAGAGAGTGCATAAAAAAAAATAGGAGCAGATCTCTTATAGAAGCTCTGAGTGATTTTGTAGATGCGACCCTAAAGTAAAGCAACAGACCTTGATCAGAAGCGACCACTGCTTCGTTTTTAGAGCCACGAGGTCACGTGATATGTAAGAACCTGAACTTGGGAGGTAATTGACACTAAGGAGTGTATCACCAAAGCCCGAAAGAGTTCCAGATTGCAAACCTCGTGAGCAGCTGTGACCCGCAAGTATGAACGACATTAAATGCATTGAGTGGGTATACGCAACCTAAGGCTCCTGAGATGCATACACTAACACTAGAAAACCCCCTTGCACTCCTCAACCTCAAAGCGTACGCATTTACTCTGATCAGAGAACTTATTCTCAATGGAGTAGCTCTCTCCGACTTCGTCTCCCCAGACCATCATCTCCCACCAGAGCAAGAAATTCTAATCCCTTTCTGTGAGTCTCGTCGCCGTCCGTTCGCTCTCCTTCATCGCATCTTCGTTGAGCGCACTAAGCTGTGAAAGAGTCTCTTGCATGGCCGCCAACTGCTGGTGCTCCATTAGCCGGCATCCTTTACAAACATCATACATCGTGCAGGAAGGAAGGGGAAGACTCACAGTACCGACAACATCCTTGGCAGACCCATTCATTAGCGGGTGAGGAGAACGAGCTTTGGGCGGCACCGGGGGCCCTGACGCACCAGAGCTCGCAGATGCTGAGCCCTCATCTTCCTCAGATTCCTCTGCCAAGGTGTTGATTTCGCGCTTCTCGCCCATGCTAGCAGCTGCGCGAGCAATCCTATCGCCAGCTGCGAGCATGTCCTGGAGGCGGTCGATCTTGCGAAGGAGCGCGGTGTTTTCCTTCTGAAGGGGCTCGACGCGCGCAAGGTGTTTCCTAACAACTTCGCCCTTAAAAGTCTCGATTCTATCCTCGGCTTCTTCGGCGGCTTGGTAGGCGCGGTCGCGCTCAGTTTCGATGGCTTCGATGGTTTCTTGTAAGCGCTTTACGTCCTCGGATGAGGCTTCGAGTTCCGCGACTGTCTTTTCAAGGCGTGTTTGCAGATCGTTGCAGAGAGCCCGCTGTTCAACGCTGTCGCGTTGGACGGCTTCCAGCTCGGTGGCGTGGCTGGCTTTCTCGGCCTTGATCTGTGCTTCAAGAGAGTCATACTTCTTTTGGAGCTGCTGAACAGCATCGGTCGTGCTGTTTTGCATGCCAATCATCAGCTCGGAAATCGCATCCTCGTGTGCCTTCACCATCTGTTCAGTGGCGGCGGTGTGCTGCTTCTGGACATTCTCCAGCTGTTGTCGCAGCGCATCTGCGTCAGCGCTGTGATCAGCCTCCAGTTCCTTTTTCAGCTGATCGAGGGTTTGCTGGTGCTCTTCATCCATCTTGATGAACTGCTCTTGCAATGCGCTGTTCTGAGAGCGCAGTTCGGCGATTGCCTGCTCGCGCTCATTCTCGAGCGACTGCTTGAGTTCAGTGAGCGCAGCCTCATGCGCTTCATCAGTAGCCTTCTTCTCTGCATGCAACGAGTCGAGTCTCTTGCTCATCTCAGCGATTTCATAGGAACGAGTCTCTTCCTTCGCCTTCAACTCGCGCCGCAGCTCATCGATCTCGGTGATTGCATCGTCTCTTGCGTGCTCCAATTCGACCTTGAGAGAATCCTTTTCGGCGATGAGCTTTTCGTATCGCTCCTTCGTCTCGCTGAGGTCGGTGTCTGCAGCATCCTTGATCAAGGCCAGTTCAGCCTCGTGATCCCGCTTGTCGGCAGCGGCTTGCTCAGCCAGAAGCGATTCGTACTTCTCGGCCACCTCAGCTAGGCCAGCATCGGTAGAGTGCTCTTTCTGCTCAAGCTCCTCCCTGACAGCATCGAGCTCCTTCTGCAGCTCTGCAATGGCGGCTTCGCGCTCCTCTTTGTCTGCAGCAGCCTGCTCAGCAAGCAGCACCTCGTACTTCTTGCTGACTTCCACCAGACCTTCCGAGTCAATGTGATCTTTCTCTTCAAGCTCACGCCTGAGATCCTCGATCTTACCATTCAGCTCGTCCTTGACGTCCTCGAGATGCTCAAGCGCGGACTGCTTCTCCGCCAGAGCTGCCTTGTGCTCTTCCTCAAGCTTTGTAACGTCGGCATGAGCTTCCTCGAGGAATGCCGAGTACTTCTGCTCGACCTCTTGACGTGTCGCATCAACCACCTTCTCGAGGGCTTCTGCATGGGCTGTCTCCGCTGCTGCCTGTGTGGCCTTGTTTTCCTCGAGCTTCTCCTCGACTTCTGCGAGCTGCTTGACGAGTGTCTCGCATCTAGCTTGGATATCCCCAAGCTCACTTGCGTGCGTGTTGTCGGCGTCCCGCTTCTCCTCAATCAAAGTCTCATACTTGGATTGCAGCTCATCCAGAATCTTCTTTGTCGCGCTATCGGAGTCCTGCTTCAAGCCCTCGACAGTGCGAGCGTGTTGTTCCTCCATCGCAGTCTTCTCTTCAGACAGTGTGTCATGACGCTTTGTGAGCTCGGCGATGGACTTTGATAAGTCCTTGCGTTCTTGCTCAAGGGCTTCCTTGTCTTGGATTGAAGCCTCTTTCTCTTGTATCGCATTCTCGAGATGGATCCGGACCTCAGCAAGGGCCTTTTCAGACTTGACGCGCTCATCATCTGTAGCTTCCTTCTCTTGTGTGAGGACATCGACCTTGGCCTGGAGTTCAGCAAATGTCTTCTCAGAAGCGGCGAGGGCTTCGCTGGCAGCCTGCTTGTCCTCGGTCGTAGCATCGATTCGAGCCTGCAGCTCAGCGATCTGCTCGTTCTCCTTCGTCAGAGCATCAAGCTTGGCCTTGAGATCCGCCAACGACTTCTCGGAGGCTGCAAGCGCCTCGTCCGCAATGTTTTTGTCTTTGATTGACGCGTCCACCCGTGCTTGCAATTCGCCGATCAAAGCATTCTCTTGAGTCATTGCCCTGAGCTTGGCCCGAAGGTCCGTGAACGATTTCTCCGAAGCAGCAAGAGCTTCGTTCGCGGCCTGCTTGTCTTCCGTCGATGCGTCAAGTCGAGCTTGCAAGTCTGCAATGAGCTCGTTTTCCTTTGTCAAAGCTTCGACACGAGCTTCGAGATCGGCGACCTGCTTCTGCGCTGTGAAGTGGGCTTCAGCCAATGCATCCTTCTCCTCAAGTACTTGCTTGTGCTTGGCGTTCGCCTCGTCAAGGCCTTGCGAAGTCGATCCGGAGCTCTCTTTCAATGTTGCGATCTCCTTCTGCGCTTCGTCGAGCT
Organism: Phoma herbarum; assembly: GCA_001599375.1. Taxonomy (NCBI): domain Eukaryota; kingdom Fungi; phylum Ascomycota; class Dothideomycetes; order Pleosporales; family Didymellaceae; genus Phoma; species Phoma herbarum. Next base: position 122,060 of record BCGR01000026.1, read on the forward strand.
GCTTCAGTCGGTCCGCGAGACTCTTTTCGTGTCCCTTGAGCGCAGTGTTCTTATCGGCGACAAGAGCGTCGTATTCAGCTTGCAACTTGTCAAGGCGCTTCTTTGCATCTCCTTCCAGGTCGGCGCGCAGCGAGTCGATCTCGGCATCGTGGTCTTCGCCGAGGACCCGAAGATCTTGCCTGTGCCTGTCTTGAGCAGTCTCTAGATCGGTCTTGTACGAGTCCGCCTTCTTCTTCGCCTCAGCGACTTCGATTCGCAACTTCTCGAGGGCTGTCTCGTGCTGGGTCTTATCCTGCTGAGATGTGTGTTCGAGCGATTCAATAGTCTTGCGCAAGCCTTCCGCCTCCTCCTTCAATTGCTCGATCTCAGTGGCATCTGAGCTGAGCTGATCGTTAATGGCCTCCAACTGCTGAACGAGCTCTTCGTTCTGCTCAGTCTTGAGCCTAATCGCCTCTTCGTGGGCCGTCTTGAGATCTTCAATCTGCTTGGTGAGCTCCTGAGACACTCTGGCGCCGTCGCTTTCTCCTTGCTGGAACGTCGCAATCTGGGCCTGCAAATCCTCAATCGACTTGAGGTGACCAGAAATGTCTGCCTCCTTCGCGCTAAGATCATTTTGACTGCTCTTTTGGATCTCGGCAATCTTCGCTTTCAGCTCCTCTGCATGCACGCTGCGTTCGCTTTCAAGATCTGCGGAAGTCTGATCGGCTCGCTGCTGTAATTTCTCGAGGTCGCCCTGCAGCTCCTTTTCGGTCTGCGCATGCGTTGCAATCGTCTCGTCTTTCTCGCGAAGTTCGTCAGAGTGTTGCTGCTGCATTGAAGCTATCTTTGCCTGCAGCTCTTCGACGAGCTTCGATGTTTCGGAAGAGCTCGACGCGAGCGACCGCTTGGCTTCTTCTGATGCGTTGTTGTGTCGTTGTTCGGCGTCTGTGACCTCTGATCGCAGTGTCTCCACTGTCTTGGTCAAGCTGTCAATCTTGCCATCTCGGTCCTGTACTTCGGCCAGGTGGCTCTCCTCGAGGTCCGATAACTTCGTCTGCAGGTTCGCAAGCGTGTCCTTGGCGGTTGCTAGGTCTGCTGAAAGGGTGTCGCGCTCCTCCCTCAAGATTATCAACTCCTGGGTAAGCGCTTCGATCTTTGCGCTCTGCTCCACCAGCTGCAACTTCTCAGCATCCCACTCACGGCCCTGGCGCTCAAGCTCCACGTTAAGGTCATCGAGCACTTGCTGCAATTCAGCAGCCTTGGCAGACTCGACGGCCTCCTTCTCTTGTGCCACGCGCTTCTCCTCTCGCAGCTTCTGTTTCTGCTCTTCCAGCAGCTTCGTCTCGAGCGCAAACTTCTTCTCCATGCCATTGACGATCGTGTTGTGCTTGTTCTCGTCCCAGCCAGTCGAGTCGGTGCCTGCGTCGGTAGCGGCCTTCTCCTTCTCGGTGATGGCAGCCTGCGCGTCGACGAGCTGCTTCCGCAGCTTCGTGTTTGTGCCGTGCAGTCGGTCGACTTCGCGATGGAGATCGTCGCACTGTTCCTGGAGCTTCTCGCGTAGACTAGTCTCCTTGAAAAAATCCTGCATCACCGCCAGGCTGCGCCGCTTGCTTTCCTCGTCGACCTCTGCGGGCCCACTGGGCGCGGTGCCGGGTCTTCTCTCCTCCTCTCCGACTTTGGCCAGGCCGGGCTTCAGGGGACCGAACGGGATGGTCTTCTTGACTTCGACTTCGGCATCGGACGCAGCTTTGTCCTTGAGTGGGCCATAGCTTCTCGGGGGAACGTCGATGGGGCTATACCTGAAGCAGGGGTTAGTAATATGATCTGGAGAAGCGGGGTGCCGACGTACGTGAGGGCCTCTGCGGGCGAGGGTCTGGTGGGCGACGCCGCTGAGCTGATCGAGAGCTTCTTTGCGTGCGCAACGGGCGTCTTCGGGGTGATGGTTGAGACGGGCGCCTTCGGGACGACGTGGTGCGGAGTGCGTGTGTTTATGGAGGGGCGTGAGACGGCGGGCTTTGCTGGCGTGGACGCTGGCAGAGAGGCGCGCGGTGCTGCTCGCGTGGTTGTGTTCTCAGCGCTGGGCCGCGAGGTCGTCGAGGGCCGCTTCGCCGTGGTCGCGGCAGGGGCAATGGTCGACCTGCGCTCCGACGGCGTCGCTCGCCCTGCTGCAGCGGCTGTCCCTGCAAGACTCCTGCGCACGGCGGGCTTCCTGTTCTCGTCCCCTGCGGACACCGACGCCCGGTCTGGCTCTGCATCGCCCGCCGCAGCCTTCGACCCCAGCGCAGTGCGCCTCGCTGCTGTGCCGGCGGGTGCACGCGTCGGCGGCTTGTTCAGGCTCGATCCGGCCCCAGCCAGGCGCGGGGTGCTGCTGGCGAGGGGCTTCGACGCGCTGCTCGGCGGGCGCGTTGTTGTGGTTGTGTTTGTTGTCGACGCAGCGGCTGGTCGGCGGGCGGCCGGGGCGGCGCTGCTGCTCGCTGCAGCGGGGCGGCGCGGTGGCACAGGGTCCTTCTTGGGCGCAGAGGAGGCCATCTTGCGGCGGAGGACCGACGAGGGCGAGGACGGCGGGGGCAGCGACACCTGCTGCGGGCTGGCGGGCACTCTCGCAATGTTCGCAGCAGCTTTGTTGCTGGCAGCGTCACTAGCGGAGGTGCTCGAACCCTCCGCAACCATTTTGGGACAGCTGCCGGTCAGGGGTGCGCCGGCGCGACCTCGTTGGAATTAATACACGCGTGTTCAGATGATCATCGAGCTGCCAGCAGTCATTGCAGGCGACGTGGTTCGGCCTGGGATGAATTGGCCTGCTGGCACCTGTCGCGCGTCCCTGGCGCCTGCTGCATGCGTCGTTGTGGAGAACTTTCCGGTTTTGGATTCAGGGTCTTGCAGACAACCACGACTCGCTGCGTCATTCCGTGAGCCAGTGACATTCCTCAGGCTACTTTTCAAGCTGTCCTCCACCGAGTCGGTGCAATACTTCTCGTCCTCCAAGGTTCTAGATGGGACCACTGGAACCATCCTGCCGTGAGCCGATAGCCAATTGCCCAAATGGACCACTCACACAACCACACGTTAACCCACTCGTGCTTTGCTGCACTTACAACGATCTCAGGCTGCAGAAACAACGACAGTAAGCGCTAGAGCCAGTGAACATATTACTCTCCGCATTAGAGACGACAACGCGAATCTTGGAGCAATTCGAAGGGTCGCTGACTACCTGCTGGATCTGCGCCTGTGAAGTCTTACGCGTAGATGTAGCACAGCGGAGTCCCTCCCAAGGTGTCAAACATGTCCTTGATCTTCTTCGTCTCTCCATTTACACCCAGATCCAGAGGCTCCTCAACAGTAGCATTCCTCGTTGGTGGTCGATTCTGCAACGTCAACGTTCCCGCCACCTTCTTTGCCTCCTCCGGATGCAGCACCTGCCAGATCCAATACACACGATCCAGCATAGCATGATGCAACCAGAATGCCGGATCATTGACCGAAGAATACAGATCTGTTGCATCGCCACCCATCGTGTAATGACCAGAGGTGTGCAAGCCGAGAAAACCGTCTGGATATCGCCCTTGGATCTCAGTCCAGAACAGGGCGTGGGTCTTTGAGCCGGCGCCGATGGTCACGTTAAGCAAATTGGCGGTAGTGAACCATTTCTGTGGGATATAAGGGCTCAGATCGCGGCGGAGACAGCGTGGGTTGTGAACGGTGATGTCAGCGGCGAGGTTGGTGATGCCTTGCATGCCGGGTGAGATGGGGCCAATGTTTGCTTGCACGCTGAAATATTTTTAGTGATGAGATGAGAGAGCAGCGAGGCTGGAGAGAGTCGTACTTCTCGAAGGGTCCGCTCTCGATACATCCGCCACCTTTGCCAGAGGGGATGGAAATGGTTCGGGCGCCGGCGAGACTGCCGTTGTGAGCAAAAAATGCGCCGTCGCCTCCCATACTGCTGTCACTGCCATCGAACACTGGAGACTTGTAGATGTTATCGGCGTGTGAGAACCAATTCCAGTACTGCAAATGTCAGTGAAGAGGTCAGAACACATCGGGACTGAGACTGACAGGCTGAGAGCCAGTGTAGCCACACTCATCCCGCAAGGCCTGCTCATACGCCCATACGAAGTAGCGATGCCAAGTGAGAAAGAGTCCGTTGCCATGAATGAACATGGTCTGATTTACGTGGATGGCGACGAAATCGTCGTAGCGCGTTTTCGCTGCTGGCGCCCATGCTGGGTCGGACTTCGAAGGCTTCTTCTGGAGGCACTGTACGGCTTTGATGTAGGCTTTTCGATCTGATTTGGACATGTGCTCCCTTGACGAGATCAGTAACATCGAAAACATAGGTGCGGCAGGCGCACCAGTCTCTTCGCACGGCGGCAGTTGCTAGCGAACAGTCGCTTGGAGGTCGTTTCGCAACTTCATTGCCATGCTCCAGTGTTGCATAGGCGTGCTTCTGTAGTTGCGCAAGAGCATTCAGGGGATCAGTTGCCGGATCTATGTCGATGAGCAGATCTGCTGGCGAGTCGAGAGGTGAAGCAGCCACGAAGTGGGTAGCCAGACACTGCACAACGACTGAAGCTTGGAAGAGACGCATCGCAGCGTGCAGGGCTCAGTGTGAGATGATCAAGTGGGAAGGTAAGGCTGTCGCCCGGTGGTCGGACCTGGTATCTTATGCAATTCGGCTGCGCGCTTCCTCTGCTCGGTCCATATTTGCAGCGGTGAGCCTGGTCCAGATCGTAAGGCTGGATGTCGTGGGACCCGAGAGAGTATTGAGGCTGCATCGTGTAGAGTGTGCGATCTTTCCGCTAACCGTCTATCGTAGGTAGCGCAAAAGCTCACGTAAGATGTGAGGGATCAAGACCAGTAAGATGGTGTCGAACTGCTCGATATTAGCAGCAGTCCAATCACGGGCGGGCGGAAAATAGCCGGAGCCCTTGCTCAAGGATCGTAAGCCCTGCACCTTCCACCATTCGCAGACACGGGAAGGCACATATCGAGAATGTCGCAGATCCCAAGAAGAGCGGTGACTATCTCAGCGTGGGTGCCAGGGGAGATGAACAGAAGAACGCCTGGTGGGTTCAGGTATGCGACGGACGCCTCACCCGCAGGCTAATTTAAGAGTGACATCATCCGTCTCGCACACCACTGGGGAGCGTATCGCACATGAAGCGTGCCAGAGTCTCAACAATGCTGCTGTCACAACAGCCTGTCGATGCAAGTAAGCAACCATGGTCTACAATTCAGACATCGATCAGGAGAAAGAGCTCATACATGCCATCGTCACCGCGGATCTCACGCACGCTCAACTCACCGCCGTTCATGAAAGGTTTGGATTGGGCGCAATGATGGAATCGCCATACCCTAGATGGCAGCTTTATATCACAGATAAACGCTCATGGTCCTCGCTCTCCCATCTTGAGATCTGGCACAAGACACCTCGCAGCGATGATGCGCCTGGCTACTTCCCAGTCATCATCATCGATGCAGAAACGCCAAAAGATAACGCCGTTTGGTTCATTGACCGCATCGCCGACCAATTTGACGTCGACCATGGGACAGCTGAGAATCTCAATACGCTGTTCAAGGTCCGGATGGACCTCAAAGACATACCACTTGAGTATGTAAACTACGACATCGCCAATACCGACATTCGCCATGCCATGGACAAGGTTGGCATACCGTATCTCACACCAGAGCACTTCACGCAGGAAAAGCCGTACAGTTTGGGCTTCGATACCATCAGAGATCGTTACCTGTCCCGTGCGGCGGTGACTGCGGAGCCGGAAGAGATGGAGGAGAGCAGAGACCTGAAGGACCTATCGAGCTTCTTGCCACAACCCGAGGTGGTATATAGACTGAAGGACGATGTCGCGAGAGCGCATGGCTTACAGACTCACTGGACGATTGGGTTCGATGAGCTGGACGACAGGTTCCCAAAGGGCAGCAAGATACTGCAGCTTTATTACGATCCGGAGCATGTGGTGCCCAGGTATGAAAAGCCAGAGGGCAGCTTGTAACGGGACCTTGACTTCGCCTTTACCCGCCGCCGTCTTCATCAATTTTCTACCAACATCTTCACGGACAAGAGACTGTGCTGCAAACGAGAGACGGAGAAGAAACCCCGCCAAAAACTTTTCACGTACGTCTTACTCAACACAACAGCAAGAACATCGTAGACTGCAAAGAGCCTAATTGTAAAGGATCGATGCGTAGATTGACATTGAATTCCCACAGTTATCCATGTACCTGGGGCTTGTATCTGACTTTTGGCGCGATGCGAGGAAGTGACATAGGCGAAAGTGGTCTGAAGCATGAGGCGACACGCGCTGGACTGAAGGGCAGGTCTGATATCACTTCAAGACGATGAGTTTTCAAGATGAGTACATAGTTACTTTGTCTGTTTTCACGACATTTCCATTGTCTTCAGGGTTTCATGTTTCTTCAGCTTGTTTTATTGCATTCGTTGATTCATTTCCCATCAAATCTGTTGTGTCTCGAAATGCCTCCAGATCTCACGAGGACTCACTGGTGCCACGACAGAGTGAGTCCAGCTTACCAGGTTAGTAGAAGCAATGAAAGTACTGAAGTCTTTCATGTCGATGCTTGTAGCGACAAAAAGAGCAAGGTTAGTGGTGTTGGCGAGAGGTAGAATTGAAGGACGGAACACAACCAGAGCTACAATCAAAAGGTTGCCCATGGCATCGGAATAAATTGCTCGTTGATCGTATCTTACGGCCGCACCAAAAGTCTCACCGATCACATCGACCCCCCTAACCGAGAAGTGCGGCAGCCTTGTAGATCTGGTAACTAGTCAAGCCGGCACCAATGGCCCAAAGTGTGCTGCGAATGAAGCTTTTGCTGTGATCCGCGATGTTGATGTAGGAAACGACGTAAGCAGCACTGTGATCTCTTAGTCACCTGCGTAACATGATGCACAGTCTCAACTTACCGAACGGCCATGAATGCGCCAACAAAGGTTGTCAAGCCAGTGACATCGTCGCCAACCGCCGCGTTACCAAATCCTCTTGCAGTCACCCTCTCAGCAATGATGCTAGCCAGCACAGCAGCAGCGTACAGCGGCAATTGCTCGAGGTTGTTGCTCTGTGCGTTCTCGGCGCGCTGGTATTTCTGGAAGACGTCGTCAGGGACCTTGCCCTTTACCGCGTCAGGTGACAGAGAGGCCTTGGGATTTGTGTTGTTGACCTTGTAGCCAGCGGAACTGAGGATGGAGCCGGCATAGATGTGTGGGATGATCGAGAAGATGTAGTACGCCGGGATGGAGAGGAGAGGGTAGTTGAGGGACGAGGAGGCCATTCTAGAGGGTCTGCAGTGTTGGTCGTTGTGTTTGAGCGGCTTCGTGACGGAGTACGAGCAATTGAGCTGTGTTAGGGGTGTGTAGTAGGATGCTTGGTGTTTTTCAAAGCCTGACACGTCAACGCGTTGATGTCGACCGGATATGCATTTCAGAGTGTTGCGCGGCTCACCATGACGTATCCTTCACGTGTCAGGTACCGGCAGTAGGGCTGGTATAGCGAGTCAAGGGTTTATCAGCCCTACCGAGACTGGACCCCGAGACGTTGCACTTTCCTCATCAACACCAACGCGCTGCGATCACGACTCCACAAGACACCGTGTTCCGGCGGATTACTCAGCAAGGCGGCAATGAAGGCTCAACGCGAGGAAAGCGAGCATGACCCAAGAGCTGACATGCGGGGTATCGCGTCCAAAACAACAAAGAATCTACGCGCCTGAGGGATTGCAACAGTTTGTCACCCAGTATGTCTTCAGCCGAAGCAACAGAGATTTTAACGCGAACCTTCCATGCGACATGTCACTGCCGTGCATCGACCTTCTCTTTCGAGGTCCCCATCTCCGACCTGCCTCTACCCGTCCACTTCTGCCATTGTGGCATCTGCCGCCGTTCGACTGGTACACTTAGCACTGCAGGCGCTATCATACCGGACCCTGTCATTGATCTTTCGACTTTGACGGCATACAAGAGCTCTGAGCAGCTGACACGCTACTTCTGCTCGACGTGCGGAGCACACGTCCTTGGCTCTGTCCAGCTTGGTGATGCAACAAAGTGGTTCGTCTCAGCAGCGTCGGTTGACGCAGAAGAAGATACTTGGAATTTTGCGGGCCATGTATTCGTTGGAAGCACCGGCGATGGAGGTCTGGCTACTCTACTCCCAGAGATTGGTGAGAAAGAACTGCGTTTGTGGGACACTTGGGCAGGCAAGAGCGCTCCGTGGCACCCCGCAGAACGGTCTGCATCCACGAAGTCTACAATGAACGAGCCAGACCGTCTGCGCGCTCATTGTCATTGCGGTGGCATCGAGTTCTTCATTTCGCGGCCCGATGGCGATGAGACCTTTATCGAGATCGACGAAAACAACGTGCGAATACACAAGAACAAGTGGCTCGGGATACACGATGTTTGCACCTCGTGTCGACTGACAATCTCTACTTGGGTCATCTCATGGATCTTCCCTTCACGCAACAAAATTACCTTGGCAGACGGCTCCCTGTATCCTGCGGATGGCGTCTTCGGTACTGCAAAGGCGTACAGTAGCTCAGCCGGCGTGAGCCGGACATTTTGTGGCCGATGCGGAGCGGCAGTGAGTTATGTCAGCGACGAACGACCTCATGTGATAGATGTTGCTGCGGGCCTGCTCGATCATGCTCGTCAGGATGTCAGGGCCGAAGACTGGATCGAGTGGAGATCATACAAGCTGGCATGGGAAAATGACGCAGTCTGGAAGAATGCAAGAGATGCGTTGAAGAGGGGCTTGCTGGCGAATGAACGGACAATGGAGTAGCAGAGAAGGTCAGTTGCACCCGAGCGGGATTATTGCAGCCTCTATGGGTATGAGCAGAATGGGAGAGGCTTGCCATTCTCCAATGATCGCCTCCCACAATCTCGACAGTTTTGACTTCGCTTCCTGCGAGCTGACACAATGACATACAAGCCAACACAGCTGCTCGGAGGATTCGCCGTCGAAGAACGGGAGATGCGGCTCTGCAACGAACATGACCGAATTCAGGATGTCCACAGCGAGTTTCGATCTCTGTAGCGTGTTTCAGCAGGCCGCACTCGCATTCGGGGAAATGATTCCCATCTCGCTTACTGATGCACCCCTGTTACTATTCGCTCGATCCACGCGTCTCGAGCGTTGTTGAAAGCTTCGTCTTCCGGAGAGCTTCTTCATTATTATCACATTCTTTCCACACGCTCGTTTGTCCAATTGTTGCAGCAATGTTCTCTAAGGCCCTCTTTTCGCTGGCGCTGGTCGCTCCAATCCTTGCGCTGCAAGGCCCGCGGCCAATGCTCATTTCAGATACCACGAAGCAGAAAGCAACATCGCTCTGTGGCGTTTCTGACAGCGTTGTTCTGACCGACACTCCCTGGATCGTTTTTAACATGATGTACAATCAGGCATTGACAGTTGGGACCCAGTGCACCGACTACGACCACGTCACAACCGAATCAGATGGCAACAAGACAATCACTTGGAGTGCAATTTCGAACATTGATTATGTCAAGTCGACGTAAGATCAGGTCTCTGTACCGTCGACATGCCGATGTACTGACAGAAAGCAGTGACAATGTTCCCAAGGGCTACTCGTTCATTGGCCTTACCCAGAACCTTGAGACTAAGCTCTCTGCTATCAAGTCTATTCCCGCAACCTACGACTGGACCCGCACCAACACCACTGCCTACAAAGGCAATATATGCTTTGACTTCATGACCTCGGACACCAAGGGCGACTCGACCTCCACCAACGCGCAAGAGCTGATGCTATGGCTTGAGTACACCGGTGGCCAACTTCCGATTGGCTGGACTGCTGGTCCCAAAGCTACCATCAGCGACCTGTACGGCACCAATTGGAAGCTATATCAGGGCAAGAATGACGACACTGGTATCACGGTGAGCAGTTTACTGCCTGATAAGCAATTCGCTGGGACATTCAGTGGTGATATCAAGAATTGGTTGGAGGCGCTTGTAAAGGTCGGTGTGTTCAAAGATAGCACCTACGTCAATGTCGGCAATGCTGGCACCGAGCCCTTCTACGGCAAGGCGGTCGTGAACGCTACATTGGGTCTGCAGATCAACTTGTAGGCCGCGCACTCATTGCAGTATAATCTTCGCACGGTCTCAGAAATTCGAAGCCCAAGGGTATGCGCGAATATCTGTTAAGATTCGGTGATAGATGAAGTTGTGCATCAAACTTTTCCGCTACCCTGTGCAGGTGGCGTGATGCATCTTTGGACACGTCTGTCTGAAGTAGTGATGCTGACCATCTACAACACCGATGCAGACCCTATCACAACAGCACAACAAGACCCCTTGAGAAGCATAAAAGACCGACTATAGCAGCAGCATTACTGTATCCTCTAGATGAAATGTTAGACTGCAAAACAGTCACTCATAACCACTGACGAACCACTGACGACCTCGAATTTTCTGAGGTTCTGCAGCTTGCGGCCGATTTTTCAAGGGATTCTTCCTCACTGCAGCGCTAATCCTGCGACCAAATCGAACATCATGCGTCAACCAGCAGGTCACATGCTTGGCTTTGCAGCAACATACCATACTCAGAATGATGCCCGGGTTGACCCAAGTCAATGACAACACCGAGAGCGAGTTCTTCGACCAGTAACTTAGCTTTAACGACGATGAGATGGAGATGTTAGACGGAAGCGATTCTGACAGCAGGAATGATGTCGACAAACAGGAAGAGCGAGGAGCACTAGTCTCGCTCTCTTTTTGCAGAATAAGAGCTGGCCAGAGAAATGGCAGGAAGAGCAAGTTTCCTCTACGACCAGGAGCTTCAGGCTTGACTTTTGTGGCGATATGCATTCACGAGGAACATCTCGTTAAAGGTCATGGAGTGGCCAAAACTGCAAGAACGGCAAGAACGGCCGACAAAGCCACAGATCCATTTAGAGAGCATGTGCTATGAGTCAGAGCCTCACATGTAGCAGGGTGTGCTAACAGAAGTGCAAATCACAGCGACGATTGATATGAACATACTTAGTCTCACTGCATCTGGCAATGTCTTTCAAGAGCTCACTGAGTAAAATACTCTACCACCAAATGGACCCTACCCCCGACCACGAGAGGGCCAGGAATGCGCATCCGGGAAATCATTCTTGCTCAGCGCAGTGCATGGAGAACATTGCCTAGCTCCAAATTCAGTACAGTTGCGTAAAGTCGCTATGATACATGTCAGATTCAGCCCTGCAGTCGATACATGGGAAAGGTTGCACACAAAACAGTCCTCGGGTGGAATATGCGATTGTACATCTTCCAACCGGGTTCATCCATGCCAGCATTACGGTCCACAGGCCATAGCCCTGAGAAAAAGCTCGGAAATTGGAGAGCTGCATGTGCGATGACAACACGGTCTCCAGGACGTACACCAGTATCTACACAAGGAGCTTTGTTTACTCAAAGAACGGGATTAGCCAAATCCGCTTGGATATAAGTGCCCATTTTCACAGAACTGGGATACGGTTGACATACAGAGTCGACCTGCAGACGGTCAACAAAGCCCAAGATGCCGCAAGTGCTGAGCAGGCACTGTGGACATTATTGGCCGCGATTGTCACAGTGGAGCTTTAGCTTGACCTAATAGGAACGAGAATATGAGGATCTGGGGGTGGAGGCCGAACATTCAGTAGACGTTGAATCAAACGACGATATAAAATGCAGTTACCGAGGTGCTGGAGACTGATTCACGCAGGTGCAACTGCATGAACGCATTGAATATTGGCATGCGGTCAATATGCGTGGTCAGAACTAGTTAATCTCTGCATTAGGCCTCATTTCAATAGCCCTGGCGCTGTTTTTTGGGTCCCATGCACCGCCCACGTCACATTGTAGTCTGAGGTCCTGTTGTTTTCATCTCTGCAGCTTTCCTGTCGTGAGCGAAGGCTTCCTACCATCAACAATCGGCGCAGGCTGATCATCAGTGGGAAGAAACGTTGGTACCTCGCCGTCATTAGAGGAAACATCATCGACTTGCTGGATCTTCCTGCGCCTGCGAAGCTTGTCTTCCACGTAGCGAATGATGGCAATGACGAGACCGAAGGCGAGGACAGCAGCTGCGACAGCAAATGCGCGACGGTAGCGTGGATTGTCGTCCGCACGGAAGATCTGAGCGCCATAAATACCGGCGATGTTGGCGCCCATGATGACCCTGTGAGTTGTCAGTAAGGCTATGAATAGAGACATGAACGAACTAATTACAGTGCCATGGCGAGCGCACGCTCCTCAGAGTCAGTGCAAGTCAGCGACATCCAAGTGATGTTGAGAGGATGTGAAAATGTTCCAAAGACCTGGGTCCACACAACACCAAAGTACTTGGCGCCCTGACTGTTCGTCTCGGTGAAGATCCGGTTAAAGATGTAACCCACCAAGTGACAACTGAAGCCAGCCATGACAGTCTCTCCACGGCGGTTGTAGTGGTCGGAGAACCAGCTGAATGAGAAAGAGACTGGGATCTGGATGAAAAGACCGACGGCAGCCATAGCATTGGCCCTCAGGGCACCAAAACCAAAAGACCGGACAATGGAGGGCGCGTAGGTATCGAAACCACGCTGGGGGCCGTTATTGCACATGGTGATGGCGAAGTGGGCCCACATGCGCCAGTTACTGAACGCCTTCTTGAATGCAGATAGGCCGATCTTCTTCTTCTTCCTGCTTTTGGCTGGCTCGTCGAGGTGCACACGGGTACGCAGAATGTATATCTCGCGGTCAGTGAACATCTGCCACTTAGGCAGAAAGGTGGGGTGGGGTCTCTTGAATGAGTCCGGCAGGAAGAATCCGAGAATAAATCCGCTTAGGATTGTGAAGCCACCCATGAGGACGAAGAGCCAGAACCAACCTGCCTTGCCACCGACACCGCGCATATGCAGGATGCCATAGGCGAGAAGTTTGGCAGAGGCTTGACCGAATTGATTGCCAAAGTAAAAGATCATGACGCGCTTTGCTGTCTCGGAACGCGTGTACCATGTCGACAGTGTCCACAAGCCCCCAGGTATGAAGCCCGATTCAGTCAGGCCGAGGAGGAAGCGAGTTGCTATAAAGGAGCCGTAGCTATTCATCCACGCTTGGAAGGTGCTGACGGTACCGAAGAGAAACAACTGTAGGGTGAGCCACTTGCCAGGGCCGACACGGTAAAGGGCCATATTCGCGGGGATCTCGAAGAGCACGATACCTAAGGAAAGCATCTGCTGACCAACGTTGAATTGATCCTGTGTGATGCCGACGTCCTTGAAGAAGTTGTCCGTGAGAGCGTTCGCGATGTTGCCACGGTCGAGCTGTCTGTGTCAGTGGGGTTGCCACATGCCTTATCGCCGAACGAACCTGCAAACAGAAGAAGCCGAGGGTGAGGAGAGGCATGATGATCAGGTCGAGCCTAGTGAACAGCGGTCAGTCATGATGTTCAGTAGGCAGGCGCTGTCACAACTCACTTCCGCTTTGCCTTCAACTCCTCGGCAGCGGTCCAGTCACGAACCATCACTGGCTCTGTAACATCTCCATAGTCGGCTCCTTTGGCGAAATCGAGATATTTGGTATCAGTGCCCATATTTACGGCTGCTTTTCAGCGTCTACGTAGATCAGTGCTTGCATGAGGCTCATGTGTGAGCTGGGTGTTGCAGTATATATATGACGAGTGTTTCCCTCGTGTCTGGAGCACCACAGCCGATAGCGCTGCTGAATATCTGAAGTCGCCCACAACCCAAGTCGCCAAGTGCGGTCGAAGCATGGCAAAGTCCAGGTGGTCGTCGCTCGGCGCGCTGGGCTCACAAGTTTGGGTGTAGTTTTCGCACTGGGCGCGCTGCTATTTGGCAATAGCGAAAGGCCTCGCTGAGCCGCTGGCAATCAGTAGTGGATTCATCACTTTCTCCAAGAATTCGACAACCTGAGGCGTTGGCCTGGACGTCTTGACGTTGCTCAGAAGATGTCTTTGCTTCCAAGTCGCGTGCTCGTGCGGTCCGTCTACGACAAGCTTTTGCCGACGCCTGGTACCTCGTTGACTACGAAATCTCAATCGTGACCTGACTACCTTCAACACCACTGAAGCCGTACTTCGAATTGACTTCACAGACTACGACACCTTTTCTTTGTTCTTGTCGACTTCCGTTCTGATGTTGTAATTCGGTGATTCTTTTCTTGGCCTAGGCGGTACCCAGGCTTCAGTTGTCCTGGGCATGATGTTGCTATCCGCCAGCTCAAGCACGTCATTTTCGAGGGTCCCTCACCAACCATGCCAGCGAATGGCAGCTCCCGGACGCGCTATGCGACGGAACATCATCAATTGCGCAGCCTTCAACAGATCGACGCATCTGGATCTCGGATTGAAACCGTGGACCTTTGCTGCAAGAAGCGTGGTTCGCCAAAGACTCTGTCAGGCCAGGAGTACGCAAGACCCTGGTCGTATGTGAACGCAATAAATAGCTAGACGACCGATCAAGAGTATCATGACAGCTGGGCATTGCCATGACGACCGTACATGGATCAATCAAGATCGTGTGAGCGATTGTGTGGTTTTGTGTGCCATGGTCAAGTTGCGCAAAACTCCGTCAAAATGTCGACATATCCCCGGCGCGTTGGCTTCTTCATGCTTTCGATGGGGATCTGGCGTCCGTGGTGTCAATTGCAGGGGTGAATCACAAACTTTTCTAAGCACGTGACGTGAGTACTGACAGTGGCTTTCTATGACGTGAGCATCTTCGGTGGCACGACTGGCTAGATAGTTGACTCGATGTAGGGAGCCCATCGAGCTGTCCTGGAAAAATCGCCTGTGTCGTATATTCGGAGCCTTGCCATCACAGCAGGTTAGTACCGACCGCGAGTTGGTAGGTGCTGATGAAATTACCGATAAATCGGTGATCATTGTGTTCTTGAGACACGCAGAGTACAGAACGCGTCGCGCATAAGACACGCGATCACGCTACCTACTGTCCACAAGTAATTAGCGGTTCGCTTGCATGCTTAATCGAACATTGACCACGTGTGGCACTCTCACCCGCTGGACGGCGATAACACTCACGGCTCATACGACTCCAAGGAATGCAGATCTAAGCCGTGCCCATTACCTCTATTACTTCTATATGTATACCGTCATTCGTCATATCTATGTACAAGAGTCTGCAAGCCTCGCAACAGCCCGAATATGCATTTGCCGGGAGTGCTCTGTCATCAAACGCTGAGATTTAAGCGTAGATATAGCAGAAGGGGCCAGCAAGGGTGTTCATGGCATCGCCCTGGGTGATGTTGGGGAACTGAGTCTCGAAAATGTCACCTAGAGATATGGTGTCGTTTAGGGTACCGTTGCGGCTAGGAGGAAGGTTCAAGAAGGTGATGGTGTCGGCGATGGCGTTCTGGCGGTTCTTGATATCCTGGTTCTGCCAGATCCACCAGACACGGTCGATCTGAGCGTGGTGAACTAGACGGATATCAATTAGTGGTCGCCAAAGTCAGCAACTGCGGTACTCACAGTAGAAATAAGGATCAGATGGCGAGTTGAAAAAGTCAGTACCAGCATCACCACCAATGGTGTAGTGACCAGCCGAATGAACACCAATGTACTTGTTGGGGAAGTCACCCTGCACAAGGTTCTGAAAGGTGTGGATGTCGTTACTGTTCTTGATGAGATCCGAGATGATCTTGTCCGTAGCACCCATGGAAGCGTCCTTGGTCAGGTCACGGCTGAGACAGCGAGGGTTGTAGCCAAGTCCGTCAGCCGAAGGATTTTTCTTGATGTTAGGCCACTTTGTGTCGATAGGGCCAAGGTTCATGGTCCAATTCTTCATGGGACCGCTCTTAATGCAGCCACCGCCCTGGCCGGGCTGAAGCTTGATATAGCAGCTGGAGATCTGACCGACGCAAGTGTAGTTCCTTCCGGCAATGTATTCTCCATCTCCGCCAATGCTGGTCTCGCTACCATCGAGAAGGGGAGACTTCGAAGGATCCTCGGCCCACCAGGCCCAGTTGTGGTAGGGAAGGTGGCCCTTGTAGCCGCACTCGTTGCGCAGGAGCTGCTCGTATGCCCAGATGTAGTAGCGGTGCCAAGCAAGGAAGTTGGCCTAATGCGCATCAGCAGGGTCCTTGCAGTGTTAATGAGTAATTGGTCGTACGGTTCCGTGAACCCAGTATGTTTGAATCACGTGAGTGACAACAAAGTCATCGAATCGGCTCTTGGCCCCGGCAGAGACTGCAGAGGGCGTCAAAGCAGGCTTCGAGTGAATGCATTTGACAGCATCGATGTAGTTAAGCTTCTCATTCTTCGACAGCGTCGACCTAGACGTAATGAGAGCGGCACACCATGAGTTTGGAGGCATTTCTCACCATTCCCTGCGCACTGCGACATTTTTCAAGGTGCAGGTATGCGGACTAGGGTAGCCATCTTGCGCAGCGTGCAGACCGATGTTGAAGACAGCCTTGGCCGCCAACGCTTCCTGTTCGCCGAATTTAAAAGTTGCGCTGGCGCTACCGATAAGCGCAGCGGTTGCGATGGTAGAGAAACGCATTGTGGTACTTCGCGGGTCGGTCTTTAGTGAAGAAGAGGTTAATGGAGTGCGGAACGGTGGAAGTTGATATTGCCCTGGTCTCTTTCAACAAGGGATGGCAATAGTCTTTATACACGAGACCCTCGGCAAATGTGTTCGTATACCATGTGGAGTCCCCGTGGCAAGAGTGGCTCAGGAACAAGCTTTTCGCGTTTACGGCTTGGTGCTTGTCGAAAACAGTAAGGGATCAGGGTCGAGAGTCAAGTTGGGGCACCAACATCTCACGCCTCTTAAGATTCTTGTCAGTCCAGAAAGGCCAACCGGTAGTCCTGTCAGTCGATGTCCATGCAGAGAAGAGTCAGGAACAAAGTCGACAGGGCGCTAGCTTTTGTCGAATCTACGCGATGGATCCTACGGATGCAGAGGTAAGTTGCAACGATGACCTTCATCCGAGGAGGTGGGAAAAACATCCTTCTAGATAGATCAAGCGCCCAACCAAATGCAAAAGCAAGCCAATTGCAACGAGGCACGCAGTATTTATCCAGACTTGTCTGCAGACTTCGCTGTGGCATCTCTGACGCTGGAGAGGACATCAATCTGAGTCCGTACTCCTGACCGTCCCTTCGTCTGGAGTACAGGCCCACACTTGCTGGGATATCATTGGATGAACCGGAGCTCTAGTGCGTAGGATCTGACTGTGCCGCAGGAAGGGACCTTGGACTTGCTGCGGATTCGCTGTGGTGCCTGCATGGGGGTCATGGGTCGGGAATAACTTGACGGATCCTCACTGCCAGTGTCACGTACCAGTGCTTGCTCTGTAGTGATTGCCAAGGTTGACTGGCTGTTGCCAGTGCGAGACGAGATGTGGATGCGGCAGCACCCGCGAAACAGCATCCACAGCCTCCAGCTCGTGCGAATCCGCGCTATTGGCGGCAATCTGTCAATAGATCGCACGGGGCTCACGGGAGATATCATACCGCCGGCCTTGTTTCCGTGGCCTCGACAAGGATGCAATTACAGGTTGAGCGTTGATGGCCGAGGCAGATGCAAATCGACCCCTGCGCGGCTGTGGGAAAGTCAGCCCCACATTTACGTTTTGTACCAAATTGACGTTTCCCATCGTGGAAGAGCCGGCGGCGGCACAGTTCTCCCCACAAATGCGGGAAGGATGCTTGCTATTGTTCTTCGTCACCGCCTTGCACATGCCACAGCTTTTCCGATACGCACACGTTCAGGCATTGCAGTCGGTATGGCCAGACGATGCTCCCACCGGAATGATTGCCACCTTCGCCGCCTTCCTATTGTTCGAATTTAATGCTTGCGAGTCAGCCATATGGGCTGTTCCATGACACTTTCGACCCGAATTGAGCGCTGCGGATGTCGGCCAAGCAAGCCATCAGTCTGCGTGAAGGACGATGGAGAACATGCCAGATGAGAGTCGGACTGATGACACCGATATTGTGAGCTGCTCTCAGGAAAAAGATGATCTTAATAGGCAAGCTCAAAGCTACGACGCCGCCTCTGCAAGATACATAACTTGACTTCAGCGCAGATGCCCTCTCACTTCCATAGATCTTTTGCGTCTTACGATTGTTCTTAAGAACCCCACAGAACGGGTCATTGGGTACCCATGGACTGATTGCGCAACCCCGGGGACCAATCAGGCCGCGGATCGAATCCAGGCTGCGCAGGTAGATACTCACCTATAGACCATAGCCAGTGCCAATTTGCGTCAGAACGAGCAATCGAGACGACTCCCTAACGATCTGAGCAAGGGCTCTTACTCCACGCGTGAACCATAACCGTGCTGTGCCACATCTTGAGGCAAATGACCACGCATCTGATCGCAGTTCGCCGCATAGTTAAGTACATGACTTGTCATCGACACCTCTACTTGTCAGAAGCTTTCTTTCCTTTCTTCCCTCGTTTTTTGAATTGTTTACCAGCCTTGACACCATGTCGGCGCTGGCGGCCACACCCGACCAGTCAGTTCTTACCCCGGAGTACATTGCTTACACCAATGCTCCCGTCCTCCTCACCCAATTCGGATCGCTGTTCGCCGTCGCATCTGTCGTCGTGCTCGCACGATGCTATGTTCGATGGTTCATGATCAAGTCCTTTGGCAAAGACGACTGGCTCATGCTCCTGGCCTATGCTTTTGCAGCTGCAACGTTCGGCACTTATGTCGAGCAGACCAAAGTAGGCATGGGCAAACACATCGCAGTGATTACTATGGACGAACAAAAGTACTCAGACTTTTTGAGACTTCGACAAGTCGCATCCATTCTGGCTTCTTTTGGTGTAGCTTTGGTCAAGATATCCATCGCCTACTTCCTGTTAAGACTTGTGGTCCACAGAAGTTATGTCTACTTCTTGCATGGCCTTAACGTCTTTATGGTCCTGATCACGTTCGCTTGTGTTGGCACACTAGGTAAGTAACTATCTACACGTAGTCTGATCCTCGCTAACTCTGGGCAGTAAGTCTAATACCTTGGATCAGGCAGAAAGCTGGATCTTCCGCCCGTCACCGACCTTTTGGTCTTCCGAACCTTTTTGACTTGTGTGCCTCCTCAGATATGGCAATGTGTCCCTGTCGAAGCTACCTGGAACCTGAAGCTCCGTCCACCACCATTTGGTACAGGAACAGCCAAATGCTTCTCCCCGACAACATTTACCAATATTGGCCTTTTCAATACCGGTCTGCTGAGCCTGAAAACGAAGCAAGTTGTAATGCAAGCTGACCTGAACAGTCACTACTATCGTCACCGACTTCATAATCGCCCTTCTCCCTGTCCCGCTTGTGTGGCACCTACAGCTCAACCTCCGTGCAAAGCTGTCGCTCATCATGGTGTTGTCTCTGGGAATCTTCGCGGCCGTTGCAGCGATTGTCAAAGCAGAAATCCAGAAGGTCATCCTCCAGGATCCCGATCCATTCGTCCACGACCGCTTCACTCTTTGGCGATTCATCGAATTCGACGTGGGCATTATCGCTGCCTCCCTGCCCGCTCTCAAACCGCTGTTCAACTGGTTCCTCGGGGCGGCTCGCAGCTTGACAACCAGAGCGGCACGGACCAATGGCGCTCCAAACTCACTGGGCTATCAGAAGCAATCCGAGCGCTCTGATAAAGGTATTGTCTTGAACGAGTACAACCCAAGATCAACCAATAACGTCAGAATCTCATCCAGGCCGTCGAATGGTAACCTTTGGACCATTGGACCCGGTAAAAATAGCGACGAAAGCATCCTGCCGCTGCACAACATCGAGGAAAAGCCTGGTGGCATCGTCATCACGAAAGACATACATGTCAGCTGATGAACTTGCGATTTCTTTTGTATTGGTTTTATTATACAGTCCGTCTCAAGTTCGGCCAGCGCAAGTGAAGCGGATGACGTTTCCTTATATTCATACGCTCATGTACAGTAGCATACATCATCCCATAATGATCTCACGGCAGCACCACTGCAGCATCGCTGCATTTTGGCAGTCAGCAAGAAGCGCAAAATTGATTAAGCAAGCCGATTGGACTGCGACCTCTTCAGTAAGACTTTGGTCTGGTGACGGGCCTTTGCTTCTTGTCTAGTGTGGTACCTGACTAAGCCCTAAGCATCACGACGGAAGCTACTAACCACAGCTCGTAGCTTCAAACCAATCAATGACCATTACGACACTGCAAAGCGCCGTCAATGTCATCACGGCCCTTTTCAACATCAAGATCTTATGTGGTTGTCGTTAGGAGTGCTGGCATGTCAGAACCTCGGGTATGTTACCCCGCAACTCCCCGCATTCACTAGACTCGGTGCTCCCGCAGACCTGACTGTAATGTCAAGCCATGATTGGCTCTTACATCTCAAGTACATCTCTGATGATAGGACCGGTTGCATTCATTGTAACCGAGTCAGTACATCGAAAGGTCATGCACCGGATCAAGGGTCACAAGAATGACCTGGTAAGTACACTACAAGTATGAGGGTCAACTTCATCGGAGATGAACTTGCATCTGGATTTCTCGTTCACATTAACAACGACTGTGGGGCTCATACATATCCGTCCTTTAGCCGCTGCTGTTGACGATCCAAATCAATCGGCAGTTCGGATTCCATACGTCTGTGGCACCTGGTGATACAGTCAGATTGAACTGGAGCGGCAAAGTGCTCGGTAGCTGCACTAAGCTACCTGCTTTAAAAGTTGCTCTTCTAGACTGTTGTCCGCTAAACTTATCCAATTAAACACCGCATCATGGCACCAGATCTTAACGCAGTCGGCAAGGACGACCGCTGGGATTACTCCACACCCGGATCAAGTGGCTACGACATCCCAGACATTGTCTACAATGTGAGTGAACACTTCGAGTTCTGCGAAACGGCAATTGACACGTAATAAGGATCCAGAAAACAGGAAGATAAAGGTCTTGACTATCGGAGCAGGTTTATCTGGTATTCAGCTCGCCTATCAGATCCAGAAGCACTGCGAGAATGTGGAACATGTCATCTACGAGAAGAACGAAGATGTTGGCGGCACATGGCTGGAGAACCGATATCCAGGTTGTGCCTGCGACATCCCCTCCCATGCCTACACTCTCAACTTTGCCCTGAACCCGGACTGGCCTAGGTTCTTCTCCTACGCACCGGACATCCAGAAGTATCTCATGAAGGTAGTCGAAGTGTTCGACTTGCGCAAGTACATGACCTTCAACACTGAGGTCGTACGCTCTGAATGGCAAGATGGCAAAGGTAAGTGGAAAGTCACACTCAGACAGAGATCACGCTCTGGTGAGACCAAAGAGTGGGATGAAGAATGCGACTTGCTGCTTTACGCAACAGGCATTCTGAACAACTACAAGTGGCCACAGATTAAGGGTATGGAGAAATTCAAGGGTCGAATCGTGCACACTGCAGTCTGGCCGAAGGAATACCAGGAAGAGGAATGGAAGAACGACCGTGTCGCAGTCATCGGCTCTGGCGCGTCTTCCATTCAGACAGTGCCCAAGATGCAGCCGCACGCGAAGCATCTCGACATCTTCGTGCGAACTGGTGTGTGGTTCGTCCAGATCGCGAACAACTACGGGCAGAACAAGGAATACTCGCAGGAAGAGCGTGACGAGTTCCGCAGGGATCCCAAGAAATTGGTAGCTCATGCCAAGGATATCGAAAACCAGGTCAACGGACTATGGGGCGCTTTTTATAGCGACAGTGAAGCGCAAAGAGGAGCTCAACAGCTGTTCAGGGAGAGGATGAAGGATTTCATCAAAGATGAGCGACTCCTGAAGGGCTTCACACCCAAGTTCGAGGTCGGCTGTAAGTTGTAAAGACGGTATCAGCACATCCATCAATCTGACCGACAAAAGGCCGCCGCATCACCCCTGGTGACCCCTACATGGAGGCCATCCAGAAAGAGAATGTCGATGTTCACTTCACAGCAGTCGAAGAAATTACCAAGGACGGTGTTATTGGTGGTGATGGCGTCGAACGCAAGGTTGATACAATCATCTGCGCCACCGGCTTCGATGTCACGTACAAGCCTCGCTTCCCCGTTATTGGCAAGAATGGCGTAGACCTGTACGAGAAGTGGAAGAAGGAGCCAGAGTCGTACCTTGGCCTTGGCTGCCCTGACATGCCGAACTGGATCATGTTCGTAGGACCCACGTGGTAAGTCCCGTAGCACAAAGGCCGCAAAATATTGACTAGCGCGATGACTGACGCGACAGATAGGCCTGTGGAGAACGGCTCTGTGACCGGCCCTCTGCTTAGCGTGTGCGAGTACAGTGTCCAAATCATCAAGAAGATGCAGCGCGACCACATCAAGTCCTGGGTACCTCGTCAAGACATCACAGACCGCTTCAACGAGCACGCTCAGGAATGGATAAAGCACACAGTCTGGAAGAGCGACTGCAGATCATGGTATCGCAACAATGAAACTGGTCGTGTCAACGGTATGCAAATCTTCTATTACAATCCTGCTCGAGACTGACGAAAGGGTAGCTGTTTGGCCCGGTTCATCCAATATGTATGCAGAAGTCATTGCAACCCCTCGCTATGAGGACTTTGACATCGAATATCAGCATAAGAACCCATGGGCACACCTCGGCATGGGCTATGCAATCTGCAACAAGTTTTTCCCTGAGACGGATGTCTCGCCGTACTTGCAGGTAGAGAACATCGATCCGAAGTGGCTGAAGGCTATTGGGTATGGAGGATCGGCGGAAGAGGTGCAGGAAACTCGTGAGCAGAAGACCCACGTTGGGACTGATGGATCGACAGACATCTAGTAGCAAGCAGGCGCTGTGAGAAAAGAAGCAGTGAAGAAAGAATAAACTATGTTGAGGCACGAGCCATGGCTGTGATTTGATGCGAAGCGATAACGAAACTTGTTCATCAGACATGAGCCGCCGTGTCCACTGACTGTCATTTGTCCACTCAAAAGATAGTCCAACAAAGTCCCGCTGATCTACATCCTCTCCACAGTCCGCAGTGCCCAAGCCCGCATAATTGATTTGAGCCTCCGAAAGAGCTTCAAGTTCTGCATCCGTCTGCGCATGTGCGTGTTCTGCGATTCTTGTGGCACCTGTTCCAATTTCGATCTTGAGTGCGAACGCCCTGCCTCCACACCTGCTTGAACTTGAGGTGGTAGGCCGGCGAACGTCAGAGTTTGAAGCCTGGAAGATCTCAGCATGCTTGCAGATGGAGAAGTATGTGGTATCGGTAAGAACGCAACTTTGCTGCCAGGCGCACTTGCGACAGCTGAGTCCTTTGCCTCAGAAGTAGGTCGACTCGGATGTAATCTCTGCGGTGCGGGTTCGGAGACGAAAGCATTAGACTGCCGATGGGTCATTCTCGGCTGTTGATACATGCCCCCGTAGTGGCACGGGCTCGTGTGAGCTGTCCGGCATGATATTCATCATCTGGCTTGACTTTACGGGCGTAGGCGTCGGAGAATGTGCTCTGGGCCCTATGTGGTGTCGATACAACCTTAAATTCTGCGTCGCAACAAATCAATCTCCCACCTTTGTCGATGATGCAATAACAGCCCGATCTTTCGAAATAGAGACAGTTGGGCAGTCGCTCGAAGAAGCAGAAGTCGTTTGCATCGCGGGTGTGTCATGCTTAAGATTAGCGTCGTCATGGCGCGGTCTTTCAATTTTTTGCATGCTGTATTTCCCCAGCCCCAAGGTACGGCTTGAATCGCCTCCGTGTTCTGCCCCTGGACATAAGCGCTCGCTCGACCCTGAAGCCGCTGCCGGCGGCTGCCTATTGTAATCTGCTGTCTCATTGATAGCTTTTGCTTCTGTAGTATCTTCGCGCTCGACCACCTTTTTTTCAACCATGCTAATGGGTTCTCAGTTTCCTCCAGATGCTAACATGTGTGGTAAATGAGCATACGTGTGTTCTTTGTCTCCTTTCTCTCGATCTACTTCTGTAACCACGACACGCACCGTTCTGCGCTTCTAGCCGTTTGATCTTGTCTGGTGCTCATCTGCATACTGAGGCAGCGCTCTGCGCCTACCATGGCTGAGGCACACGCTAACGATTTCCTGGTTAAAGGACGAGAATGGTAGGATGGTGATATCGATCGAGTTGTTGAATTAGTAGGTGGAGGTCTGACGACGCAGGCGCATGACTGCATGGTAAAGAGCAAGGCCATCCACACCAGACACATAGGTGCGTTTCTGATAGAGGGCAGCTCAGAAGAAGTATATTGGTCATTGCAAAGCTGCTGTTGCAGATCTTGAGAGCTACGGCAATGTCTAGATGGGGCAAGTCCTGGGCAGGCATGAATGGAGGATGTGACTCGACGGTGACTTCTACAAGAAGCTGTGCACAAACTGTTGACGGAGGTGACGCTGCCCTTGCCTTTTCGAGAAGGGAAGGTATTTCTTGGTATTGATGGCGCTGATAAGAAAGACTGCACGCGCATGCACACGTGCCGATGTTCGCCGATCGGCTAGCGCCAGCATTGCCGTTCGTCGGAGCGCCTGCCGAGCCCCTTCTTCAGCCAACTCACCACTTTGTCTCGTGGCTAAACGCCAACGACCTGAACCGAGCTGCGCCCCTGAGCTGGACGTTGATCTTCATTATCTCCTTTCAACGCAGAGCCCTCGAGAGCGACTATACTCGCTTGTTGAGGGTTGCTACGCGAGGAGCGCTGAACATCATCTGTCCCAAGAACCCACAATTGTATGCTATAGGAGATCTGCAACATCTGGGCGTGTATGCAGAACGGATCAGGCTGCGGTCAACGGTATGCGAAGAGATTGTTCCTCCCTGCCTGAAGAGCTCCGACATATGGCGCTTCTACAGAAGTCGCTGTCTGCTCTGATGCACAAAGAACGTTCATCCAGCATGAAGAGACAATCATAACAAGTCTATCAACTTCTAGTTGTCGACGGCAAGCGGTTGCTACGATGTCTCAGCAAGTACCCAAGCCAGCGGCAGCGGCGCTGGAATGGAACGAGCAAGCCTCAAAAGTCGATGCACAAGACGCTTCGGCCCTACTGCTTGGACTGCCTCCGACATTCATCTCCAGCCTTGCGGCCTGCACCACGCTTGGGCTACACAACGATGGTCAGAGCATCAACGGTCACGGGCTTATCTCCACCTCAACATTGAGTTTGCAATCAAATTGCTTGGCTCACAGAACAGGTGCGGGAACTTGCTGAAGGGGGCAAAAGTTAAGAATGACAAGACTTGCCGTTGAGACGGTACCTCTTGGAGTAACTCGTGTGCTCGTAGTACTGTCAAGACGTGGATCTTAGCACTACATCAAGAGGCGCAAGCACTTTACGTCCATCTGGACTGTACCCCAACCTGGAGACAGTCAACGCCTTCAACTTCTCCGATCCCATCCAGCATGCAGTTCTTCATTCGTGCAGCAGCCATTGCGCTTGCTGTCACCCCCTTCTTCGCCAGTGCTGCTCCTGTCTCTGAACGCCAGGCCGCCGGTGAGATCATCCCTGGCAAGTACATCGTCCAGCTGAAACCCAACGTCGATGTTGCTTCAATCGTCGCTCACCACGATGTCGTTCGTGAGATTCAGGCTCGCAACCTGGCCATGCATGACATTGCTGTCATTACAGAGGAGGCAGGTGTCGAGCGCAAATTTGACTTTGGCAACTTCAAGGGCTATTCTGGAGCCTTCGACGATGCAACCATCGAGGAACTGAAGGCTTTACCTGAGGTGGGAGGCAATGAACCCATCAACCATCACGTTATTGACGGTCA
The DNA here is from genome assembly GCA_001599375.1 of Phoma herbarum. NCBI lineage: Eukaryota > Fungi > Ascomycota > Dothideomycetes > Pleosporales > Didymellaceae > Phoma > Phoma herbarum. Next base: position 147,768 of record BCGR01000026.1, read on the forward strand.
CGACAGGTCATGGAGGTAGTTGAGGATTATATCATGACCACCAATGCGCTTGTCACCCAGAACAACGCACCCTGGGGACTAGGCAGCATTTCATCACGCAAACGTGGTGCCTCCAGCTACATCTACGATAGCACTGGCGGCCGCGGAACGTTCTCCTACGTTGTTGACACCGGCATCAGGACCACTCACCAAGACTTCGGCGGACGTGCACAATTCGGCTTTAATGCTGTAGGAGGCGACAATAACGACAACCAAGGCCATGGAACACATGTTGCCGGCACTGTTGGTGGCACTACCTACGGTGTCGCCAAGCAAACAACTCTCATCGCAGTCAAGGTCTTCGAGGGCTCTACAGGCTCCGCTTCTGCTGTTATTGCTGGCTTCGACTGGGCTGTTAACGACATTGTATCCAAGGGCCGCCAGAACTCAGCGGTGATCAACATGTCCCTCGGTGGTCCCGGCTCGACTGTCTGGGACCAGGCCATCACTGCTGCATGGAACCGCGGCGTACTGGCTGTTGTTGCAGCTGGTAATGAGAACCAGTTGGCATCGAACCGCTCACCTGCTCGCTCGCCAGAGGTCATCTGCGTCGGCAATGTGCAGAGCAACGATGCTCGGAGGGTTGGCTCGACTGGTTCGAACTATGGCCCTGCTGTCGATATCTTCGCTGCGGGCACTGGCGTTGTGTCGACTTATTTCAGGTCTGACTCTGACACTGCTAGCCTAACCGGTACTTCGATGGCCTCGCCCCACGTTGCTGGTCTTGTCAGTTATCTGCGTGGGCTTGAGGGCTTCTCGAGTGCAGCAGCTATTAAATCGAGGGTCTATGAGCTGGCCACGCCCAATAGAGTCACTGATGCTCAGAGCTCGACGAACCTGTTAGCTTACAATGGCAATGGGAGGTAAAGACTGAAGTCAGGGAAGGAACAAGTCAGTGAAGACCTACAGGGTCACACTTCGTGGACGCACGGGACGATATGGAAAGTTGAAGCTCGAAAAGAATTTGCGCTGCATGTCGCATTATGAACTACCAAATGGTTTAATAACCGTGGATATCCTCCATTGCTCTGTACTTTACTCGGTGGGGTCGCGGCCATCGCGCTTCTGCATCTCCTTGATGTAGTCCTCCTCGGTCTCGAGATCGAAAGGTACAGGGCGCGTGAGCGGCAAAAATGGCAAGCCACGCTCCTCAAATTGCTTGAGGCGCTTAGCTGTGTTGGGCTTCGACTTGTTGACACTGTAAAGTTTGACGCGGTGGCAAGAAGACGTGACGTGTAAGTCCCAGTTCCAAGCACTGCGGACGAAAGTGGGCTGTGTCTGAACGCTGTTAGTATGGCAACGTATAATATAGGTAGAATTGGCTTACATTGAGCGCATCATCCCAACACCTGACACAGAACTCCAGCCAGCCTTCTGCATCGACAGGGCACTCGAATGACCAGGTTCTCCAAGCATGGAAGTACTTTTTACTCAGATTCACGTCTGGGACCTCATACCAGACACCCCCACCATCATTGCTGACTTCAACACGCTCAGGCCATCCGCTGCCGCTGAACGCCCATCCGGTGAACGTGATCTTGCCGTCGTGAATGATGACGTCGTTATTGACGGGCGTCATGATCGCAGACGAAACAGGCATGGTCTGGATGCTGAAACCATTGCTGTACGTGACATTCTGCTTACCCATCTGAGGGGTGTAGTACAGGTACTCTTTCATCTGGACGGGCGCCATGGAAGGTGCGTTGATAACGTTGATGCGAGTGAGCCACTTACAAGAGCGCGCACCGATATACCCCATGACCACGACACGCAGAGGGAAACCGTGTATTGCGGGAAGCGGCTCGCCGTTCATTTCCCACGCGAGCAGGACCTCGTTGATCTTCATCTTGCGCACGGGCACCGAGACGGCGTAGTTATACACCTGCCCCTTCTTGAAGTATGTGTCTGCACCGAAAAACTCAAGATGAGCGCCGTCGTCCTTTAGTCCACCGCAGTATTTGATGACCTTCTTCAGCGACACACCGGTCCAGCGCGCTGTTCCAATGGCGCCCTCGCCCCATGGAGCGTTGATGAGCTCGTCGCCGTCACCGGGATACTCGTGGATCTGCTCGATACGGCGAGTGCCAGAGCACTGGAGACTGACGACGGTCGATTGGCGGGGGAAGATGGATTCGTCTTTCAGCATGTCGAGGGTGATTTTTTTGGGGTTCTTGACGAGGCCTTCGACTTCGAAGAAGTACTTGCTGGGATCGATCTCGGGGATACCGCCGTGGTTGCGGACGAAGAAGTCAGGGTTGTTTGTGATCTCGGTCTGGACTGATCAGCTGAGAGTGTGAGGATGTGGTAGAAATTCGTATACCTCAACTAGTCGTTTCTAGGCAATTGTCAGTCAGTCTTATTCGTATCCAGGCAGAAAATACTTACTCTTGGGGGCTCGCCATTGTAAGGGAATTGAAGGACGTGGATCATGTCCTCACTTTTCTCCTTCTTCACGTACTCCCATGAGATGTCTGGCATGTTGCTGATGGTGGGGCCCATTGCATAGTGATAGTGCCTAGCTTTAGTAAACAAGTGTTTGGTGGTATGTCAAAGTGAACGTCAACGCACTTCCAGCGCACGCCTTCCAGCACAGGGTTCTTCTTGGGCAACGGTTCGAATTGGAACTCTGGAGGCTACCACAGGTGAGCTCTTTGTGGCGCAAATGCATTTGCTTCATGCACTGACCACGGGGAAGTCGTATCTCGCCAGAACTTCAGCCGCCTTCTTCTTCTTCTCAGGATATCTCTCCCACTCGACGTAGCCCTTCCATCCTTCGCGCTCCTCCTCGAATAAAGGCAATTCGCCCTGCACTTGGAAAGGCTTGTGGTTTGGCTCCGCGGGTGCCATATTGTGTTCGTTTGTTAATTATGAAACGGTCTGTAGCTAAACAGTGACGGCGCCCACGTTGCGGATGCCCCCGTGCTTTTGAATATCTTGCAAGCCTTCCAGATTCAGCCAGTCATGACTTCAGACTTACTGGTTGCTTAATCAAGGGTACGTGCTGGCAAGCGACGAAGCTTAGTGGAGCTTGCTGCAGGTCACCCATGTGTAATCGTGTTACAGCGCTCAGATAATACTAATTGACGAATGGGAATGCGTGGATAGAGCCTAGTTAGACGAACTTGGCAACGCTTTCAGTTGAAAGTGCGTCATTGTGATGGCCGTTAGACCGTTGTCAAACAGGGGTATGTCCGCTTAATGATCGAAATACGTGAAGCCCGAAAACCCAGCGACATCCCTCTGCCAGAAAAACTTCGAGGCGGGCACGAGCATCGCTATCAGAGTCCAGGTGCCTCACTCCGTGGCTCCTTGGATGAGGGGTGGTACAGAGAAATGTTGGGAGCCGCACACAAGGCGTTTGTCATGCTGACAGCTGCTGAGTCCGAAGTATAAGCGCGTCTCCTGCGACGTGAACGAAGCTATGCGATTGGCTTTAGCGTGTGCACATCGCATTGACTAGAGGACAACGCTGTTGATAAGATGGAGGCGGCAGGGATGGAAGTACTGTGGTATTGATCGAGGAAGACGCGCAGCACATGCGGCAGTTGCTCGGCCACGTGCAGAACGCGCTTGAACGGAAGGAGCTAGGCGCCGGAGGAATTCTGGCATCAACTGATTCTCTCGTCCGCATCCACACGAAGACGCGACGCGTTCCCCATCTTGAAGCAGTTTTCCACGGCCACGCAGCTGAATTTGCTGTTACGATGCCGCCGAGATTCACGATAACGTACGAGATCTCTCGACCGTATGTTGAGAATCATCGAGTCATCGACCATATCTCCTCCATGTATTTCAAGGTATTTCACGTGATTGTCAATTCTTTTCTCTTTGTGCCTATGAATGCATCGCGCATCATTCCCAAGGCACGCGTTTGACGTCATTTAGACGGTTACTGGCAACTACCAGCAGTATAATATGTAGAGACTACCTGCGCACTCGCATAAGCTTGCGTACGGATTTCCCAGTGCTCTTCAGGAAAGTCATCGCCACTAGACTGCAGCTTCTTGCACTTAACATGCATCTGGCAGCAGGAGTCTGCTCTTTAGGCTTGTTCCTTCCCACAATATCGATCATACCGTCTGATGCATCTTTCCTGTCTCATATATAGTCGCGATGCCATTGCAAGAGTCGATTGTTTGGGAGATAGAAAATATGGGATTCCTATTCTTTCTTGTACGCTTGCTGGAGAACGGCGACCGACCACTGACTTGACGTTAATACTATAACAGCACTGGAGCAATTTGCGTATACGTTCCTAAGCGGTAAGGACCAGGCTACCACCATGGCAAGGGCGGCCTTTGGTTACGTGACACGACTAAAACACCATTTTTCGCACCAGGACAACTACGCCTTGTCCTCCTCAGCTGCAAGAGGCCATGAATTGCATCTTGGGTACAACGCCTTCGTTCTGCCAATGTCGTTACGAGGGTCAAAGAAATGGTCCAAGCCTGATCACAAGCGAACAAGATCAGGTGAGAGCCGACCAGCAGCCAACCAACAGCCGACCAGTGTGGATCCTTGCCGAATTGGGACATGGCAGACTACATGATGCTCTACGGAGAAAGTGAGGAAGGGCATATTCGGGCACCATTAGTATTGAAGCTGTGAGATGAGATACAGCAAGTATTTGCGAAGAACGAATGGTGAGAAGGAAAAGGTGCGATTCCACCCCTCGGCAGATGGAGGGGAGTTAGCCATGCCAGTACTTATTGAGCGCAGAATCTTTTCGAAAAACCTCGGCATCATGGCGCTTTTGTAGTACGGTGCAATGGACTCACAAGATATTTAGTCCAGCTAGCCATCAACAGGCAGGTAGCGTTGATGAACAAGGTTAAAGCATCAGGGTCGATCCACACGCTCGAGTCCACCTGTCTGCTGTGGGGAGGGTAAATTGTCCAGCAACGTTGAACCTGTTGATCTCATGTGAACAGGAAATACACTATGCGAAAACGTTGTGAAGATTTCGCCGCGTGGAAAGAACCATCGGACATCACGACAACTCCAAGCTTCCCGAATGCTATTGTGACCCATCTCGCGAAGGCCACTATGAACGAAGACTGCACATGGGCAAAATCAACTATTTGAGGTTCTGCAGCAGCATGATCACGGACATCTTTGTCTGGAACAGTCCTCGCTACAGCTTGATCAACGCCACGTAGGAAGTATTGGTACATAGCAGGCGGTCATGCTGACCTTGAAAAGCCCTTTTGTACATCAGTCAGTGCTCTTCCAACCAATTAACGAGCACAACGGTACCCAAGAGCAGCAGGCCAAGTGGCTGTCTCTCGCAAGATCTGGCACAATTCTTGGTACCTACTGCCAGGCAGAACTCAGACTTGCTTTATTCATTTGCGGTCCCGAGACTACCGCGACCTTTGATTTGGCAACCGACGAGCTCGTTATCAATATGCTATCCAAAGTGTCGAGCCTTGCCCGCAATGAGCGCGAATTGCTTTTCCCTCCACGTGTTGGCGTGTGCTGGTCTAAGACAGTGTGCCGCGTTGCGCGTCGCGTCATGCGTGGAGAAAGCCGGGGGCAGGGGCATCAACAGCCGGGTCGTGACCATCGGTCAACCTTGATAGCCCTTCAGGATGTCTTGATATCACATTCAGAATTTGTTCCCCCCGGCAATTGTGCTTTTCAAATCTGGACTGCTCCCGCTGCTGGTGTAGTTGGGTCGCAGCTGTCATGACGATGGGTTCCAAAACGGCGAACGGCAAGGGCGCCACGGCCAAGGGTTCAGCAAGGTCCGACAGTCCGCAAGCACCGCTCCACAGCGCTTTCCTCATGCCTTGTACCTCACGACAGTCGCGACTTCCCTCGATGCTGGCATGAACGCAGAAACAATGAGTTAATGTAGCGTCTTCACGGCCACTCCAAACGTCGAATCGCCTTTAGAGCTTGGCGACCGCCGGCACCTCCCGGTACAATGCGCTCCCTGTTCACGCCTTCGCGCGTCATTGTGGTGATTATCACCTTTTCGCTTGTCAGCTTCCTCTGGACGTTCGGCCTCCCCCGCCAACTCGCTGAGCCCTCGTCGCCAATCATCAAGCATCCCGCAGACGAAGCCAAACTCCACGACCCGATTGCACCCACGCCCATCGTCCATATCTCGCACGCGACTGTTCCCAAAGTCAAGCCCACACCAACATCGCACGAAGACAGACCGAAGGAGTCAGCTGATCATAGATGGGACGACAAGACCCGTAAGGCAGGCCATTCGGCAGGAAAAACACCTTTGCCTGGACCCCAGTCGTCTGGTGCTGCTGGTCATAATGACGACGGAGGGAGATGGGAAGATAAGGAGAGGTCGAAGGCCGGTGGAAAGACCTTAGGCGTTGTCTCAGCCAGCGTGAGCCCTGAGCCTATCTTGGAGCTGATCTCGAGCACCAACACAACGACCGCAACGGCTACACCTGTGTCCACCGCGCCGCCATACCGACACACGGATGCGCCCGTCAAGGGGTTCTGCAAGGACGTCAAGAATGCGCAGGACGTCATGGTCATTGTTAAGACCTCGAAAGCTGAAGCCTACGACAAGCTCTCTGGGCATCTCCAGGGTCTCCTCTCCTGCGTACCCAACTTCGCCATCTTCAGCGACCACGATGGCGAAATCGATGGCATACCGATACACGATGCGCTGCACGAAATCAACTCTGAGACGAAACAAAACAACGGGGAGTTCCGCGAGTACATGATCATTCAGGCGGACCCTGAGTACAAGCCTGATGCAAAGAAGACGAAGGATTTGGACAAGTGGAAAATCCTGCCCATGGTCTACAAGGCATACCAGATGAATCCGCACGCCAGGTTCTACGCTTTCATCGAAGCAGACACAGGCTTGAGCTGGACCAACTTACTCCAGTGGGTTGCCAGGCTCGACTATCGAATCCCGTACTACAGCGGCGCGCAAACCTTCATCAACCACGTACAATTCGCCCAACGCGGACCCGGCATCTTGCTCTCACAAGGCGCAATGCGACGATACGCAAAGTCATACGAAGAGCGGTGGTCCACCGAATGGCAGAAACGCATTGGCAAGGAATGCTGCGGAGACTACATCCTTGCAACGGCCCTCAACGATGCGCACGTCGAATTATACACCTCATGGCCTCTCATGCAAGGCGAACAACCAAATACGCTCGACTACACATCGAAGCAATGGTGCGCACCTGCCATAACCTGGCACAACATGGACGACGCTGCGTTGAGCAAGAGCTGGGAGTTGCAAAAGAAGTGGACCGACAAGCACGGCTGGGAAAAGCCTTACCTGCACAAAGATGCATTTGAGGAGTATGTGTTGCCACACATTACGATGCAGCTGGACAATTGGGACAACCTGGGCTCAGACACAAAGATCATCGCAAACGAGGGGCGTCAAAAAGAGCTCAAGGGTGGGAAGGACGACGAACGTGCAGCAAAAGAGAAGCTCGAAAAAGCCGCCAGCTCATCATCATACAAGCGCGACGAAAAGAGCGGCCTCAAAACCGACAACGGAAAGGACACCAGCAAGGACCACCAAAATGACGACAAGAAAGAAGAAGAAGCCAAAGAAACAATCGATTGGGCCGCCATCGGTACGATGGTCAAAGATGGCGCCGATAACCCCAAGTCCTGCGCCCATGTCTGCCAGGAAGTCGACGACTGTCTGCAGTGGCGGTACACCAACAAAGGCGATGGCGAGTGCCATCTTAGCAAGGTTATCAAACTCGGCAGGAAGACAGAGAATAAGGGCGACAGTCAGGTTTGGACGAGTGGCTGGATGGTGGATAGGATCAAAGAGACGACGAAGAAGTGGGAGTGTAAGGAGGTAGCTTGGAGGTTCTACCAGTAAGCGGATATGGTGTGGCTGAGTGAGGGTACATGGCGTTATGGAGAGGATATGGCGCACACGTTAGCCTGGGATGGTTATGTTGTGTTGATTTGATGATTTTATTGGTGTGTATACCCTTTCGCTGTTTCAATTCAATGCATTTCACGCCAAAGACCCGTGGACGTTTGAGTGCCCTACCAATGCCGCTGTTCACCAAGCTCGGAGGCCCCGCGTTTGATTGCAATCATTAGTGCGCATTGCATGTACGCATTCGTCGTGTGGTCTCACCTCATCGCTCCCAATGCCATGCTTTTCCATTTCCTCATGCGCGTATATTACTTTCACTGCAAAATGGTCCTTGTACTGATCGGACCCTGCCTCCAACCTAGTGCGGATCATTTGTCCATCTACATACATAAACATTATGTCAGTTGCGGCCTGGAACTTCACAATGTGAAAGCACGGCGTCTCGGTGACGAGACGGTTATCTCCATGCTTCGGCTCACCTTCACTGACCTTGGCTGACTGACTAATGCGAAGGACCAAAATCGCTTTCACTTCAAGACGCGTCGAAAGCCAGAATAAGAACCCCTGCTAATCTCAATCGCTCTTTTCAATGAAATCGACCTCCATCAGACTCAACCACAGAGCACAGCTTCGCGATGACGGACGAAATCCGATCTGACGATGCATATAAAGCTTCGAGACATGAACAATAGAGAATTGTTCTTGGGCTCGTCATCGCGCTCCTTGGACTATATGCCGTTGTCCTTTGCTATGTCGTGTTGCGATATTTGCGCTTTCAAACCCATCTCCGCGCCTAATCTCCACCGGCATTGCTACCTCAACGGCGAACCGGACGCCAGGTTGGATATGACGATGATTCTCCCTCAATCATACCACTACAGGAGATTACAGTCCACGTAACAGACCCAAAACGAACCTCACCACAGGCCGAACACCTCGGCGCTTTCCTCGGGCTACCTCCTGAAATCTGAACTCAAGTCTACTCGTACTTTCTGTTCAGCAATGAGCCTACGTCTTCCGGCCGATCTTTGCGCCTTGCATGTCGTCAGATCGTCCACGAAGTCAAATACGAAGCGCGAAAAGCATTCGTCCACAAGATGACGTACCTGCAGCAGCTTGCCCTACAGGGTCACGGTGTTATGCCCCTTTTCTACTCGGTGGATGTCTTTCACGTCGAGATTATGCTACAGCTTCCTCAGCCTTACCTCCCACCGCCTCTACCTTCACCCATAGCGCAGAGCGAAACCGTTGTCGACGCGGTCGCTTTGACGTTTGTCGAGATGTTGCCGCGAACTACCCGCTCTGTGTCGATCACGTTGCAGCCCCATCCCCAGGGATCACTTTCCACTTTCGAGCGCTATCTCGATAGCATTTGGTCTACGCTGGGAGGACATCTGAAGCAACGCAGTAGCGAAGCTTCGGAGAACATGACCGATCTTCGAGGCATCAAAATAACGATGGGAGGTGCAATCTGCCTGGTGCCACAAGTGCGCTTTTCTTGCTTTTTGTTCGTGCCCAGTAGAGTTGAGATGGCAGGCGTCTGCCTCGGGTACAACAGAGATTTCAGCGGTAGGATGGAATACCTCCTGGCCTCTTTTGTCGATCGCCTGCGTTGTAAAAGTGTAGTGTACAAAGTTCTTAATCGATTCAGACATCGGCTGAGATGGCACATCAAGTACAAAGAGGGGACTGGCTAAAATTTTGTCGGAAGGAGTGGTCTCAGGACTGCCTCACAATTTGACAAGAGGCACTGATTCGGCAGCATGGGATGGTGTTATTCGTTTCCAAGGGCTAGGCCCAAATCTAATCTTTCGTTCCGAAGTTAAGGCCGTCAGTAGACTCTGGAGACCTTCAAGACTATGGACTATCAACTGCCTTACTCTGATTTGAAGTACGTATCAGAGAATGCAAGGATTACAAGAGAACGAACTGAAGGACTCAAGCTACACTGAAAGAGCGGATAAAGCTTCCTGAAGACCTCCAGGATGCGATGTCGGTCTGATTCACTGGCAGACTCCTCGAGGATACAAAAGCCAGTATGCTCTCAACTACATCCCGTTCCCAACGTCCAATTCGACATGGCCTGGACTAGGAGGCACATCACCCGTCTCCCACACCTTCTGCTCGTTTCCGAGTGTGAACACGATCTCTCCACCCGCAGTCATGATTCCGCCTGCATCCTCATGCTCGAACCAGTTCTTGTTCCACTTCTGCCCATTGATGCTCACGCCCTGCACATAGTAACCTTGCCTTCCGGCCCCATCATCTAGCCCCTCAGCTCTGATCCTCAACGTCTTATCGTGATTGACTGTGACGTTGATATCATTGAACCAAGGACTCTCTATCAGATACACCGGCGTGGTGACAACGGGATATAACCCCAGCATCTGCCATATCAACCAACAGTTGAGCGCACCTGCATCAGAGTTCCCCGGAATACCATTACTCGCATTGGAATAAAAGTCGTTCGCCAGCTGTCGCGAGCGCTCAACGCTCTTCCACTGCTTGTTGAGGTAGTTGTACAAATACGGCGTCTGGAAGTCTGGCTCGTTGGCTACATTATTGATCGTCGTGATACCCAGCCCGTTCACGCCTAGATCGACACCCGATGTGTTTGGCTGAAACACGTAGTCCAGACGTTGCTCGAAGCGTCCCGGGCCACCCATGAGATCAATAACGCGCGCGATGTCGTGCGGGATCACGAAGGAATACTCGAATGCGGTGCCTTCGTAGCTCTCGTCTGACCAATTGCAGTCGCCGCAATTTGTGATGTTATAGTCCTTATGAAATGTCCCATTCGCGTAGCGTGGCATTACGAAGCCCGAGAAGTTGCGCGATGTGGCGGTCGGGTCCCAGCTTAGTTGCCAGCCGGCTGAGCGCTGGAGGTACAGATCCCGGTCGCCATGTGCTTCGCCGGCGGCGATCTGGCTGACAGCGAAGTCGTTGAGGGAGTACTCGACCGTTTTCGACACGGCACGAGAGTTGCGGTCTGCGGATACGTAGCCGAGTGGAATCCAGTCGTCAAGTGCAGAACGACCCTCTTTGAGGGAGCCTTGGGGGTCGACTGGGTTCTCGTCGAAGTAGGGCAGCACTTCCGCGTTCTTCTTAACTGCGGCATAACCCTCGGTCCAGTTGATGCTGCCTCTCAGACCCTTGACATAGGCATCAGCGAGCACGTTATCGGCGTTCGAGCCACCTTGTACAAGGCCGTTGTAGTTTCCAGATCGCCCGTCTGGTAACCAGCCTTCATTTGTGAACATGTCAATCAATGACCGAAGCATGGACTCATAGTAAGATGGCTGAATGAGGTGCCACAACGACACTTGATTGCGGAACAGATCCCACATAGTGTAGAAGTCATCCCAGTATGGCTCATCGCTTTCCCACAACGGATTTTCGCCAACGCGCTCGCTTGGTATGAGGTGCATGAGATACAAGCTCGAGTATAGCAATGCCAACCTCGTCTTGTTCGCCGACGCTGAGGTAGCTACGCGAATCTTGGTGAAGACATCCCGGTTCCATTCGTCGCGCACTGCTTGCGTGGTGTCTTCAATCGACCAAGTCGCCAATTCGGCGTCTTTATATGCGCATGCTTTGTCCACCGACATAAAAGAGATGCCAACTCTTGATCTGACTTCTGTGACATTGTCCCAAGTAAAGACTGCCCCAACGCGATTGTTGAGCGGTCCGGAGCGAGCACTGTTGCCAGTGAAAACAGGCGACGGAGTTGTTGCATTGCTGAAGCTCCGGAAGTGGCGACTGACGGGAAAGGTATTTTTGCCCTTGAAGGCTCTGGCGTTGTTGGGCGGTGTGTCAAACTCGCCACAAACATATACAGTCACCGGCGCGCCGATGCACCAGCCACCTGCAATCGAAGTGTAGCCAGTGTAAGCACTGGAGTTTGGCTGAATCTCTATCTCACCGCCGGTGTAGAATTGTGAGTCCCAAGAGCGCGTTGGATGAGGCAGATAGTGTGAGAAGTCAACCAGAATGTGCTTCTCTGCTGTAGATGGGTAAGTGTAGTGGTGAAGCCCGGCATGGCGCGATGCTGCAAGCTCGACTGTCACTCCAGAGCCAAACTTTGTGCGGAAGTAGCCAACACTCGCGACATCATCCCCTTCCTGCTCATCAATTAGCGCTCCGTGTAGGTACCTTACTGGATTGATTGGAGCCCCACGTCAAGACTCCCAACTCACCCTCTTCTGCCAGTACGTGCGATTATCTAGCATGTTTACGTTGCCATCGATCGCAGTCAGTGGCATTTGGGATGGAAAACCATATTTTGGTCCGCCACCTGTGCCTGACTCGTGCATGAGGCTGACGCCCGTCACATAGCCCTGCGGGGTCCAACCTCCGTTCAGGGCGCTTTGGTTGATGGGCTCCTCATAGGTGTCGATGCCGAGCTTGACCATACCAAAAGGTACGGCAACTCCAACGAAGACATCGCCTCCACCATCTGCGAATGTTAGCTTCGCAAGCCCATCCACGGTGCTACATACATGCGTAGCCAGGAATGGCGCCTTCGGACCCAATGAATGGGTTCACGTATTGTGCATAGTCTACAACTTGAGCTACTATGAGTCTTGATGTCGTGAATATCGAGGCAAGGGTCAAAATGTGCATAACGACATCAAAGTGCAACAGATACGTGAGCGGCGCGCTGTTGTGGTACGGTGGCGGTGATCATGCATTTTTGATCTCTTATACCAGCGCACACTATGCTGGACGCCTCACTCCGCATCTGCAGCCCTTTCTACAATTCAAGCGGGTACGTAGGTGTAATGTTACATTGTCGGAGTACGATAAGCATTGAGAAAGGGACGATGACGTCATCTGATATGCGCAGGAAGGCGGGGTCGAGAGCTGTAGACAACACCAAGATGTGTTCTTCATGATCTGACCCTGGGAGTCTTCGGAGACCACGCAACTTTCGAGTTTTCAGCCTAGAACTCCTGCCGCGACAAAGTGGAAAACCGTTTTTCGAGGTTTAATCTGCCCCTGAACCCAGTTGTCGGGTGACGAACAGTCGGTGTGAAGCGCGCAAATCGGAAGGTTCCTCAAGGCTATCATTTGATCAGCGGCCAACAGGAGCAACCTGCCGCGGATGAGCTAACGCCCTTCCGCCCTTCTAGAAGGACGTTCGTTATCATGTCTCGAGTATAGCCTGAAACCAAGGTTGGCTTTCATCACAGCCTTTACCACGGCCCTCATCACGGCCTACAGCTTTTGTATCAAAGGAGCAAGGGGGATCTTTTCACCCCGTTACCGCAGGTGATATAAATACAGTGGGACATCTTTTGCGACAACAGACATCATGCTCAATAAGTATCCTCAACCAGTCGACGCACCGAAGACCAGCGGACCTTCACAAGGCTCGCCTTACACCATCGATATGACATCTGCAACCGAGATACTCGATCTCACGAGGCTCGATCTGGCTATACTTCGCGTGTATGTTCGTCAGTTACTCATCTTTCCCTTTCCTGATAAATCGCTGGGGGATCATGCTGGTGCTGTACTAGCTGCAGGACTACTGGCAACTCTCAAACAGTTTCCCTTCCTCGCTGGTACTATCGAGCAGACCGATCCTGCTGACGGTGCACTGACTGTGCGATATCCAAAGGCCGTTGACTCAAAGCTTTTGTCAAAGCTCCTCACAGGCAATGCTCTTGACAACGTAGAGCTTAGCTATGAGTCCCTTTGTGAAGCTGGAATACCGCCAGCAAGACTCCCTGCCAACGACCTTTGCCCCTTCGCCATGCGTTCGCACCCTGGCCTCGATGACACGTACGCCGAAGTCCTCACAACGTTCGCCAAGGGACAGCCAATACCTGTCTTCGCTGCACAGATGAACTTCGTCCCCGGCGGACTCATCTTGAGTGCGTACACGCATCACTCCGTCATCGATGGTACCGGAATTGCAAAAATTTATCAAGTATGGAGCGAATGTACTCGAAGGCTTGGCACTGGTACGCCAATACCAGAACAGGTCAGCGCCCGTAGTCTCAACGGTGCTCGGCACGCGCTGGATACTCTGATGGAAGGCGCACCCACCGCCGAGGACCTCCCCGAGTTCTGTTCTCCTGGTGATCAGGTTCCCCCGCCCTTGCGCAATGCACGAGTCAAGCTCAGCGCGAAGCTCCTGATATTCTTACCGTCCACGATCTCAACATTGGCTGCTTCGCTTTCAAAGATCACTGGTCAGCGTATCTCGAACTTCACTGCGCTTGCGTCTTTCGTGTGGTGCCAGGCAACAAATGCGCGTCGAGCAGCGATCGAGGCGAAAGGCATCGAGAAGACAACACTCGGCATTGCAACAGACCACCGCAAACGCGTCGGCTCCCTCCTTCCAGACGACTACCTAGGCAATGTGGCAAATGCTATGGTAGTCTCTGTTCCATTGTCATCAATTCCCACTGCTGAGAACATGAACGCGGATGGCATCGCACCTGTTGCCCTTGCGCTCTCGAACGCACTAGCTGAGATCGATCTGGACTGGTTCAGATCGCGTTTACTGGAAATTTCCAAGCAGAAGAACCCGTCTAAGCTCATGATGAATTGTCATACTATGAATGGGCCAGACATATTCATTACGAGCTGGCAGCACATTGGCGCTGACGATGTGTGGGCGATTCCTGGAACGGCGAAGACAGAAGATCGAAAATGGGGTTGCAAGCCGACGGCTATTCGCAAACCGCACAATTTGTGGGAAGGCGGTATGCAAATATTGCCGCGAAGGAAGGGGGACGATGCACCGTATGAGATTCCACTGTGCTTGGAGGAAGGCGATATGGAGAGGGCACTGCACAGCTTGCGAGAAGGGAACTGGGTTGAACGGGTGGTCGAGGCCTGAGTGTGGGCATATTGTACGTGATTTCCTATCATCTATTCTTCTACACGATTGTGCTTATATAAGTGGGAAGAGCACAGTCGCAGCGATAATCAACGATGCCCACAATACTCTATCTTCAAGCGGCAGACCCCTGGTGCTGTTGTCATTCCCCTCAATCCCCAGCACGAGCACGTTCTCTTCGTCTGGCTGACATCTGTTGTTCAGACATAGGTTGACATCAAAAAGCGCTACATTAAGTCGTTGGAAGTCGGGCTCCGATCACAACAAAAGTGAGCTCTAATCTTTCACCACATGAGCCTCGATGATGCGTCGAGATCGACCTTCGCCTACCTCAACGCGCCCACCGAGCGAGATATCGAAGCCAACGTAAGTCACTACTGCCAACGCAATCGCAGCGAGCAGGTCCGCAATTAAGCGGTTTGCTTGGACAGGTTTCGCATTTGCCATTGACCGAACCAGCGAGTGCAACAGCGCGCAAAGAATCCATGTGCTGAAGATGACAAAGATTACCAAGGGCGCGAGACCGCGCTTCCAGAAAGACCAAGACCTAGTGTGGAGCTATCGTTGGACTGAAGCTCCTTGGTCCGGGCCTTGGTGTCCGCTGACGTCTCCGACACCTGCTCAAAGACCACTCCCGGCGTGGTGATTGAGAGCTGGGCAGCTGAGTGAGCAGACTCAGTTTCAACTACGTTTTTCGTCGCCGTGAAGGAAGAACCACGCTCATTTGGACGGATCGACTGTCCTATGGCTTGTGCTTCTTCTGAATTCTGAGTATTATGAGGCTGTGTTCGAGCTTCAGCGAACAGCTCATGGCCATCAGCATCGCCCAAGTCTTCCACAGGACCACGCTTGGTCATTGTGCTCTGCACTTCGGCTTTTGCAGGGGCAAGCTTGGCATGCTCAGCGTCAGCACGAGCGCCTGTGCACATCAATTCATCGTCATCGAATCGTAGCTCCTGGTTCTCCAAGCTTGCAGGCGCTGGAGAATTTGCAGCCCCGTTGCCCCTGATATCCTTCTTCTCGATCTTCCTGACCACTTGTTCTATGTATCTACGACCTTCAGTCCGAGCCAGGATGTCCTTAGCGGGCTCTGGTGAGCTTGACGGCTCCACAAAGCTGAAGTCGGAGCTTGCAGTGCCTGAGTATGACGAAGAAGGGCGCTGGATATCAACGAAGTCCTCAAAGTGGCTCATGGAAGGACTGTGGCCATCGAACATAGATGATGACCATGATGACTTTGGGGCCATTTGGATGTCTACAAAGTCGCTGGGTATGCTGATTGAACGGCTGCTGCTACCGAAAAAAGTAGATGCACTCGGGGCCTTTGAACTATCGTCTTCAGAATTAACCTGACCAGGTATTGAGCCGTATGATGTTGGCAGAGTCCGAAAGCTTGCCAAAGCATGGTCTGCTTGGCTGCCGACCGGTGGAAAGGGGTTTTTCGTCTCCTTAGCATCATGCGGCAGATCGCCTGCCTTCAGCTGCGAGGACTCATCGAGAAGTGAAGGGCCCGCTTCTATCCACTCATCCAGCGGCTCAGTCGATGAACATTGTGGCGCAGACGAGAGCTTGGAGTCGGTGTACCGAGCACACCATAATGCCGCATGTCTTGAGAACGTCCCAAGGTCGGCACGCTATTACACCTCTTGTGCGATGACTGGATGGGTTCACAATCACGAATCAAGTTGGAAGTGAGATCGGCTCGGCGTGTAGCAACTTGCTTCAGGCCGTGCGATGGCAGTAGAAGGTCATAGTCTAACCATGAAGCTGGTGAGGAGTGCTTAAAAGATCGGCTGCTTAGATCCGTAGCGGTGCGTCGATGATGTACAAGCATTGTAGGCGAAGAAACGGCGCTTGCGGGGCCTTGACTGAACACTGGTGTTGCATATCGACTGACGAGCTCAACGATGCTTGGGTCATAATGAATTGAGTGTACTGATGCCGTAGGTGGACTGGATGGAAGCTCGAGTAGTTCTTGGCTGATAGGCGTGCTACTATCCGCTCGCTCGATACGCGGAAGTGTACATCGAGTTCGCTGCTTAGGGACCCGTGATCCGAACAGCATAGCGCCTCTCGATAACTGTTGCATCGTGGTTTTACCGTTGTCAAGCAGGGTGTTTGCTGCGATACCCTCGTTATGTTGTTGAGCAGGAACATGTGAGAGTTGCCACTCCGCATCGCAGAGCGGTAGTGAGAATCGTACTTTTGGTTGCTCCATTAATTTGCGCCGTGATGCAGTCATGTTAGTCGTGTTGGTCAAGTCGGCGTTGGAGAGCTGGGTCGCTGCTGAGGATATGTAGTACGAGAAGGCTGCTCGCATATACATTGTCCATTGCCCCGCCGTCGACTTTCACTAGGAATTCCGCCGTCATAGCTTACAGCACCAGTACGAATATCCAGCAAGATTGTCAGTATTTCGAACATCAGTCCAAGATGATATTTCACCGTCTGCCTCGGTCGCAGAGCTGGGACAGTCACTGTAAGCTCCAGACTGGTATGCAGCTTGGTAAGGAAACATTCTTCCCTACGATGAACTGGAACAATCTCGTTGGATCCTCTTTTTGCCCCTGGCAAACATCTCCTGGTTACAAACGAAGACCACCGAACAAAGACGCATGTCTTAGTGACTGCAACACTGTTGTCGCAGTGCATTTTGGGGACACCCAACCTTCACAATGCTATCCCACTTATGACTTACAACAATCGGCATGTCACTTACCTACCTATACCGAGCTTCCAAGGTGGAGCATTTCACCACTTCTTTACAAGACAACGACATCGAACTTGAACCTTCTGCAGATATCCAACCCGAGGATGACGACTTTCAGGGGCTCAGAGAGCTGTTCGAGCAAAACGCTGGGCTGATCACACCGAGATGCTGCGATACGATCGACTCCATTCTATCCAAATATGAGGCAGTCCGCAATGAAGTCGAGCAAGACCCACGTATCGGTATCGTGCTGAGTGCAGAGTTCGACACTACGCCCATTCAGAAGTCTTTATTTGCCTTATCGATTGAACAGGTTGATCGAACCCTGCATGAGGAGCCATCAGCTCTCTTGGAACATTGTGGTATGCGCGATTTCAGACGTTTTCAACCAGATGTGGCGCGAGATTCCATGGTCGACTACGCAGAGTACCTTTTACGTGCCGCAACCCAGCATCAGACGGCAGTGGAGGTTAGATCGACGGAAGTTCTGCGGCTCTAAACAATAACTCAAACAGCTATATCTCCCAGAATACAGAGGTTACTTGGAACGATCAGGAGCATAATCGCTTGAAAATGTATGCTGAGCTGGTTACTGGCTCGTTCCAAGAGGAGGCGGGACTGGATCGCAACGTCGATGAGGACCCAGTCGAGAAATCGGCCAAAGCGACAGACTTGGTGTCTGAGGCGCGCGAGGACCAGCTTTCGCGATCGAATGTCGTTACAATGTCACCCGTTATGAAAGTTGTAGCGTTTGACTGTCAGACAGCGGCATTCGCCTGTCGAGCCATGGCAGATGAGCCGGCGGCCGCCTCAGCTGGCTATGATCATGATCTACCTCGTAATTCAGCTCTCACATCGGACGCAGGTCAGGCTCGCATCGCAAATTCGTCAGTATGCACCAAACACAACAACGCTGTTTCAGCTTCTGAATGTGTCCCTGACTCTCACGGCACCATTGCGCCGAGTGATTCGCCTGAGTCTGCAGAAGGACGACTACACGGCGGGATTCTCATGCCTAAGGACTCGGTATCCAATATCGTAGTCTCGACAGAGCATTTCGAAGGTTCTCGGAAAAGAACTGACAATGTCATCGAATGGCCGACTCTTGGGTACGATGTCGACAATTTGCTCGAGTACATTCCCGAACGTTTGTATAGTGACGTGGAAGAGTGGCTGGAGCAGGTCGGAGATGGAGGAGAGCTTATAATAGCTGACGAAGGTCCCGAGAAGGAAACAGCTGTGCCCTCGTTCTTTGCTTGGCTTGAACAGGAGGGCGCTACAGAGCTCGTACTGAATGCTGGTATGGGTGTCGCGTTCGCTGCTATTGCACTTGCAGGTCACACCATCTGGTGAGCGCTTTCTTGACGTATCGTTCTTCACACGGTCATCAGCAATCACATACATACAGGAATTGTGCATCTTGCCAAATTTGCCATGCGTAGCTCGTGTGTCACGGCAGGACACTCTCTGTCTCCACTCCCAGATAAATCATTTCCACTGATTTCCATGAAGTGGAGGCGACGTTACACTAGCAAAGTGTCCAACATACAAACTTTGTGTGTTACAATGTTCATCTCATGCACTTCTAGACTTCCCCTAGAACGCAACTACCCCAATCGATCACTTAAGCGCATCGCCGTCATCCTTCTCATACTCGCTCCCTTCCCTGACGAAACCCTCGTCAAGGTCGCGATCGCCAGTCTCGCAAATGTCCACAATACTCCCAACATCTTTTACGGCATCGCGTCAAAGCAGGATCATATTCGTTGCCGAAGAATACCGCTCAAGTCCCTCATTGGGGCAACCTCATGGTCGCGGATCTCAACGACTATTAGAACCGGGCGCTCATTTACACGCAGGCAGCTTTGCAAGCTAGCGCCACGCATCTGACGATTTCAATAGTGTTACTAATACGCCCTGTGCTGGCTACCTAGGGATATATGAAACCAAGAGAGATGAGGGTCGATGTCTATGCGAACTTGCGAAGAGAAGTCTCAGACTTCGTGCAGCGTTGTGATTGTATTCACCATCCAGTCCAGTGAACGTGATGAGGTCCCAATGTTGACTTTCACTATACGGTATGGAACATCGTCTGGGCAGAAGTTCTGAATTGGGCTTGCTCGCCTACACACGTACATGCTGACGGTTGCGAGAACTGACCTGGGCGTCCAATACACATGAACAGCTCGCAACATTAGACCACCAATCCACAGCAAGACCTGCTAAGGTCTTCGTCTTAGTATCCATCCTACCCTTCGTAGCCTTCTTCACCGACCCTCGCGATCCCCTGTAACCCGTACTCTCTCTGCAAGCGGTGCAAAGATTTCTATTCTTTTGTCATAAATTTGTGCAATTGTGTCTACAGCGCCGTGCCGACGAGCTGTTTCTGGGATGCCGTCTACAACGCATCGACTGGATGCTGTGCGCAACCCGGTGCATGTCGCGAGCCAACGTGGAGGTAACGTCCATCGGGATTGTAATCGGGACACGGGGAGGATGAGATAGGTGTTGGACGAATCGCTCTTTACTTGGTGAAGAGTAGCTGTTGATCGTGGTGTCGCAGCAGGGCATTTGAGCGCAATAGTGGAATGGGAAGGATTTAGTGGCAATGAAAGAATAAATTGCAGGCAGAGTAAGACGGGATGCATTACTGCACTAGTTTTCGTGAGGGTAGTGACAGGTATATCGCCCAAAAAAAATCAACCTGAAACGCCTTGCTTGCCCAGTATCTTGTACACACCTTGTGCTGAAACGATTGCTTTGCTAAAAAAAAAGAAGAAGGTATGCTGAGGCACAGGCAACGATCTAGGAAAGAGTACCTTGGCGACTGAGCTCGGTACCAGCAGGCGCTGTACCAACATGGCTGACCAGCTCAGCTTCGGCCTGACGCTTCTCCTCGCCCTTTAGAGCCTCATCAATGTTGCTCTTGGTGCGCATTGGTGAAGTGGCATCGGCGGCACTGTCATCGACATCAAGCTCTTTCTGGCGTCTGCGGATGGTACTGACGCTCGCCACGCTCTCTGCATCTGCGTCGCGCTTCTTGTCCGGCTCGCCGTGCTGCACCTCGATAGCGACTTCAGCATCCTTGGAGAAGACGCGAAGACCAATGACGCACACAGCGTTCCAGGGGTCGCGCTCGAACTCATCTTCGTCCTCGATGGTGTAGTATGTTCGGCCATTGTGTTGGTAGTAACGGATCTGGTTCTGAGAGATCAAACGTGGCGAATCGATGTCGTCGTCAGAGGTATCGGTGTCGATTGAGTCTGCCAGATCAGAGTCCCAAGATGAGTCGTCGGACATTTCATTCGGCGAGTAGATGCCGTGACGGGCCCTCAGTGAGCTTACGCTGGTGCCACGGCCTCGTGTGATGTGTATGGCGGGTCTCACGCCAGGAATAGGCGAAAGAGTAGCGCGACGCGAAGGCGCAGGGGACATCCTGGCCCTGCGCTCAGGCTGAGGGCTGTATGGCATTTCGGATGGAGTTCCCGGACGGAATTCATCAGTCAAGGGCGTCGCCTGGGGTGTGGGGATCGGCGAGTCTGTAGGTTGACCCTCATTGTAGCCACCCCTCCCGTTGTAACCGTCACGGCCATTGTACCCGTCACGGCCGTTATACCCATCGCGGCCCTGATAGGAACCGGGAAGCTCAGCATTGTAGCCACCCCGGCCCTGGAATTCTCCAGGCATGTTCTGATTGTAGCCGCCACGGCCTTGGAAGCCTTGATTGCTAGCCTGGTAACTGCCGCGACCCTGGAGGGCGAGGGCTTCAGCCATAGCCGAGCTATGCTGCTCGTTGCGATTGTAACCGCCTCGACCCTGAAGTGCACCTGGGAGGGCTGCATTGTAACCGTCGCGACCCCGATTGTAGCCTCCACGACCTTGAAAGCCACTCGGGCTGGATGAGCGTTCGCCAACAACACTAGCGCTGGCAGCACGCTGATGCCTCGTAACAGCCGGATGGCTAGGCTTGACTTCCTCCTCGCTAGCTGTGCGGTTTTCCTCCTCAACAGCAATGCCAAGGCCAAGATCTTGAAGCCTGTGCGCTACCTCCTTCATCTCTCCCTGAGGGTTCATCTTGCGCGTTTCTTTGGCCGCCTTCTTCTGCTCACGGAGCTTCTGCTTCTTGCGCAACTTTTTCTCGCGTTCATAAGCACGCTTGGCTTCAGCCTTCTTGGTGCGATTTTTCTGTTCCCGACGGTGCTCAGCCTTTTCCTTCTCATGCTCTCTGAATTGGCCCTTTGCATGCGCCAGATCGTAGGACAGGCCAGTCGCCAGCAGCTTCTCACGCCGCCTAGTACATGTCGCCCTGATGACCTCGTCCGGAGTCTGGCCTTGCGATCTAGTTGCCTTGATCTTGAGAAGTACAGTGTAATTGCCGGCCTCGAGATTGAGCTCAGTCGAGACGGATCGCTTCATATAGTATGTGCCGTTGCTGCGTACGATGTACTCGTCCTCATCATCTTTGTGAAGACGGAACTGAAGATTGAACTCGTACTGCCCCTCCAGGCCTTGGTAATAACGGTCGTCCAACTGGCTGAGCACGATAACGACCGGACTGGGCTTGTCCAAGGTGACTTTGAACTTGGTCTCGAGATAGTCGACACTCCATGGGACATTGACGCTTGTCCATTGCTGAGAGACAGTCCACTCGGGACCAAACAAGCGAGTGCGATCGAAGTGTTGATAATTGCGGAGCAGATCCTTGTAGGAGATCCAAAAAACTCCGTCGTCGCCAAACTTGTGGTTGAGCTTCTGCATCCACTCCGGGGTCCACTCTTCCGAGCCATCACTCCAACGGCCGGTCCATTCGGTCCGACCCCACGGGTTCCGGAGCTTGAGCAAGCGCTGGCCATCGATCTCACGTGCCTCCATGATCGAGTATGCATGTTTCTCTTGGATGCCCTTGCGCTCACCATAGATACCGCCCATCTGACCGCAGCCAAAGAGGAACGTCTTATTGACGTTCATGAGCTCTTCGCGCCAGAACTTGTCCTTGTCCAGAATGTCGGTAGCAAAGACCTCCGAGGTGACACCGCCTGTCAGATCCTCAATACCTTCGCCTACAAAGCCGCCATCGATAGCTGAGTAGTCGCCGTGAGCTTTCGCGAAAGCCTTTTCGAGGAGGGGGAGCCAAGTCTCATTTGAGTCGCTGCATTGTGCGAAGTAAAGAGCTCTCGAGCCTGTCTGCATGACCGTCCTATACTCCTCTTCCGGACTTTTGCGGTTCTGGAGCTCTAGCCAATGATAGCGCTCGATCTTGGCCTCATCGAAGTCCTCCTTGATCAGGTATAGCTTGTCGTCAATAACTTCCGAGATCCATTCGCCATCTGTGCCGCATGAGCGCATAGTATGCAGGGATGCAGATCAAAGCATTTACCTCTGTGGAAGACAAATCCATATACACCAACCTGCTCGTCGCGGGCAATGCACACCCTCTGTATCAGTTCCTCCTTGTTGCTGATGGTCGCCAGAGCTGACATGAACCAGCAGTCGCCATCATTCCCTTGTCGCACATCGTTCGCGGTTGCGCCTTCAATGAAGAATCGAGGATTTTCGAAAATGTCCTTTAGTATGTCAGCTGCGCGCTCAGCCCAATGAGACTGCGTTAATGTCCTACCTCTACCCTCTTGACAGACATAGGCTGGAAGTCAGACACTTCCTTATCCAGGCTTGTCAAACAATCAGGAGGTATATCTGGGAATGCTTGTGACCTCTTAAAGTCGGCCTCGATATCGAAGTGAGGGTCGCGATACTTCTGATTCAGCCTCCGGCACTCTTTGACAATCTTGGCTACCTTAGCCTTACAGGCAAAGACAGCTTCCTCATAAGATGCAAGAGCGTTCTTGCCAGGAATTGCACCCTTCGGCGCATGCGCCGCGGCGCGTTTGGCGTATAAATTGTCCGGCAGGATCGTGAAGATCTTTCCCGGGTGTTTGGTTGTGAACTTATCCCAGAATTCGTCAATGCTCTTCTGTGGCGCTTGCTTCTTGACCGGCAGGCGCGGTCGCGGCGTCACGGCGCCGAATGCTTCGCCGTTCATGCTTGGAGCTCGTGATTGAGGCCTGGTGATGTTGATGAAGTCGTTGGGGGATGTCTGCGATGCCATGGTTACTCCCAAGCCGTAGCTGAAGAGCTCAGGGGCCTCGGTTGCTCTGAATGGCGGTTGGGGTCCATAATGGGCTCTAAGATCATTAATAAATATCAGTTGAAGGATGACGGCTCTTTCAGCCCCCAGTCGTGACCTCACATGGAGAGGTATTTCGAGAGCTGTAAGTTATCAAGTGGGGCCGTCAGACTCTCGGCACAGCCGCTGGGCCCCCGCTCAGCACCAGTCACGAATCAGATCGTCGCGGAGCGCCCGAACGCGTCGGAGAGTTGACACGCAAGGCAAGGAAAGGCGGCCAGGCAGAGACGTTCCCAGCTCGGCCCAGCTGCAGTGACCTGCAGCATCTGCAGCATCATCTCTTGAGTCACGCGGCGGACGAATGAAAAGACGCGTGCGTGCTGTGATGCCAGTGTTTTTCGTCTTGAGCGGGATGAATGATCCAAGCACCCTGCTAGATTGGTCGGGAGGCTTCGCGCTAGCTGATTCGAGTGAACTACTGCTGCCAGGCTGACCGACTTCTCGTGCAGCTGTGCTGCCAATTCATAGCGATTCATCTGCCGCTTTGGAGGTGAGAGTCTTGAGCGTATCGGCATTGCTGTGCATGCTGTGACGTGACGCTGTACGCACAAAAGCGCATCGGAGCAGAGATGAAGGGGAAAGCGCACCGAGACGACACCGCTACCTGCCATACGATGCAAAAGAGAGAAAGAGGACATCCGGAGTACGATCTGATCGGTGTTGAGGCTGACCTTTGCTAGCCGTTGACGCAAGGAGCGTGCCGAGCAGTTTGGTGCTTGCTGTGCGACTGCGACTCGAGCCATGTTTGGAAGATCGACGGAGGCCGTTCTTTTCACGGCCTTGTACTCCGCTGCGAATAACGACACAACACGAGGCTTGCGAGCTTGTTTCAGATGCGCAGGCTATGCGAACGCATACTGCATGCTATCCTTTGGAGGCTTCCACGACATGCCATATCTTATCGATAGCCAGGGGCAGCTTCACTTGCCAACCGCAAGCACGAACGTTTCTCGCATCACCAGCCATCCTTCCCAGGAATCGGAAATGTCTCAGACCGTCCACACTACTGGATTCAGGGCTGCATCTCGAGGATGTCGACCAGGGCTGTGCCTGCATTGCCAGCAACGATGGCTGTCCGTCCACCGTTGAGCCCCCATGCGAGTCAAGTAGCGGTAACGGCTTCGTGTCTCTTAGTTCGCTGCCGTCATCGACCAAGAGGCTGAATAGGATCCTGCCCGTGCTATCCGAACCTTGTCGCCATGAGGATACTCAGCCCTATGAGTCGGTTGTGCATGATCCTTTGGCTAAAATCTCACCGCACTTCTGCCGGTCTGAGCCAATGAGATGTCGTTGTCGCGCCCGCTTCCAGAAAGATCGTGGAAGTGTGAAGTTTCGAGGCATGATTAGGAATCGAGAAAGGGCGCTTGATCATTGTGCAACTGACGTTGCAACGCGTATGTGCCGAGGTTCGCTGACGCCGTTCGTGGGGGAAAGAGTAAGCACGGCTCGAAACCTAGAGACGGACCGCATCGGACACAGCGGTGCCGAGTACTGCGGTGAACCCGTCGAATATTGATGCTCCCGGGTTGCGCAAGGCTCTGTGAGACACTGAGATGAGCGTGAAATATGCGAGCGGTGGGACGCAGTCAAGGATGATAATTCTAGGCTAGCGCGGTTGCGGCTTCCTTTGAGGCTGCTTCCTTTGAGGAATGGCAGTTACGTCACAACAACAATCCTCACACAGCGTGAGAGAGCTGATATTGTATTCTGGCTCGTCGCATTGCATCATGCGCTGCTGCTCGTGCGGAAAGGATTGGAACCCTCATTGAAGTACACCTATGGGATGGAAGCAGACTACAGAAGGCAAGTGACGTCACAACATCGCTCGCACGCTAAATTCTACTGTCCTGGTGTGCTGCGTAACCATCGTCCACATCAACTGACTGATGACTATAGGCCGCACCTGAAGTTTGTCCACCAAATTGGCTCAATCGTGATATTTCACTCGCTGCTGCTCCTGCTCGATAATGTTGGCGACCATGTCCTGTCCGCAATCCGTCCGGAACTCCGTTTCGAGCATGCACAGCGGCGGGATCTACGTGCATCACCTGAGCTTTCGAGAAGAGTCAGGTTGAACGCTGTTTCGCGAAAGAGGCGAGTAGCCAGCTGTCAACTTCTTCGACGTCCATGAAAGGTACTTCGGCGCGAATCTGGCCGATAAAATCATGTTGCTGGGTGCTGCTGAGACTGAACGCTGTGCTGTGTATTCTTCGTATGTCAATTTGGAAAGGTCCGAGATGTTTTGTACGTTTGGTGCAGTCGAGGACTAGTCTGAAGAGCATGGTGTCTTGATCCATGCCGCCGTTACAAGGTCTCCGCTGTTTTAACATCGTCTCAGCTGTATTGAAAGTCTCTGCTTCTTGGGCTTGACCATACTGATATACGGCTCAGCACGTTTCTCGCACCTGCGTCAGTCAACACGGCTGGCTACTCGTGATAACCACAAGTATAGGGACGGAGGTCGTCAAGGCCGTCTTTACAAGTTCTTGCAGGTACTTCTGACAAGGCTCCCTTAAGTTGTTTAGTCGCGAGCCGGTCTGTGTGGTCATCGATTTCGTCATGAGGGTCCGCTTTAATATCGCGGATCTCCAAGCCGACGTGCCTTGCAGGATCTACTTCCTCGAGCTGCGCGATTCTGCAATTTTCTGCTCTCTCGGCGATTTCTTGATCTCATCTTTTCTTTTTGCAACCAGTCTTCTTTGTACTCTAAGGCTTCTCTGTGCTGCACCGCAATCCTTTCCTGCTTCGAGACGGCCAATACGGCGGCTTGCTCGGCGATGCTCTTTCCCTCACTTGACGAGAGGTTATGGGGGTGGGGATGTAGCTGGAGCGCTGTGCACAGTCAGCTTTACATTTCGAGGCGCAAGTACAAAAGGCCTCGAGGTTGCGGGCCTGGGTGTCTTCTATGATATCTGTAGCGGCAAGCTTGGTGAAGTGCTGATTGGAAATCCATCGACTCGTTGTCCTGCTCCCGGATCATGTCGCAGATGCTGTTTTCTCGAGTGACAGGGTAAAGCTCCTTAGTTGCATCACTTTGAGAGTAGGACGGTAAGAGACGGTTTTGGATGTGGTCATGGTCGCAGCTGTGCTGGCGAGCGAACCTCTCGACCTGGCGGACACGATGAGCGCGTGGCGTGTGGTGCTGAGTCGTATTTCTCTGCAAAGCTTGTGAGACATCGGTGCAGTAGTAGTGTTTTGGAGGGTATGTTGGGCTTGCAGCAAATATCTACGAGCAGGAAAGCTAAGTATTGCTCCAGGCTACAGTTCACTGGAGGCCAGTGCTGGCACTTGATAGGCAGATGACGAGTCCAACCATGTGACTTGAGATCTATTACAGCTGTACGTTCCCCAGGTCTGGTAGAGTCGCCACTGTTTGACCATCACCTTCGAACAGCGCAGGGTGAGAAGTTCTGGTAGTCATCAACTTTCAGCTGCAGGAGCGCTAGTTCCGTTCGTTTGCTGCGGCCGAGCGCCCTGCCCAGCCACGCGACTCCACATCAATTCTACGACAACTCAACCGCTCCAGCGCAACCTATTCTTTCTACATGTCCTGTCTCGTCACCTTCTCTATTCGCGCTTGCGAGATGTCGTCTGAAGGTGAAGTTGCGAACGCGGGCCCACTGAACGACGCCGCACGCGAAGTGCGTGTCATGAGAGCCTTGTCCTCACAAGAATGCCTGAACCCATCCACGAAACCCTTCAACCCGAGCTCAATCGCAGCGTCACCAAATATCCCCCTTACATACCAGAACACAGGCGTTCAGACCCTTCCACCCGCCAATGGTGAGGTTTTTAGATTGGTTCACGGCCGCAACCCCTCAGAAAACGACTATGCACGAAGTATGGGCAGCGCAGGGATTGGACACCTCACGAACGACCCTCGCATAAAATCCCTATGAGTTGATCTATGGTTCGGCATATCTTGCTCCTACGACCGCCAGAAAAGAAAAGCATACAGATTCAGGGTTCCAGACAACGAGTCATGATACGCGCAGGAAAACGTTGGCCTGTGCAAAGATCAAAGCAGCAATGACGGCCAACAAGTATCGCAAGGCTGCCTTCAAGGCTGGATTCCTAATATGCGCAGAGTCACGAGATGAGATGATTGTACATTCCGAGCAATATCCGAGCCCCGTACAACTCGATGCTGAAGGAAATTTGCTTGACGGCACGGTCAACTCTTGGCGCCTGCCAAACATATACGGCGCATCGATGCATGGCGAGCCATCAGAAGCAACGACCACTGAGGATGTATCGGCACAGCATATGGACCGTCTTGCCGAGCAGTCTTGTTTCGTAAACCATAACGTACAGGCAGAGCTCTTAAGGCACAGAAGAAATTAGACAAGAGTAAGCGCGTTAAGAGAACTGCAGACTAGTTTATTACCCCCTGTCTGATCCCGGCTTTCCGCGTGGCCAGAATTTCTCAGCAGTGCAGCTCTTAAATCCTGAGTCTCGCCACATTCAGAAGTGACTTCGGTCGCTGGGATCACCTGTGCTTGTAGCCTCTGGAAACATAAGCTTCTCCCTATCTAGAGCTTTATTCAAACTGCTAGAAGGATCAGAGCATGCACCTGTGCAGTCAAGTTAATCTATAATCTTCAACAACTCCTGATTAAACAACTTACCATTAGATCCTTCACTATCCTCTAGTAACTGTAAATATCCATCCCTAGTCCATGGCTGCAGTAGAGAAGATATGCGCTTAGCAACTAGGAATCCCAGGATCTCGTCTAGGTAACTGACAACGGTCAGGAGTCCGCAAACAACAACAATGGTTAAGATGCCGGAGAAGCTCAGTGTGGCATGCTTCGATGATCGAAATTTTACAGCTGAGCATGTCCGAGCGGAACTGAACAGGTTTAACTTCTTGACTCTGCTTCGATCCAACTCCGGCGTAGTCACCATGCGGTAAGGTGCCATTTGCAGAGTAGCAAGGCTAATTCTGAACCAGTTCTCTGCCTCGACCTTCCACTGCTCTGACGAGATCATATGTTGCATTCCATCTAGGAGTTTTCGCGACGCCAGAAGACTTGACGCACCACGATTAAGGACTGCCGAATATGTCGTTGCTACCATAAGAGGTAATGATACAATGCTGAGCGCGTCCGTCGTAGCGTTGACGTAGATAAGCGAGCCGAACAGCGCTATGGGTCCTTTGCAAAATACATGTGGCACTTGGCTCGTGCGGGTGAGAGCCTCTCTTTCTTCTTGCTAACTTTTTGCGCAAGAAAGCAACGCTATACTATCTAGAAAGTAGACAGTAAGAGGTAAAAAGAGGCAAAGAATCTTTCTGTATAGATATCTTCTCTATCAAGGCCTTACACAAGAGCGTAGAGGGGGGGATTCTTAGAAGTTGCGATGTTCCTGCACGTGCAGGGGTCTAGTATCTAGTATACCTAGTGTGCCTAGATATTCACGTAGATAATGCAGGGTCCTTGTTAGAATGGCGTCTTATTCGCAGGACTTGCATGCAACAGGTATTTTGCAAACCATTATATCCAATGTTGAGCCTCGGTACCAAGCTCTGTTGGCCCGATCCAACCGCTGCAGTAATTGGTTAGGTCGCTACACACCTCAACCATATCCTGACAAACCATTGCGTTCAGTGACCGGTCCATACTGTACAATACGGTCGTACGATTTTCGAATACCACTGTATCATTCACCTGCGCGTAGAAAACGGGGTCGTCCGAGGGCGCTGGGAACGATAAGCCTGGCCCGCGGACGGTGACAACAGTGAACTCTGGGGCCAGCTCTTGCGGTTCCAGCGCCTTGATTGCGAAGCTCCCGTTTAGTGCCATAAAAGCAGAAACATAGTATTCATTTCCTCTGTCGCGCGTTGAGTAAGCCAATGAGAGGTTTCTCCCGTACTCGTCAACGATAAAGGAGCATACCCGCACATGCTTGTACTCGGCCTCAGAAACCGTAGAGTTCCCAACAGATACATTTTTAAAGTAATCTCGAATCTCCTCTTCTCCGTAGTGAAAAGATTCAGCGAGTATTGGTGTATAGACACTCCTTCTGCGAATATAAATGTCCTTCGCATATGGCCAATTGACACCGAGATCTGAGAAAGAGATGTTGTTTGACTCTACCGCGAGTGCATCAGAGCCTGGTGCCGAGCACAAGGTCGAGTCGCGAAGCGGACAAGGAACAATTTGCGTAGTATGTGGGAACATGTGGCGTACAAACACGTTGCAGTCGGAAATAGTCGCAGAACTGGTTGTATAGCAGTTACGCACGTAGTTCTCTGCTGCTATTGTCCTGTTGATACTGAGCTCCGCGGAAGCTAAATAACCCGAACTGAGAGGCGAATCTTGATCTATTGGGGCATTTGTGGTCCATACGCCACAATCGTCCGTGGCGAGAGATCGCACCGTGTTTCCCAAGTTGATCTGGGAAGTGAGAATACCCAAGGCAACAAAGAGAACCCAGTGAAGGATTGTAAAGAGGACCAGAGCAGTCGCTATCCATCTTGTCTTCAAAGCAGGTTTGCTGACGGTTCTGTTTGTTGTAGCGACCTCCCAGAAACTCAGAAGTGCACCGCCTGCGGTTTCGCAATTGCGCAGGATTGTTTGCTGCTGTCTAATGGCGGCGCGATATTTCTCTGGAAAGCGACGCGCTGTCGTCTCTAGAAGAGCATGCAAAAGAAACCGCCATATCTTCCAACTTCGGTTCGCAGAAATTGTAACGAGGATAGCAAGCAAAGTAGTGATAATGGTACTAGTACGAATGGGTACAGTGAGGACCTTTTGAAAGACTGGACGAAGACTAGAGTCGTCCCATAATCCTACATAGATGTGGTTCGACATCTCGAAGTCGTAATTGGGCAAGATGATATTTGATCGGACAAGGCTGGACGAGGCTGGCCAATATAGGGAAGGAAGGGTATCTGCAGTTGAGTGACAATCATTCTTAGGAATCACAAGCTTGATTTATAGTGTTATCTCCTCCGTGCAGAAGAATTTCGATCGTCTTGGTATACTGCATGGCGTTGTATCTAGCAACGATTACGTACTTTCAATAGCAAACACACAGCCCTATAGCACGTCGGTTCCTCACACTGACTTGTGTCTTGCATATAACGAATCAACAATGTTGAAAGAGACGATTCTAACCCTGTAATCGGTCAAACTTGAACCAGGCTGTATATTAAATAATGGGTCTATGCTGCCACCACTCCCGCTTTTTTTGTATATGTTAGGACAAGTCAGGTCTTGGCACTTCCTCGCTTGCATATAAAGCAAGCTGCACAAATAAGTTTTGTTAAAGATGGCGGTTCTAAGCGCTCAGCTATATAATCAAGAGATGTATAAAGAAAAACGTAGCGAGAGAACTACCAATTAGACTGGACATGTAGCGAAGTGGCGTACACTACGAAGGGACTTGTATAGTCTAAGCCACAATACGAAGGGGCTTGTATCTTTTGAGTTTTGCCCTACCCTTGCAATATGGGTGCTTTTCAGAATACCTGGTGCACACGTGAGTTAGCGTTCCTGCAGGATGCCGAGGGACTAGACGTCCACCCACACGCTTATTTTGGCCTGTAGTGACGACAAACTAACTCTCTGAGCCTTGTGCGATTCTTGAAGCTCGATTTTGACAGTATATAGATAGTTCCTGATGTTGTGATGGCGAGGAGAAACTCGAAGAGGCGGCAAATTGATGCTCCGGTTGCCGAAGCTGCACCTGAGCCGCCTGCCACACCTGCCTACTCAAAGCGTCAGCGTACATCTACACATCGGTTTGAAGCGGGAAGAAACCCAATTACGCCGCCAGCATCAGTGAGACGACCTTCACAGCAACCACAAGCTGCTAGTCAAGCTTCTAAGGCCGCCGAGGTCATCGAGCCGCCGCCGCAGTCGCCTTTGTTCGAAGAGGAGGTTGCGGGGCACGAGGATAGTCCTGAAGGCGAAGAGACTGAGCTATACCCGGAGGAAGGTGACGATAACGTAGAGGCAGCTGTAGTTGATGACTCCGCTGTTGCTGCTGCGGAGGAGTCAGCTGGTGCGTTCTCGGAGGAGGAGCACGAGGTAGTCGCCACTGTACGGTACTGTGCATCCTTTACAGACGTTGAGAAAGCTGCTATTGCTAGCGCTTCTTTTACTGCTCCAGACTCTAAGATAAACGAGCTGTTGATGCTGGACTTGTGGGACGATTGGGCGGACGACGTAGCGAAAAGTACCGAGCCTGAGCAGGTCAGAGTAGCCAGTCTTACTGCAGTTGTTTACCCGCAGAAGGCAAAGGTCATAGACCGACTTCCGCAGCGACTCCGACGCGGTAACTACGGCGACTTGGAGGCGTTGAAGGTGCTGGCAACGTCAATCGATCGAACTACTAGCGAGCGTCTCTGCGTCGATTTCAACCTCATACTTGCTAAAGAAGCAGCTGCGCCAGCCAGCCAGCCAGCCAGCCAACCGACAGCTAGTCAGCAGCCGGTGCCGCCTCGCTTATCGCAGCCGCGCGCTCGAACAGCTACAATCATACAAGAAGACGGCTTGCTTGGTGTCGTAGCCGCTGAGCAAATGGCTGCCGGACCTGCTCTCGTTATCAAAGACCAGTGGCGATGTGAGGATAGAGACTGTCGTAATTACCCGTACGTGTGTTGGCTGCCGCGTACTGGCCAGCCCGCTCGATGGGAGAGCCATTATCCAGTCAACGCGAATATTATCGCTATGTGGGCAAAGGCGATAACTGAGCGTCAGTGTACTGTTTCGGAGCCCAACGATCGCATCAAATCCGCGATAATGAGGGCGCGCGAGCGCTCTGAGGTGGAGCGAGTAAAGAGGCGGCAAGGCAACGTCCACAGTGGATGCAGCAGCGGAGTAGTACTGGATGAGGTGCGGGAGCTGCAGAAGTCCGTCTTGATGGCTCAATTGCAGCTGCTCAATGGCGGCACGGGCTTACAATCAGCCGGCCACAAAGCGTCACAATGGGTGCCATTCGAGTATGAGTTTTGGGGCGAAATCGTCGCTCATACTATGAACTTCTTCGACTATTTCAAAGCCAAATGGACTGTCGCCAACGCCGAGGACGTTATTGATCACATCATTAAGACTGTTGTAAGAGACGCTCACATCGATATCAACATGCTGATGGACGATAGCAGCGAGAATGGGGTGCCTATGGTGTTGTGGGTTGAGCACTTCGACCTAACACCTGGCATGTTACTTCAACTACGCCGCCACGCTTTGAAGTGGAGGAAAGAGTACAGCGGTCTTTCAGTTGAAGATCTTGAGAAGATCCACAGCGCAATTATTGCTACAAAGCGCGATAAAAGTAAGCGCAAAGAGGTAGTGTTAAGCAGTTCTCTAAAGGAGCCGCTGGTTGAGCTGTAATGCAATCCCTCGACAAAAGTAGGTGGCGAATATCACCAATTCTCATCATCCCACGCCTACATTACTCCACCACAACACTTTATTAATGTCTCTAAGTTGCACAAGTGCTAATCTATATGCAGGCGAGCTCTATATATTTTTTTAGAATTATTGAGTCGCTTTTGTAGGTTGCGCATTTGTTGTTTAGAAATTGTCGTCATTGTCAATCGTCTCGCCACGCACATCAACCCATCCCTCCGGCTAGTAACCACACATCCAGAACCAACTTCTGCAATTAATATTGCAACACACTCGCTCAACAGCAACCTCTAAAAAGTACGCAAAGTCATCAAACAGTGCAGCGTCATCTCCGTTCCTCCTTATCCAACTTTTCAGCTGCTTGAAGCTCTTCTCGATTGGGTTGTAGTCAGGTGAGTATGGCGGGAGGTACTCTAATTGCACCCTAGCTGCGGCACAAAACTCACGAACGCGTGGCGATCGGTGAATTGACGCGTTATCAAGTACAATTACTGACCATCCAGGTGTCGTAAATGGTAGTACTTTGTACAGCAGAAAGTCCTCCATGATTGCTGAGGTAATGGAGCCTTGAAATATCGTATAGCTGAGGTACCCGTTGACAGTCATCGCAGGCAAAAGTGACCAGCGCTCACTCCTCCGCATGCTATACTCAAGCTGTACTGGCGTGTTTATACGACTCCAGCCGTACTTGCGATCGCCAGTTCGCTCATTACAAGCGCTTTCATCAATCGCAATAACCTGCTCCGCCTTGTAGTGGCTCATCCGAGCCCTGTACACTCGACGGAGAGGCTCGCTCTGCTCCCTCGCTCGCTTTGTAGCAAGCTTTCGCGTGTACTGTAGCTTCTCCAAAGCTCTCCACACAGTAGATATAGACGCCTCTATATCAAATTCATCATACAGAAAGTCTTGCATCTCTTCAAGATAAGCGTGCGGCCGCCCTTTGAGGTACTCCGTGAGGCTATCCAGCTGCTCTTGACGCAGAAGCGGAGGCCTGCCGAGCCTTACTGTCGCTGGGGCATAGCACTGTCCCCAATACTCTAGGCTCAGTCGCAGTCTCCGTACAGTGTTGCGATGCACTCCAGTCGATTCCCAGACTTCAGTATCGTTTTTACCCGCTGCGATATGCTCCATAACGGATTGTTGAAGCGTGCGCGATAGTCGTTGCCCAGAGCCGCCCATCGTGACGTTTACAGCAGCTACAACACCAAGAAATTGATTGTGAGAATCGCAATAGAGCTTTAAAAAAGCAGAGATTAATAATTAGAGGTCAAGGTAATAAACGCGCGCATTAATTTACTATATAATTTGGCCTGTAGATGATGCGTTGGAGAATTCGATTACCCCGCCACAATCACGTGTGCACAAGGTATTTCGGAAAGCATTATACCGTGCACGGACACCGAACGCCCGGAGTCACTGAACGCCCGTTCTGACCCCTTCACGCCCACCACAATAATGAGGTTATTGGGCCACATATAACAGCTGTTATATAGAGAAATTTTACTGTTTTACTCTACACGTCTATGCGATCATTTTGGTGCCTGCTACACCTTTTTTGGTCTGATTTCGCGGCCGCGGCTGCTCTCTTTGGGCTCAGGAGCTGGGGAAGGCCCACGAACAACAGGTTGACTAGCATGCGTCCAGGCGGCTTCTCACAAGAAGGCACATCGAACCTTCACCCCACTAGCACCACGTTAGAGGCGATGTCTAAGAGCATCGTATCGAGTTTGGTAGGCGCATCTAGAGTAGAAAGCAAAGACCTCGGTATGAGGTTTCACAGGGGCGATCTGCTGGTGACAAGAGTGTCTTCGCTGGCGCGGAAGTGAGCAGTCTATCGAGAGCAAAAGACCACAATGATTTTAGCTGGGCCCTCGACAAGCCGGAAGTATGGCGACTTACAAATGCGAGTCTCGAGCCGAATGTGCCGCTAATCATGCTTGAGGTAAAACGACAAGGCTTGAGCGTAAATGCCACAGGGCCAGCTTCGTCGCATTCAGAGCAATCCTTTGACGAGGTTGATGTTGAGCCGGTCGACTACAAGCAGGATGACAAACAAGCCAAAAACATCTTGGGCGACCATCACCAGGGAAAGTGCAATCGTCTAAAGAAAACTGTCGCAGGAGAAGAACGAGATGGCTTCCCACACAGGAGTTGGGCTGCCGAGATGCACTCACAGAAGACAGCACCAGGCGGTGCAAATGGGATTGACCGAACAGCCTCTAGTCGTATGGAGAAGGAAGCATTACCCCGTACCTCTCGCACGCCACGACGGCCGATGACTCCGTACTTACCTCCTGCAAAGCGCGCAAGAGGTCAAATTGAGTTTGAGCGGGAGAGAAAAAAGCGTCGTTAAAGGCACCCCCAAGGGCGTGCATACCTTCACACGATCTGCTGGGGCCCGTTATCCTACGTTGCTGACAGTGCATGACACTATGTCGGATCGGAATGGTGAACACAGACATTGTGTAGACCAAACACATTGTGTGCGCACAGTACCCGAGCAAAGAACGTGGTTTGCGCCGTTCAATGCAAAAGTGCATGCAGACTGCAACAAAGAACGTCAGCATAGCGCGTCCTTTGAGGAGAAAGCTTTATAATGACACGGACCCGACCACTCACGTACGCAAACAACATACATTGAAGAGCGCATCTAGCGTCAGTCATGCTTAGGCGTGAGAACATTGGGGGTTTCTGACGGATCCAGACGAAATCGCTGCCATCTCCACCTCCGCCCTGGATACTTACCCAGATCCAAAATCTCAGGGCCGCACCATTCAGCGACCCTGCTTCGCCGGATTCATTAAGATATCCTTCAAGCACCGCATGAGATAGATTGAATCGATCAAGATCAGTTCCGTTGTCCTCAGGCTGTCGGCTTCCAGCTCGACATGGCGGTCGCAACGGTCTTGAGGCGACATGGATAAGGCAAAGTCACCGCACTGGGTCCACTGAGGACAAAACTCAATATGCTATTTCTCAAATTCTGGTCCGAGAGATCTTAGACCACATTCTCTCTCTCAATTACGATATTATCTTGCCATCGCGCGCTGCTACAATGAGTAGTGGGGAACATCAGTCCACCGATAATGGAAGCATCCCAGACAATTTGCCGCAACCCGACCCGAGTCTGCCCTTACGAGATCAAATAAGTGTTGAGGGATCGATGTCTGGCATCTCAGTCCCGGGAGATGACTCTGGAGCAGAGACTCTTTCACAATCGAGCATACACTATGACGGTCATGAGACTTTGCCGCATGATCAGTCGCGAAATGCTGGATATGATGTCGTAAGTGACTGTAACGATGAGAATATCGACAAATCTGGCCAAGGGAATAGCTGCGATGACGATGATGATGATGATCGATGAGGACAACAGCAATCGTGGTCATGGTTCAGAACTCTCCGACCATCCGCGCCGCCCTGTAATCAGTTCACAGGATCAACATCATGGCACACAAAGCGCCGAACGACGCCGATTAGACCGGCCTAATGCAGTGTATTCAAAAGCAAGTGATGTGGTGATCCAGGACCCTCGAGCTCCAAAAGTTGCGCAAGCCGCCGCTTCAGTTCAAGACCCACGTGCCGATGAGGACATGCCCGCTCCAGTGCTCCTTTCCTCTGTTCTAATTCCGAAAATGATCGCGCAAAGACAGCCGTCTATTTCGGGATCCAGAGGTCTTAAAGCAGTCCTGTGTCGAGAAGTATCATCAAATAAGAGACCACTGAATGAAGGCTCACAGGCTCCCGATGCAACCCAGCAAGAAGCAGCTGCTCTCGAACAACAATCAAAACGAGTACCAACGACCGATCATCATCAAGTAGTTGAGCAATTCAACGCAGCGGAAGTTGTTCCGTTGATCAATGAGTTCTTACAGCAGAACTCGGCCTGGTTTGACGACTTCCTCGCGCGAAGGCAAGCCTATACTTCGACGAATTTTAGCCTCAAGCGTACAAAATCAGGATCTGGGCCCATTGAGATATCTTACAGTCCCGCCTGGGACAATCGATGGGAACTGAACCTTCTCACGCATGCAGTTGTCTGGCTAGACAAACTTCTCGCACCATTCCGTGCGGCGATCCTCCGGGAAGACTTTGCCAAGGTGAAGCCTCACATAGAACAAGCTGTTCGCGGATTTGAATCAACCGGGGTCTCAGCTAGAGCGCGAATTGAACAGCCTTTGGGCCTCCAAGATAAGCAGATTGCACAGCAATTTTCTGACTCTATAGTCAGTATCCAGGCGTCTAACTCGCTGCGTACGGAATTTCTGGAATTCATCCACATTGATGTTCTAAAATTCGAGAACTTACTATTATCAGCCGAAAATATTAGATATCGGCGTGACCTTGGCCGCGAGTTTGGTCAGAACGATGACCTGGTCGATGGCCTGCGTCGCATCTACAGTACCATTGCCTGTACCATCCCAGTGGGTCTGTCTGAGAAAGATCATATCGAACAACCTCCGCAACCTCCCAAAATTGCTTACGGTGACGGTCCATTCCAGCCATACGAGCTACCAGAACGACCTGAGATTTTCGACCACGCTTCGATCAGCGTCTCCCGACTCAGTGGCACAGGAGCTACAGGCATTTAGATGAGCGAATATCAGACTCCGTTGAGTCACAATTACCTCCGTGGTTTACTCCATGACATGACGGGAACAATCGCCGCGCAGAGAATTGACGAGGTGGGCACAGTCAAGATCGGTAAGAGGCCAGAGAGTATGAATCGAGACTGGAATGCGTTTTACAGTCCAATGCACAAGGCTGGTCTGGCGAATTATGCTCAGGCTGCAACCTAACGGATTGAGAGCGAAGCTCAGGAGGATATGCTGAGGAGGCCAAGAGCAGAGGGTTGCATGACGACAGCAGAAGAAGCAGCACTGACTGTTCGGATGCAACAGCGACGACGACCGAATTAAACGTGGGCAACCAAGACAAAAATAACAAAAAACGAAGCAAATTCTGCACGAAAGTGAACAATCCTGAGGGATGTCAATACTGGGGCAATTGCAGCGCGGAGTCTCACGCCAACGCAAACAAGCTCTGTGGATATGGCGATAAGTGCAAGTATGGTGCCGAGAGATGCGCTTACGTCCACAACGCACCACCCGGTGCTGATCTTGACCTATCGACGCTATCGCAGCAAGGTGACTCAATAATGGGTATAGATCGGCGTCTTCGAGATCTTAGCAATCCC
This sequence comes from Phoma herbarum, assembly GCA_001599375.1. Classification (NCBI taxonomy): domain Eukaryota; kingdom Fungi; phylum Ascomycota; class Dothideomycetes; order Pleosporales; family Didymellaceae; genus Phoma; species Phoma herbarum. Next base: position 185,950 of record BCGR01000026.1, read on the forward strand.
GAGATCTTTGACGGAGTGCTTGCGAACCCGAAGGCCTTCCGGGCCTGCAACTTCATCAACAAACCCAAAGGTTGTACATCAATGGAGTGTAAGTTCAACCACACACTCAAAGGATTTACCTGTGAAGACCATCAGAACGGCCACTGTCCTAGAGGTTTCAATTGCCCATTGCGCCACGGAAGACTGGAAGCGGTCTCAGACAATCCAGTTCAGACACCAAGCCATCATAGAGGTTTTCACGGTAGCTTTCGTACGGACCAGCACAATGTACCTCCGTTCTCCTCGCCCACACCAAGCTTCGGCGGCGATCGCAAAGGGCGAAGGCCGCCTGACCTCAATATACATCCTGGTCATCAGTTCATGGACGATATACAAGTCAATAACCCTTCTCAGGCGACTGCGCGGCAGTCGGACTCAATGGAATATGAGCAAGCTCCAATGGATCGTAGCCTGCCTCTGCACACACCTACAGGACCACCCGGCATGCGTAACTCTGCGCAGCCACCAAAGGCGCAACAGCTCTGTTCGATGCATGTCATGGAGAACGGGGACTTGTACAGCAATGATTCGAGCCAGTACAGTCGTAAGCGCAAACTCCCTCCTCATCAACCGCAATGGAGAGGCGGAGATCTCATTGACTATATGACACCGCATGGACGGTCCCTTACTGAAGTGCTTCGCGACCAACGAAACGGTGACAGACAGATGACAGATCTCAGTGACTACTCTGGAGACATTGAAGATGACATGGATGGCGAAAAGGGAAACTACCACCCACACAAGAAGCCGAGGAACGGAGAGAAGTCGCGCGGTCTACCAAGAAACAATCATTGGCGGCATAGAAGACAAATCTGATGCACCTCTGGAGATTGTTACTTCAAACTTCTTTTCAGAAAGCAAAGATCTGGCTAGAGTACGAAGGTAGCTTGGTATTTCTTACCTGCAAGCGAAGTTACCTGCAAGTGAAGGGTCATCGTTCCCGCGGTGCAACGTCTTCCGTTCCTTTCTTCCCTGCAGCACACATGCACGAGGAGACAAAGGAAATTGTCTAGCACATAGCGGAAGCACATAGCGGAAGTTGAGCGTTTCAGACCTCAAAGTCACGTCGTGAGAGTGATGGAGCACAGTGACAGGCTCTGCGAGAGATCACGAAAGAGCTGCGCGTGAATTATGTACTCGACGAAGGAACCTTAGAGAGGCGAGGACAAGACCGAGTCTTGAGTTAAGAATACCGGCATGAGGTGGAAAATGCATCACCAATGTTGGAACACGGAGCTTTTATCAGTACACGAATGGATTACACATTGCGTTATACCACCAGACAGGTATACGTCATCTGAAACAAGTTTCTTCTCGTGACTTCAAACGGTCGTTTTATGTTCTTGTCGTTCCCCACGACATGTGCGCATCAATTTCAAGGTTCTGAATCTATTATGCTCTCCGCGTAGTTATGCCCTACACATTTTTGCTAGTAGCATGCTCAATTGCGCATGGTGGATGGTGCGACGCGAGGTGCTACAGATTGTGTGAGATCCCAATCTCACAACGCGATGAAGCGGCGGCGACCATTTATCTCAGTCTGTGGCGACCCACATCTACGACGGCATGCTTAAGTGACCACCATGTACGTCGCAAGCAATGAGTGCAAACATGAACAGCGAAGACGTAAGTTGACGATGGATATAATTGATAGGCATAATGGTGGACTGTGTGGGTACGTGAACATATGCTCCCTTGGCGCAGAGGAGAAAATCCTTGACGTCCTGATGTATCCGGAAGACCGAGAGTTATCCGTGAGGTTGCTGAGAAGACGTATGTTGCAGTCTAGATATACGAAAGAGGTATCTTTTGATGCGGAAATGGAGGATTGAAGCAGCAGGTAGGAATGTCATTCGAAGGCTCGGCGTGCCAGATTTCATACGGTCTCGACGTAGTTGCTGCATGTTTGTCAGAGCCAGGCAAGGTAATGCACTTAAATGTGAACGCAACATACCTGGGGAAAATACCCTCCCTGTCGCCCACTCTCCCTGTCCACCAATCGGTCTCGTTGTCTGTCCTCTTAAGGATTGTGATGACTTCGCCCTTCTTAAATCCAAGATCACCAGGTTGATCGGGGTCGAATGTAAATTTCGCGATCGCCTGATCGGCGCCCAAGCTTGCCTTCTTCTGGCCGAACACTGGTTTCGGTGCAGATGGTCGCCCCGGCGCAGGCGCGCGGTCGCTGTAAGAATAGTTGTCACCAAACGTGGACGCACGGCTGCGGCTGTTCATGGTGTCGAAGGTCTCGTTCGGATTTGCGCGTGTCGAGAAGGAGCGGTTGATGCCTCCTCCGGTGTTCGGTTGTCGGTCGTAGACGTCGTCTGCCCACGTCGACGAGCGTTGTGGGCGATCGCGGTACTCGTACTCATCGTTTCCGCCGTGTTGACTGCCCTGACCCAACGAGCCTGTACGATCTCTCCGCACGCCCTCGCCCATTGCAGAGCCGCTGCGTCCCTGCCAGACCACGTTGTCGTGCGAGTCATCGTAGACTGGGATGTCGTTGTACATCCTGTCGTCTGCTGCTGCCGCGCCGCCAACACCGGAGAACACTCTCGAATTGAGGACGCGCAATAGAGGCTCAGCAGCTGGTGGCGGAGGAACCTGGCCACTCAGCAGCTCTCGCGCCGTCCATCTCCGGCCGTAAAGCTTCTCGTTTGCGTCTCTCCTCTCGATCAGACCACTGCCTTCCAAGCTGACACCTGCGAACAAGCCTTTCGTCTTGCTGTAACTGAAAACACCAGCCACGCCCTTTAAGCTCGCAACTCCGGCTGCTTCCGCGTTCCTACCGACCGGGCCAGCTGCGATCGAGACATTGCCGCCGAGTGTCAGAGACCCAGCCTGTGCAAACGTGCGCACAGCTGAAGCGTCGTTCAAGATGAAGACAAAGTCAGTCAGCTCAAAGCCAATCTGTCCACCAAAGCCACCGCCGATTGTGCCAATGGCTGAGGGCGCCGACCACGATCCATCCGCAAGGCGTGCGACGACAACGCCGGAACCGAAACGTGCTGTACCGAGGAAGCCAGCTTTGAAGACTGTGAGGATAGCGAGACCCTGTATCGCGCTGTCGTCAGTATATGCTGTGCGTCGAGCCTCAAGCTCGGGCGCTTCTGAGCGGGACTGGGCGCGTTGCGGGGAGCCCGGAAGCTTGAGGAAGAAGGAAACGCACCTTTGCATTCGCAAGGACAGACGGCGGGATGATCTTGTCAGGTCCAAAAGCTTGTCGCGGGTCGACGAAGGATGCCAGAATCTTGCCCGTTTTCCTGCACTCGCCTGCAGAGCGGACTGTCAGCGACGTCACAGGGCCGCCAGCCTCACCACTTCTGAGACTAGCCAATCGCGATAAGAAACAGATACTCACTTCTCATAGACGAGGGCAGCGGGTTGTTGAGTGAGAAGCCCATCGTGGAACTTTGGCTGTCAGGACGAGTTTGCGGGGAAAGAAGGGCTGGCAGCTGTCGTTCTGTTAAGCAGTGGAGAACCGTGAGGTGTGATGACAGCACTTGGTGTGGCTGAGTACGAACGCGCGAGCGCCGCTAAGGTCCGCTCATCACCTGAACGCGAGCCGAGAGCCTTGTACCTTCACGCCTTGGCCGCCGCATTGGATTTTTAAGGTGAGCTTGCGCGGCCGAGAGCTGATCGGAAAGACATATACGACGACTGTGGCGAGCCAACGTATCAGGTATGTTGTTTGGTTGGAGATGCTCTCGTTCGTCATTCTTGGAAGGAGCGCCACACCCTCGCGCAGCTCGCGCAGCAAGCGGGGCTGAGCTACAACAGCTACTCGAATGACAGAGCAAATCGGCCGCCATCCCCGGGTACTCAAAGAAATGGAAGCCAGTCGGTGCTGACTTGCAAAATTATGAGGCACACAATTTCTGAACACTACAAGAATATTCGTTGACGGCGCAGACCTTATGCAAGACTAAGGGCAGGTTCGGGGATCCCAAAGGAGAATGAGATAGACAAAATCGAGGATATTTATGCAATTTTGAACCAATCTTTTCACATACGACCATAGGACGTTGAAAACAAGGCTTCCCGTTCGCTCAGCCCTATTTAAGCAACGTACCGGCGGATTAGTAGTTAGGTGGGTGACCACTAGCGAATACCCGCTGTTGTATGTTTTTGATCCTTTTGCTGCTGGGGCACCCTGCACAGGAACAGGAACACCAGACAACCGCACGGCACTATTCGGCAGTTGCGCTATAGACATGGCAACCGCTGCCTCCGAGCACACGTCCGATCCATTACAAATGTGGAAGCTGTTAGCCTCCAATTTACCCCACCTCTCTTCTCCACTGATAGCTACCTAGATAGTCACTTGGAGCTCCGGCTATCGGCTGAATCACGTCTCCAATTCCTGGGGCTTATTTCCTTTTTGACTTTGTGTAGTGCTCGCCTTGTCTTCTTCACTCAATAACAAACTGCATCCTTTGAAGAACATTTATCCAAGTTACACGTTGGGAATAACACCATGACGACATCGTGGCAGGATGCTGCGGCTAAGAAGCGTGAAGAGATCTCCGCACTCATACCCAAGGAATGGCGCGTCGGTAGCTTGCCATCCTTGAAAGAGCAAATCGACGTAACAGAATATGTCAAGCAGTATTTGTCTGAAGAAGAGCTAAGCATCACTGAAAGCGACGCGGAGAAGATCGTGGAGAAAACGACATCAGGAGCGTGGACAGCTGAGAAGGTCACACGTGCTTTCTGCCACAGAGCAGCACTTGCGCACCAACTGGTACGTACACATAACGGTGAATGCCGTATTGTGGACCGGACACTGATAAGGCCAGCTCAACTGTCTTCATGAAATCTTTTTCGACGCAGCCATTGCAGACGCGAAGCAGCTCGATGCATACCTCGCAGAGCACAAAAAACCACTAGGTCCTCTCCATGGCCTCCCAATTTCACTGAAAGACCAGTTCCATGTCAAAGATGTGGAGACTACCATGGGCTACGTGGGGTGGATCGGCACCTTCGAGGGCAAGAAGGGCACAGGCAAAGAGAAGATCTTCGAGAGCGAGATGGTTCGCGAACTGAGAGCAAGTGGTGCAGTATTGTACTGCAAGACTAGTGTACCGCACACCCTCATGTCCGGCGAGACGGTCAACAACATCATCGAGTACACCACGAATCCTAGAAATCGCAACCTCAGTAGCGGTGGTAGCTCAGGTGGCGAAGGAGCACTGATTGGCATTCGTGGCTCGCCAGTAGGCTTCGGAACTGACATTGGTGGCTCGATCCGCATTCCTGCTGCTTTCAACGGACTCTACGGTCTACGACCCTCTACCGGTCGACTGCCTTATGAGGGCATGTCAAACTCAATGGACGGTCAGAACACCGTGCTATCCGTCGTTGGCCCACTAGGCACCACCGCAGGATCTTTGCGCTTGGTCTCGAAAGCACTCCTTGCACAGCAGCCGTGGCTTCACGATCCGTTTGTGCACGAGATTCCATGGCGCAGCGAAGAAGAAGATAAGATCCAGCAACTCCTGCAGTTTGTTGGCGAATCTGTGCCTAAGGAGAAAAAGCTGTCGTTCGGAGTCATGCACACTGACAGTGTTGTGACACCAACGGCACCCATCCGTCGCGCCATCGAGCTGGTGACGAAAGCGCTGGAAGCTGCTGGCCACGAGACCTTTGCCTGGTCGCCACCATCGCACAAGGTACTGAACGACACAGGCTTCAGATCCTGGGTCTTCGACGGCGGTCGCAACGTGCGCGAAGCCTTCGCTCTGTCTGGCGAACCAATGGCTCCTCAAGTCCAGCTCTACCAAAATGAGATGAAGGAGTTCACCGCAACCGATATCGCTGAGACGAACGTCGCCATGCGTGCTCTGAAGAAAGAGTACATGGAGTACTGGAACAGCACCGCGAAGGAGACGAGCACTGGCAGACCTGTCGATGCTATCATTTCGCCACTTGCGCCGTGGCCCGCTGCTAGGAGGGAGAAGTACAAATATTACGGCTACTCGACCTGGGTCAATGCGCTGGATTACACTGCTGTTGTATTCCCGGTCACCAATGTTGACAAGGCGGTTGATGTCAAGAGCAGTGACTTTAAGGCCATAGATGAGAAAGACCAAGAGATCCAGGATGATTGTAAGTCCTCAAGTTTGAAATTCCTGACAACGGTTTTATTGATAACTTTTACAGACGATCCAGAGATCTATGACGGCGCACATGTCAGCTTGCAGCTTGTGGGTAGAAGGCTACAAGAGGAGAAGATCTTGGCAGTGGCCGAGTATGTTGGGAAGTTGATCGGGAAATAAGTGTAGCAGCCTTCACGGAGAATAAACCGGTTTGACTGCATCGTGATTGACTGTTTTATACTAGCTCGGTTCGTTTTGGCAGGTGCGACTTTCATGCTTGGTTTCCAGCAATTCGAATCCTGACGCAGCCTTGCACTCGGCGAATGATGTACCGATAAGCCACCAACTCTTCGGCAGTGATAACGTCTTCGGTCAAATGGCCAGGATCTTCCCCACATTCCCCGGCTTTCGCAGGAATCAGCCTCCGCGCGGAGCTCAGACTGCAACTTGAATGTCGGCGCCGCTGCCGAGTAGCGTGTACCCCGCAACCTTGGAATACCACCGTGGTATTTGCAGGTCGACGTCCGAGCACTTTGCGTCATTCGCGATTCTGATCAACAACAAGGTTGCTACATTCGTGGAAGTACCCTCGTGAATCTCGTGACGCGACTCAAACTTAGATTGAAAGGCTCGTCAGTTTCCCCTTCTAGTAGTCGTTCCTGAGGCATGTCGGCGCGACTGATCACTCGTGCCTGGAAAGAGGCTCGGCATGTGGTATATGATAATGAGGACGTACGTTCAGACTTATCTTCAGTAAGTCCCGGCAACCAGGACTTACACCGACCATGCGTCTAGTCGCAACGCTCTTCTCTGCTTGCACTGCGGCTCTTCTAGCCAGTGCTAGCCCGATCGAGGTCAAGGGTCGAGCAGCACAAGCCGATCCATACGAAGGCTATGTCTTCGCCTACTTCACCAATAACACCAGAGCTGGCGAGCAGATCTATCTGGCAGCCAGCAATGGGAACAATGCACTGAGCTGGAAAGAGCTGAACAATGGGCAGCCTATCATCACATCAACACAGGGGACGAAGGGACTGCGCGATCCCTTCTTAATCCGCTCGCCTGATGGTGGCAAGTTCTTTCTCATTGCGACAGACCTCAGCATTGGCTCTGGCACATCGTGGGGAGATGCCGTTCGTAAGAGCAGCCTGCACCTGGAGATCTGGGAGTCGACTGATCTTAAGAATTGGGGAACTCAACGCCATGTCAAGGTCTCGCCAGACACTGCCGGAAACACTTGGGCGCCTGAAGCGTACTACGATCCAACGATAGAGGCCTACGTAGTCTTCTGGGCTTCTTCTTTGTACGCCGAGGATGATCTCGACCATACTGGATCGACTTACCACCGGATGCTGTATGCCACTACCAAGGACTTTGTCACCTTCAGCGACACCCAAGTCTGGCAAGATGCAGGCATGTCACGAATCGACTCGACTGTCATTAAAGAGGGAGATACTTTCTATCGCTTCACGAAAGATGAAGGCGCTTCCGGCACCGGCTGCTCGGACATCATACAAGAGCACTCCTCTTCACTGCGCGCCACTTTAGAATCCTGGACACAAGACGCGGCCTGCATCGGCAAGAACGCCGGCACCGCCAATGTCGAAGGGCCCACAGTCTTCAAGTCCAATCCCGGCGATGTCAATGGCGAGAAATTCTACCTCTTCGTCGACGAATACACCGGCCGAGGGTACATCCCGCTCGAAACGTCTGACATCTCGAAGCCTCAGTGGAAAGTCTCCGCGACCTACACGCTCCCCAAGAGTCCGCGCCACGGCACTGTGATACCTGTGACCGCAGCTGAGCTGGCCTCTCTGACCAGTACAACATCTGTCGCATCCAAGCGTACTCGTGAAGCCCCGAAGATCCAAGCTAGAGACTCCCCCGTCCTACCGGGCTACTACGCAGACCCCAACATATTTGTCTCCGGAAAGACGTACTACATCTACGCAACCACCGATGGCACACCCGGTTGGGGCGGTAACACCTTCTACTGTTGGTCATCTCCCGACCTCGTAACATGGACACGCCCCGAGACGCCTTTCTTGACCCTAAACGGCACATCCGGCAACGTGCCTTGGGCTGTAGGTAACGCATGGGCGCCCACCATCATCGAGCGCGACGGAAAGTTTTACTTCTACTTCAGCGGCCAGAACGCAGAATATAATACCAAGACCATCGGCGCTGCCGTCGCAGAGTCGCCGGAGGGACCGTGGGTCGCGCAGGAGAAAGCGTTTATACTGAACAACGAGGCGATCAAGACGAACCAGGCGATTGATCCTGCGGCGTTCCAGGATCCTACTACCGGCAAATACTACCTCTTCTGGGGCAATGGCGTCCCGCTCTACGCTGAATTCGAGGATGATATGTTGTCGTTCAAGAACGGCACTCTCAAGTCTATCTCTGGACTCACGGATTTCAGGGAGGGTATCTTCATGAACTACCGCGAGGGGATCTTCCACTTGACGTACTCGATCGACGACACGCGATCTGTGGACTATCGCGTTGGCTACGCCACGTCGTCGTCTATCGATGGGCCTTGGACCGTTCATGGTGTCATTCTGCAAAAAGATGAATCCAAGGGCATTTTGGCGACGGGGCACAGCAGTATCATCCAGGTCCCGGGGACAGATGACTGGTACATTGCGTACCACCGCTTTGCTATTCCCAACGGGAACGGCACAGAGAGGGAAACTACGATTGATAGGGTGTACTTTGATGATGAGGGGTTGATCAAGCCTGTTGTGCCGACGTTGGAGAGCGTTGCGCCTGAGCTTGTTCCTGCATACTAGACAGGGTATCTGTGCCATCGCTATAATAGGTTGTAGTAATGAATCCACAATCGAAACGCTGTTTTCAATGTTCAACCAGTGATTTCGTTCTAGGGAAGCCTTGATTTCCGCCGCGGATTGCTTGACAGCCTGCACGTTGATACTGCATTGTCAACACAGCAAAAAGATCGACCTCCGTGGGACTTGGACCTAGAGCCTCCACGACGCGACATGCGGGCCCTACGGCTGCCTTCTATTTCCGGGTCCCGTAGGTCGATTTTCGTGTGGTGCGCTATCACTGCGTCAGAAGGTCTTTATCTTCATTGTGAAAAGAGACGAGCGGCTAGTTGATGATCGAGGTAGAGGATTGAGTTCACGTAGCTTTGAGCGTGAGAGACAGGCTGAGCGAAGTGCAAGTTGGTGATTGAAGAGACTGCAAAGGCCCCATCTCCTCTGCGACCGAATAATACCCTGTCGTATGCGCGTACGCAACGATCGATAATGAGGACTTGTTCACGCCTCTTTGTCGCGTGGCTGCTATGTTTGCGGTGAGGTGAAGTTGGTCGTGGGGTATCTCGTGCGCTCCTGCCCACAATTCGTGGTGACTGCCACTTGAGCAGGCTGGAAGCTGTGTAGTTCTCTCATCGTGCGACTTCTGTGCTTTGCCTCAATCAACCCTCGGCTTCTACGGGTGATGGCTCTACTGGCACCTCTGCCTTCGACTATCATTGAGCCACGTTGTGCACACGCTGACCTTCTCCTGCCACAAGGCGTTTACCATCCAGCATACCTCAACACCACATTCTGAGCAGCAACAGCCACAATGCTAGCGGTGACTAGAAACGACACTTTACCACAATCCAGCAAACAGGACACAGCCAAGAAGTGGCTGCACAAGCGGCTCTGGAAGCCAGCATCACGCCAGCTGCTGAGAACTGACGATGTTGGAGGACTCAAGAAAAGGCTCTCCCTCAAGCGGCCGCAGACGGCACCTACCAGCTGCAGAGTGACACCAGAGATTATGCTTGCAATACCACAGATACCGATCAACATCGAATTGCCTTCGCCGCGTCTTGCAATCCACCCTCCGCCTCGCCCACTTCGTCCCGACTCAGGCGTCATGCGGGATGTCAATGCATGGCTTGATGCCAGTATGAACTTGCCGCCTCCACCATTGATGGGCGGTCTGCCATACTGGAGGTCAGCGTCGGCGGTACCTGCGACACACTGCGCGGGCATGCAGTACGCCATCCCGATCGTGCAAGAGCCAGGCGCTGGCCAACCTCTGACACCTTGTGGTCAGCAAGTGAAGTCGTACTGTCGCCGCGGCGCGAAGAAGGTACAGGCCAGGATGCCGTTTCTCTTACGCACTGCTTCACAGCGCGTTGTGAGCCGCAAGCAGATCAATCGACGCTCAAACTCGATGCCATTGCTGGCTGTCCCGTACGAAAAGACACAGCAAGGCCCACCACCCAAGATTCTGAGCCGGTCAAAATCTTTCCTGCTTGCTTCTGCGCGAACGTCGATCTCGAAGACACGGATCGAGGAGCAGGGACTGCTCGGCAACGCTTCGTTGGATCTTCCAGTCCTGGGCAGCACTCGGACGAGCATCGCGTGTAGTGGAATCGAGAGGCCTGGAGAGCGACATCGATATGGACTGCTGAGACATACCATCGAGAGGGGCGAAAGTACACGCCCCTCGACAGCTGGAGGTCACCGTAGCCGCGACGAGTCTCTGGGCGACCTGTCCCTGTCGGAAGCACCAACGTACTCCTCCGGACGTCCTCCTCCGTCGTATCGCTCGCGCACCGCTTCCATGATGACAACCTCCTCTTTCGGCTGTGTGGACGGCATGAGCCCAGCACAGCGACAGATCAGTCAGCAGCAGGCTGCCATGAGGATCCGTGGAGTGAGGAGCAGGGTGAAGGAGCTGCGCAAGAAATTCCAGCAGGAGTAGAACATGGGCAGCACAACAACGACATGACGATACAAACTGCGTCCTCGGGATAGGCAGCATCGAAGCATCTAGTACATAATCAGACATAGTGGGGGGGGGGGGGGGGGGGGGTGGCTAGAAGGCAACGGCTAGGAGGATATGCAGGCATCTTGGACAGCGAGCAGAAGTCATATACACAGCGACATGTCTCGGCAGATAGCATAGCAAATGAAGATTATCCTCGCTGAAGTTGGTAAAGAATTACCTTGCTGAAGTTGACGAGGATGCTGCCGTGGTGGTGAAGTTGACGCAGATGAGGTCCAAGTGACGTTCGGCCCGACATGCTCCTTGGTGGAACGGAACGCCCATGCAACAACACCTTACAACAGCCTCATTGGACCAACGTGGCACCCGCTGTACCACGCGCTGTCGACCAGCAGCAGCCATTGAGCGCCACGATTACATGGAGAGCCCGCTGTGAGTGCCGACCGCTCTGACGCACTGCCTGCACGCGGCGCCCACGTCTCCGCAGACGACGAACAACAACGACGACGACGACGACGACGACGACGACGCCGACGGCCAAGACAGGCACCGGTATTGGACGCCTTTTTCGCAGCAGCTGATGGCTGAATCCAGCATGGCCTCGCCCGAGCAGGCTGCAGCGTCGCGGCCCAAGCGGCCTGCGCCGATGACGAGGCAGAGCAGCAGCCAGTCGCACATTTCGCAAAGCCCCAGCGAGAAGGGGCACCACCGGCCGCAGCAGCACAAGGTCAACCACCGCCATGTGGCGGGCGGGCGCATGCAGCGGACGCTGTCGACGGGCAAGAACCTGGGCAAGTTCGCCAAAGCCACGCAGCACACGCAGGCGCAAGCCACCGAGGACGGCGGGCGTCACCACCGCCGCTCGCAGTCGGGCACGTCGATATCAGCGCCGAGCAGCCCGCGCCCGGGCTTCAAGCGCAATGCCTCGTCGGGCGCCATCATGAGACACAACCCGAGCGCGCACGCCCACGGCGGCCTGCGCAAGAACCACAGCAGCGGCCACCTGGTCGGCAAGGCCAAGGGCGGCAAGTCGTCCAAGGACCTCGCGCAGGCCAAGGGCAAGCTGGGCAACCCCTCGCGGTCGCGCCAGGCGTCGCCCGAGGAGCGACCCATCGTGCACTTCGACGTCGGCAACGACGACAACGACGACGACGAGGAGGAGGGCGGGTGGACCGAGGAGAGCGCCAGCCAGTCGCCCAACACGACGCGCTCCAACACGCGCTCCAACTCGGTGGCCGCCGAGGCCCAGCGCGTCGTCGACGATGCGACCGAGAGCAACACGCGCGCCAACGCAGGCGACACCTCACCGGCGGCCGTCGCGGAGCCGGCACACGCACGTGCAAACGCAAACGCAACCGCAACCGCAAACGCAAACGCAAAAGCAAACGCACCCGCAACCGCAACCGCAAACGCGACGCACGCACTGCCCGAGCGCGCTCGCCCGACACACCAGACGACCAGAGCCGCGTCCTCGAACCACTCGCGCCCGCCCGACGCCGACCTGATCACATCGCGCCTCCTCCAGCGCAGCGCCTCGCACACCGTCGTCGCCCCGCAGCCGTCGTCCGTCTCCGCAACCGTCCAGTCCAACGAGCGCAGCGGCCACCAGCTCAGCACATCCGTCGGCAGCACTCTCGTCGACACCCCCGGCCGCGACCTCGTGTCGCGCTTCATGGACGGCGACGGCAGCGCCGGCACGCCCCGTGACGGGAACTATATGCCCGGACGGCGCGCTCCACAAGCCCGGCAGGAAGGCGCGCTCGACAAGACCAAGCGCAACAAGTCCATGCCCAACTTCAACGCCGACGAGTCCCCAGAGGCAGACGCAGACGCCGACGCAGACACGCCCACGCGCCCGCAGAGCGTCAAGTCCGGCGCCACCACCCCAAACCTGTTCACGAACCACCCCAACAGAACGCAGAACAAGCTCTTGCTGCAGAGGGCGGCGAGCGCCATCGAGCCCCACGCCCCGGTTCCCGCGATTCTGAGAACAGGCGGCCCGAGCTTCCATAACGTCGGCCTCAGCTATCCTGGCGAGGGGCGCATTGATCCCAGACTCCAGCAGCAGTTCAACCACGTCAGCATCGAATACAAAGTCGTCCAGCGCTATAGAAACCCGCTCGCCGACTCCATCATTCGCATCCAGCAGATGCCGGGCATGCTGCGGAAGTTGAGGGCGAGCAAGCCGGGGAGCGCGGGTGCGAATGGAGGCAGTAGCTTGGGCACGAGCGCGCTTGGCACGAGTACGCTGAGTAGCAGTCTCAACGAGAACGGGGACATGGATGGTGCGGGGTCCAGGCGTAGCAGGGCGAGCTCCGAGGTGCAGGAGGAGGACAGGCCCAGGAATGAGGCCGAGGAGTTGTGCAGGAGGATGTGGGATAGCGCGGAGATTGTTGGCGGTGACTGAGGTGGAAATATTTGGAGCGAGACTGCATCATCTACACCACGAGACAACCTTGGTCGCGCGGCATTTGGAACGTCGGAACACCATTCGCGCAACATCACCATCACCCATCGAGAGAAGACCTCGAAGGGAGATCACGACTTCGGATAGGAAGCCAATGAGGCATCAACATACCTCGATGACATTGGAACGGAGCACCGCGTAGCACATCTGAACACCTACGAGAGGTCCTCATGCGCAGTGTGGTCATCTGCTTTGCTTTTGTCGGGTCTGTAGAGCAAGCGTGGCATTGCCAGTCTGCGTGAGCCACATTGCTTGTATGATCTATGTTTGTGCAATATGCACACGACGGGTACGGACGAAGGGCCTCGTATGGAGAGCATTGGCGCCTGCATAATCACAGCATGGCAGTCATGCCGACCTCAACGATAAGGCAAGGACTGACAGCGGCACGGAGTATGGTAATATCATTCTTGACCAGGCAGCTGTCATACTCTTTTTTTGCTTGTTGTTGCATGCGCTCGACTTCCATACTTTCACATCAGGCGCGTCCCCACGCGTCCGAATCCAACTCCAGCTTCCACACCGTGAAGCCATTCGATCCACTGCAGCAATACCTTCTCAAACCAGGACCGACCCTCCCCTGTATTATATCTAAAGATCGCCTCCCTCTCGACGACCTCAAACACATCTCCCACTCCCTTCCCACACTCACCTCGCCACAGCCTTGAGGTCCTCCACAACTTCTTCCACGCTTTCATATCCACCCTTCCACGCCTTGACCAGCACCACCCCAACCTCTCACATCCAACTCACCATATCGCCCCTCCCTCTTCGCACGAAACCGGCACCCACGGCCGTGCAACGGCGGTCCACCAGGAGCGCGGCAGTCCGTCATCAGCCGGCATGTTCATATCGCCCAGTAGAACAAGTCCTCTCGCGCACAAAGACGGGTGAGGATGGAGTTTGTGCGGCGTTGAGCCGCTCGACCGCTGTTCGGGTCTATTTCTCCAGCCTGGCAAGCAGCGCACGTAAGTTTGCGTTTTGTCTAGACCTGGGACGTCTTGGTCGGGCGTTGGGAATGCAAATTTACCCTGCAGGGAAGCGTTGAGTTTGGGAGGAGAGATCGAGAGGGACGCATTCGGTATTGCCTTGTCTGTGGGAGTCGATTGGACAGGACAAGTGAGCGGTCACTGACTCAAGCCTACGGACAAGCATGTTCGTTCTCTTTCGACTCGCGTGGATCTTGAGCACTACGGGAGAAACTGTTGAACGTAGAGCACTTGGCGAGAGACAAAAGACATGAACACTAATAACCACATTTTGAGCGGCCATGAATTGTCACGCTTGGGAGAGAATCAATATGCGTTGGTGAAATGAGGGTGAAATCCTACGTTGATAGCAGGCATGACGCAGGCCACTGTTCGTTGACGGGAAATATGTCGGACATCCAAAATGGCTGCGCAATAAGGCGAGCGCGTACAAGACATGAGGTCGAGCAAGGGGACTGAACCAATCAGTGCCCGTAGAGTGAGACGCTACCAAGAAACAATCGTGATTGGCTTTTACCACTTTCCCTACGGGACATTCCCTTTGCCAGCTCATCTGCATGCAAATTCTGCGCGAGCGTGTAGAAAATCAGAGCCCATCCAATGGGAAATCTGCCGTCGCAACCTTACAGTCAGCGTACGCTACTAGCCTGACGTGTAAGCTACTGCTGGCTAACCCACGGCGACCTCGGCCTCAAGGCACGGAAGATTGCGGTGAGGGATCTCGAATCCCGCAAGAGTCGGCGCAGGAATTTGTAGTCTCTTCGCATGTCCAATGACGGTAGAGTCGTCATGTTGGATCGTATGCTACTGCACGGAGATCACCCAGAAGCGAGCACGTTGGCTGCAGGTCCCATCTGCACATTATGTTGAGCCTTTGGCACTCCACAGCTAAGAGCAGATTTTGCAAAGGCTTTTGCGAGACTCTGACTCCGCACGCACGCTTCTTTGTCCTTGCTTGCCACTGCTTGCGCGTTCTGTTCTCGTAGTTGACACCAGCTGTGAGGTGGGGAGCGGGAGCGGGAGAACTTCGACGGGAAGTCACTCGGCTTGCGATTGTCCAATCAGCGCACGATCGCAAAGCTGTTGCAGATCGTGTCTTGCGCCTGCGGTATCTGCCTTGCTGAAGTCGACGTCTTAAAAATTGGGCAGCTGTAAGGGCGTTGGCACTCTCACATGGCGGTCAGCCTCGAGCGAGAGTACACGTCAGGCGCGACCTTGCAGCCCAGGCAAGCACGCGATCCTTTCCTGAGCGGAGGCCTCCTCTGGCTCGCCACTGCCCACGTTGCCGAACAGCGGATGTACTACTGCAGAGACATCACAGTAAGGGCCTTCTAGTCAACGACGAACCCACGACTCTAGCCGGCCAATTACAGAACGAGCGCAAAGTCTAGCGCATGTGGATTGGACTGTTAGCACGCTTCTCTCTTCCCTCGGCGACGTTGGGTAGACTGTGCAATGTTGAGATCATAGTCTGGAGCGTGGTATACCTGAGTACGTAACCCATGTTCTTGGTGCAGCGCTGCGATAGTGATGGAAAACTGTTCTATGCCATGTAACTTTTGCCGAAAAAGCAGCACAACACCAGGGTTCAGTCAATGGACGTCGTTGTGACGCTGCTCCAAGATCCGTCGGTCTGGACAACCTCCACGAAAAGCAGCGCAAGACTACGCGGTGGACCTTGGAAAAGCAGCGGGGTCGGCAAGCCTACCGTGAGCCTACCACGTAGGCTGGGGTGGAGTCTCGACAGCTCAACGTCAATTGCAGAGTAAAGTCGACCGAGCCCTTACCTTTTCTTCCCTGTCTCCCCGAAGTAATTGCGGAAGTGGCTGCTGCAAGACCAGTAGACAAAGACTTCAGGCAGGACGATTAAGAATCTTCTGCATCGTCGAGTGACGAGAATCAATGCTGGAGGATCAGCCGGCGTACCTGAGTGGCTGAGACAGGGAGCACGACACGAGCGAGGCACCACGTTGGTAGCCGCTCTGGATGTCAGGCACCGCCCGCTGACTGGTCGCCCTCATGTTGTGGCCGCGGCTGTACCTGCGCCTGTGAGAGCGTAGCCAGGCACCGCGACGGACAACGTTCCACGATGCCACGTCGAGCGAGAATCGCTGGCTTGGGTCGCAGTCCCACGATGTTGACGAGCCGCCGTGTCTGATGCCACCCAGGTCACGATTCGTCCACCCATGTTTCAGTGCCTGAGCACAGGTGTGATGGTGCAACGATTGGGGTGAGAGCTGGGGATGAGAGCGTTGATGAGCGGCCAGGATGGAACAGGGCCGCTGTGCATGTTGGTGAGGAGACGACTGCGCGCATTCCAGCGTTGTCCTGGCTACCTTTGCAGAATGGGCGCGAGATGAGGTCACGCCGCTGCAACTCCAAGGACGCACGCAAAAGCAGCGCCAGGTTGGGCCGGGAAGATTCCAGCGTGCAGCGTGCAGAAGATTTGCCGTGCGCCCGTCAACCCGCAGCAGATCGGGAGGGCTAGGCCAGGTTTGCTGGCTTCTTGTCAGGCACAGCCGGTGTCTGCTTGGCCTACCCGCGCCATCCTTGTCTGCGTTAGCGTGCGCCGGTCTGTGAAATGAGATTCTGGCGTAGGCGGGTCGTAATTTCCTTTAAACTTGAGCACGCTTCCTCGCACCTGCGTTTTACTCCAAACGCCTCCACTCTCTCAAAACACAATATACTTTGCCGTCAGGCTGTGCCTTGCACCCACGCTCATTGCTAGCTCCAACACTGTCACTACGACTATAACATCACTGCTGCCGCATCGCCTTTTGCGCAACATCACCACCAACTAAGACACTATACACCGTCCACGAGACCTGTCTCAAAACACCACTTTCATCTGAAAGCCTTCCGGTCGCAACGACTTGATATCAACACCCAAACCACCACCAAAAACCAACATCAGTCACCATGCGTTCCTTCCAGGCCGTCATTGTCTTCCTCTTCGCGCTCGTCGCCAGCGTTTTTGCTGCTGAAACTGAGTCCTACGACGCTACCGTCTACATCACCTCGACTGTCTACCGCGTCAACACTGTCACCATGTCCGGCGCGCCTGCCTACTCTGTCGCCAACCAGACCAGCACCATCTCTGCGCCCAGCTACGCTGCTCCCTCCGTCACTGGCTCCTACGGCACCGGCAACGCTACCGTCATCAAGCCTACTGGCAGCGCAACCAAGCCCTCCACTCCTGAGTTCACCGGCGCCGCCTCCAGCCTGAACGCCAACGCTTTCGTCGTTGCGCTCGTCGCCGGTGCCTCTTACCTTGTCCTGTGAGATGCATCTCCGCATTGCTAAATCCACCACTTGGTTGCCTACACTCCAAGTGCTGGCCAGGCAACGCCGAGTGCTTTCACGAGTCACGACCTTCTCTTCTTTCTCAGCGCAACTTCACCCACTCTTTACATTCACTTCTGTTGCACACACGTTCCCAACTTGGGCCCACTATCTACCGCCATTGTAATCACATCTCATTTGTTTGAAACGACTGACGACGCGGTACAATGGTTCTTTGTTGTGGCCTATATATACTTTCCTTTTCAACAATCGCATTGGTCGCACGACCACACAACACCCTTTTTACGTTACGCGCGCAACAAAGACGCTGCTTCGCATCCGCGACGGAGTTCTTTTCAGACCGGAGGCGCGTCGCAAGAGACCTGCTTGCACGCGCTTCCTTTACTTCACGCAGTCTGTCAGAAATGACCGCGCCTTTTCTCTGGTGGAGCTGGAGTTTGGTGATACCCCCTTTGGACGGAATACCCCTTTGTTCTCCAGTATCTATTGGACTACATTTTGTTTTGCTTGGTGGAATTTTTTGATGGTGGAGGCGATTACACATTATCGAGTCACAAGCGCTGGACTCGACTAGAGAGCGCGACAAGATCTTGGTTCGGTAGCGATAAAATCAAAATGAAGATGTTCGCAACAATATTGCCCCTTTTGCATCGTGACCTTCTCACAAGCTCGTCAATCTGCCCCTCAACGCCAGAGAATTCTCACGATGCTCGATGAGCGCTTAACAGCCGTTGTGCTATTGAATGAGTGGCCTAGGGCGCCTGACACCTTCTGTATACGGAGGACCTCATTTCCTTCAGCAAGGCTGGTAATTCCTTCAGTCCACACACGTGCCACTCCTGAGCTTCGCCCTGTGCCCGCCCTGCCCAAAGCTCCTTTACATGCAAATCATTGCTCGTAGCAGACTCACCACGGCGCTCACAGACCACAGCTTAAAGCCCCTTGTAAGGAAACATGAATCGACATGAGCCTCACGCCTTGCGCTTCCCTCAGGATGCTTTGCGCACAGGCACGAGGCGAGCAGCGCGCCGTAAACATTACTCGAAACAATGCTACGAGACAATCCTTCCGCAGGGCCGTGTCGCAAGGTAGCACGCACAGCCCAGAGCCCCAAGACGCCTCAATTGCCGGAGGGCAAGCGCCGTCGTCCCAAGGCATCCAAGACGGGCTGCGCCAGACATGGCAATGTTTTGGCGAGGTGTGCGCGCGCGCTGGCCAGTAAGTGGTGTGCGAGAGGGGATGAGGTTTCATCAAACTTTCCCCAGTCCCGCCCCATTGCTGCAAGCAGCTCCTCGGGCCGAGCAGGGTTCGCGCAGCGCCGCAAGACCCTGTGCAAGTTTCTGCCCTGCCCTGCCCTGCCCACCTTCCCTTCACATTCGACCCGCAAGAGCTGTCGCGCCGCGCTCGCACGCTGCCGCTCTTGCGCATGTCGCTTGCAAAAGCGAGCTCCACGCCGGTACCGGCCGAGTACGAGCGCGCAAGTCCACGCGCATGTGCGCAGCGAGACTCTTTGCTTTCCGTTCCGTCGCGGCTGCGAGCTCTGCGCTCGATACGTGGCGCTTTGTTTCCGCGTGCGCACAGAGGGCGCGGTTCTGCGGGATCGTGTATGTGCGTGCAGTCGAGATTGCGCATTCGATATGCCGACCCGAACCCGATGTACATCGGAAGACGCAAATTCGGTACTCGATGCATGCCAATTCCAATACTCGCTCGTTCATTTCAGCAAGTGTTCTGGAAGGCTTGTATCTGTGGTTGAACCAGGGAACCACAGCAACGTCCGCGCTTTTGCCGAACGCTTTGGTATGTCGGCCACACAACAAATTGTCATGGTCGCGGCCCAGTAATTGAATGTTTGGCGAAGACTTGGAATGTCCTACCCGTACTACTGGTGTTACACAGCACGTGCTGAAGATCTAGAAGTAACCGGAATGATAGGGCTGTGTTGTTGTTTCGGTGGTTGTGGTTGGAATGCAAACCTGCCTGATGGGGCAAGTTTGGGGCAAAGTGTCGATGGGCCTGGGTCGGGGTTGGGTCGGGTATTGGTTGCCTCTGGGTTGGTCACCACGATTGAATTTTGAAACTGAAGCCAACCATGAAGCCAACAAGTGGCAAGTCCTCTATGAACATCACATTGTCTGGACACCGTGTGGTAAATCAAATACCAGTTGCTGAAGATACGGGTGAGAGAGCGAGCCCATATACGCAGCACTTTGCTTCGATGTCTACCGACCTTCGAAATTCAGACCACCACGCAGTGGGAGCCGCGCACTAGAAACGAATGGTAGAACTACAGCACCGTACTGAAGACTACGTGCTTCACCGACGCGCTTGGTGGAGCGATCTTCTCTCCAGAACTGTAATCACTCACCTATGAAGGTCGACTGCTAATCATCCCGAGGCGAAGTAACGATAGTGCAGGTCTGAGATACAGCATCTGATTGTTCTTAGCTGACAATGCAAGCCAATGGACCGTGTCTGCTCACAGTGGTATTGAAAGATGCTGCGGCTGCGCACTGGGCGGTGTATTGGAAAGTCAGCTGTGGTAAAAATATACAGTGTGTTCGTTGCGCGCAAGCAGCCGTGGCTGAGACATGGACAGCTCGGGCACTCCGATGACCGCTCTTGGAATATCTGAGACTGCGTAGCGAGAAGTCCAGCTCGTGTGACGTGAAAGCAAGCCCGAGGAGCTGGTCGATGCAGCGCCACGATGTGATGCATTTGGTCAGATTACGCGCCATGTACTTCGTTCAGATGTGTCCGAATGTCTTGACCATTTGGTCTCGAACTTCCGGATCCATTCTCTCGTCCTGGACAATGCTATTGATGAGTACAATGTCTGCCAGCACGACCTTCGAAATTACACCCGGAGGTTGCGAAGCGCTGTCAGAAGTCGAGCTGACTTGAGGTGCGTTAAATCGAGGATGAGCCTTCGCCACCAGAGAGCCCTGAGATGGACTGCAACCGGAATACTTTGAACAGAGAGAGGGAGGCCGTGTGCCACCGATAGAAATTAGTACCTCTCCTATACGACCTACAAGCTGCTCAGTGTACAGCGACGTCGGTCTCACTGTAGAGAAATATAGTGTCACAAACCAGTCCAACTGACACAAAACACCCGTCAGCATGTATCATCCTTCGTCAACGCTATCAATCCCCTCAGTTTGTGCGAGCGCAGCACAACACTGACCGCTTCTACTTCGCTCGAGAAAGTGCAGTGTATGATCTTCTGTGGAACTGAGGCGCTCAGCCTGTACTAACATTAGCCTCGAGGCCGTGGCACATGGCCGTGTGAAGTCTCGCAAACACGTGGAAGACGACACGAGACAGCTAGCTTCACGTCGTGAGCAGTCTTGCCAGCAACAACACGTATGCATCGATCGTGGCGCAAGGCTGTTTGACGTTGATGAAGATTATGCGTCACCTGTCAGTGAGAGTTGAGGCGCTGACAGGCGAGATGATGGCGGTAGTCGCTATGACCAAAAGACGCTGGAGGGAGATTGAGGCTGCTGGTGATGCAAGGCAGCTGTGTGCAGCTAGGATGCTCCCGGTAACTCGCTCTGGTCTGGGGATGCTGGTACGTGTCCGCGGGAGTCTGTGTTGGCGACAAGCATCGATGTCCCTGCGGGATGGCAAAGATATGTTTCATCAAAAGTGACGTCAAGCTCGAAGTGGGCGAGTGTATTGAGCGGCGTTCTTGCATCGCACATGATTTGATTCGCTCGTATTCGGTGATGATGCTTAAAGCCTGACAGTCCAGTGATGTGTTTGATGTATCGATATTGATATTGATGTGATAAAGGATTTTGTGCCGATGCTCTGCTTCTGCGCAGCCCCGGTCGTGCTTTCCGCGACGCGTCAAATACAAAGGAAATGCTAGTCAATACGAATAGTCCTCCCACACCGAATCCAACGAAGGTCCGAAGAATCTACGAAAGCGACCGCTGAGGTCTGGGGTATAGTTGAGAAAGGAAAGAACAGATGAAAGACTAATAGAAATTAGATATACAATAGTATATATATACTGACGTGCTTTATGCAGAGGCCGCGGTGGTAATGATGCTGGTAGCAGATCTGGGTATATGGGTATCCAAGACAAAGAAAGGTAGATGTTGACAACGATGGTAGGCGCACTAAAAGGTCGCTCCAGCGAGATTATAACTGCGCCAAGCCGCATGTCGCAGCGCCCATACGCTTCACGACGCTGCGGGCGGCCGTTGAATGTGAGTGTTGAACGTCGTTGGTTGTTTACGTGCCCATGGACACGCCGTCGTTGGAGCCGACGAAGCCAGCCATAGGACCCATGTCCATCCTGAGGTACTGGTCCTGGTGGCCGTCGATGCCTTCCATGCCGGTTGGCATCCCCATGGGGCCCGTCATGCCGGCTGTGTTCATGACGTGCGGGTCCATCATGACGACAGACGGTCGACGACTGTTGGCGGCGGACCCCATATGCTGGGAATGTTGGGGGTGTGGGGATATTTGCTGTTGGTGGTGCGGGCTGTAGTTCTGGTTCCGCGACTGGTTCATGTGCTGGCGGGCAGCGGCCCACGCCTGAGCTTGTGCGTGAGCCTGGGCTTGCGCTTGGGCGTGTGCGTGAGCCTGTATGGAGGCCTGCGCCTGGGCCTGCGAGACGTGCATCGGGGCTGGCATCGAGTGCAGCTGCTGGGTGGGGTGGATGGGCGTCGGCTGGAGTGGGATGCCGTGGTGCTGCGGCATGGAGAGCGCCGGCTGAGACTGCTGGTACTTGGAGTCGTCGTCTTGGCGGAGACGGCTGGAGGCGAGCTCGAGATGGTCGTCGTCGTCGTCGTCGCCTTCGGCATCGACCTGGTCGCTCTCGCCGTTGACGGTGGCCGGTGCTGAGAAGGGCATGCCGGCGTCCATCTTGATGGGGCTGCTCTGGCCGGCCCTGTTCACGGCAGCGAAGGGCTGGGGAGGCAGACTGACCATGGAGCAACTTCGCGAGTCGGGCAGCTGCTTCTGTGCGGCCATGCCCGAGGCAGACGCCCTGCTCTCGCGCACGACGGCGCGCCACTTGTCGACGAGGCGGTCAAAGTCCCAGTTGCGGAAGTCCATGCCCTGCTTGCTCAGCTCCTTTGCCGTCTCGGAGCCGAGGGATATGGTGACGGGCGACAGGTCGGGGGCGCCCGAGGTCCATCGGCTTGCCTTCAGGTACTCGATCTCGCGGCGGGCGTTCTCCAGCTGCACGTCGGCCTCGCGGCGGGCGTCGTTGGCGCGGGCATAGCAGCGCAGGACCTCGATCTGCCACAGCTCCTGGCGCGCCTGGTCCGACTGGTGCTGCCAGTGGTTGTAGGCGTCGGCGATGTGGTTGAAGAGCTTCTGCGGGTCCGGGTCGAACAGCGGCGGGGTCGGCAGCGGCGAGTGGGCGGCGGCGGCGGCCGGGGGCGAGGTCGCGGTCGAGAGGCCGCCGTGGGGGTAGACCTGGTTGATCTGGCGTTGGCGCTGGTGGGCGAGCAGGCGCTCGCGGACGCAGCGGTTGAGGGCGTCGAGCTGCTTCTGGGCGGGCGGCGCGATGGACCACGACTCGGCGGTAGCGAAGGGCTGCGACGAGAAGAGGGTCGAGGGCGCGGGCAGGATGCGCAGGCACAGGGCGGGGAAGGACAGCGTGTAGGGGTCGAAGTCGAAGAGGCCGCAGCCGGTGGCCTTGACGCTGGGGGTGGTCAGTATGCAGGGTCGATGCAGCGGCTATGCAGGGTCGATGTAGCGTCGATGCAGTGCAATGCCCTTGGAAGGCTGCCACTTCAACGCCGGGACTCAGAACACTCACTTGGCCTCCCTCACGCTCCGCAGCAGCTCTCGCAGCGCCAGCTCCGCCGCCCTGGCCGTCTCCATCTCGTCGCTCCCCCGCTGCCGCTGGTCCAGCTCCGCCTTGCGCAGCTGCCGGCTCGCGTCGCGCCGCATCTCGGGCGCCTTGGTCCCCAGCCGAGCGCTCAGCTGCCGGTTGCTGCTGCCCCAGCTCACGTCCTTGAACTGCCCGCGCGTCTTGCCCACGTCGATGGCCAGCGCCCCGTCGTCGTCGTGCACGTCGTCGTCTTCGTCCGGGCTCTGCACCAGCGTGCTGCTGCCCTCGCTGCCCACGCTGTGCTTGCCGTGCACCGGCGTGCAGTCGCCATGGCTGTCCTCGCGCTTCTTGCTGATGCTGCCCTTGGCCTGCCTCCTGGTGATGCCCCCTCTGAGCTTCCGGATCTCGTCGACCAGGTGGATGCCGTCCGGCGCCTTGGGGTTCTTCGGCCGGATGTACAGGTCGAGGTGCCGCCCCAGGCTGCTCGACGTGAACGCCTGCCCGCAAAAGGGGCAGTTCTTGTCCTTGGGCGCCTTCAGCAGCGGCGGGTCCGCATTCGAGCGCGGCGTGTCCATGTCGGCTTCGCCCATGATGCCAGATCCAATCCCAGTCCCAGTCTTAGTCCCAGTCCCAGTCCCAGTCCCCAAACGCTCTCAGGGTCCCCAAGCTCAAGCTTCAGTGCGAGCGAGCTTGTGCGTCAGTTTCAAGCGCGCCCTGCATATGCTGTGCTCACAAACAAGCTTACCGCATGTTTACGCGGCGTAAACAACGGGCAGAGGGAAATGATATTACAACAAATATAGTGATTACACAGAAGGAGAGTCAGCACACAGACAAAAGACGCGTGGGACGACTTCTTCGTGTGCTTGGCGCGAAATTGCAGCCCCCTAACTTTCTCGACAGAGGTCCCGCCGTCCAGAGCTCCATCCCCTGCGATTTGCGCCCGAGGGTCGCGAGATGAGCTGTGCAGCCCGCGGGAGCGCTAAAGAAGCCGACGCTTGAGCCTGTCAGGAACACGGCGCCTTAGACCGTCACCACCAGCGCAGCACCACCTATCATTTGCCCACCGTATGCAACTTCACCGACTGCCCAACCTCGCTGCGGTTCGCGCTGCCAGCTCAGCGTACTGCTCCATCCCGCCCTCCAGCTTCCTCAGCTGGCCCTTGGTGACGCGGTACACCGTTCCCGCGGATGCCCCTGCTTCATCTCCGTCCGATTCGCTTCCGTCAGCCTCGTCTTCGCCGTCAACCCCTGATGGCGCTAGCTTGTATGGCGACGCTCCCTCAACCACTGTTCTGTCCACTAGTCAGCCTGCAATCCTCTTCGCCAAAGTCTATCAATCCTATTTGTGGCAGTGGCTTACGGGTGCTCGAGCGTCGCGCCACGGGACGACACGCTCAGCAAGCGGGGAGCGAACCGCGAACGTACCTCATGAAGAACCTGTCGTGAGTGATCACCAGCAGCGCCCCGTCGTATTCCTTCAGCGCGAGCACGAGACTCAGAATCGTGTCACCATCAAGGTGCGTCGTCACCTCGTCCAGTATGAGCAGCTGGGGCGGTGGCCACAGCAGCTTCGCGAGCGCCACTCTGACCTTCTGCCCGCCTGAGAGCAGCAGCAACGGCACGTCAGATACCGTCTGACCGTGCAGCCCCAAGCTGCCGAGTATCTGCCGCGCCTCCTTCTCCTCCATCTCAGCACCCTTAGCTTCCATCACATGCCGCAGAGCCGTCAGCTTTGCATCTGACGAAGCAACCGCGGTAATCTCTTCCACCGACTGCTGCGAGAAGCGGCCGATCATGACTCTCGCATGCCTCGAGATTGTCCCAGACGTTGGCACCAGACTGCCCGCAATCAACGAGACAAGCGTCGTCTTGCCAGAGCCATTCAATCCAGCCAGACCCGTCCGTGTGCCAGGATGTATCGTCAGCGACACATCTGTCAATGTAGGAGCTTTCTTCTTGCCGGGATACGCAAACGTCACCTTCTCCATGCTCACCAGTGCCCCCGGGAACCTTAGATCTGGCGGTTGTCGAGGAAACGTCAGCTTGACCGGCGGGTCCAAGTCTGGTATCTCGATCTCAGCCCTGGCCGTGGTATGGTACCCGACAAGATCGCGGTTCAGCTTGAAGCGGCCACCCTTGAGTCCAACCTCCACGCCCCATCGCTCGTCGAGTTTCTTCTGCCTCGAGGCGGCCTGCTTCAGCTTCTTGTCGTCTCCCTTGTCTTTGGCGGCTTTGATGTTGCCCGCGATCGACTTTTCTATGTGCTTCTTCTGCTTGTCTTTGGCGTCCTTCATCTTCGTCAGGTGCAGTGTCTTCTTGTGCTTCTCGCGCTCGTACAGACTCAGGTTGCCGCGGAATGTCTCGAGCACCTGATTGCGCAGCAAGATCAGCTCCTCTGCCACAGCATCGCCAAAATCGCGATCATGCGCGGTGATGAGGATTGTGGTGTTTGTCATACTGTTGATATAGTCCTGCAGCCAGATGATACTCGGCAGATCCAGAAAATTCGTCGGCTCATCCAACAGCAGCACATCAGCATGCTGCGTAAGCGCACACGCGAGTTCGCACCTCGTCTGCCATCCTCCACTGAGCTGCGCCTTCGGTGCGTCAATACGGTCCTCCTTGAAACCCAGTCCAAGCAACACTTTCCGCGCCTTCGCCTCTGCGGCGCTGGCATCCATGAGTTCGAGTGAAGCCTGAATGCCTGACAGCAGGTCGGCAGCGGCCTTTGTATCCTCGCTCACTTGCTGAGGATCAACCTCTCCCTCCTTTTCTTCAGCACTTTTCCTCGTCGCATCATACCGCTCCTCAAGCTTGATGAGTTCTTTCCTGGCTAGCTTGCCGCGAGCACCGCTTCGGCGCTCGGCGATGCGATGCGCTTCTCTCAGTCTCATTGCTAGTCGCTCGGTCTGGATACGTCGATACGCGCGCACGGGCGCCATGGCGTCTGCAGAATGCTCAATTGCGTCGCTCAGAATCTTGGCCTCGCGCGTGTATCGCTCGCGCACCCGATCGCTACGGACGACGTGCTGCAGGACGGTCTCGTCTTCGAGCTGCAGACCACCAAGCCGTTCTTCGGTTTCGGCTTCTCGCGTCTGGCCAAGTAACAGAATCTGCGTGCTCCAAGGAATTCCTGGGATGAGGCCGTCGCCAATCGCCTTCAGCAGCGTGGACTTGCCTGTGCCGTTTCGTCCTACTAATACGTAATGTCGCGCCTCGACGAGATGAAGAGTCGTTCGATTGAGTAGCTCCTTATTCGCGACTGAAATAGATAGGTCCTTGATGAGGATCTAAAGCGTTCAGCAGCACGCCGGGGATTGGTAAGGGCGGATTGACTTACCTCTTTCGATGCAGGCGCGTCAACGGCATCAAGTGCATATCGCGATTGTTGCGCTGTGACTACTATATGGCCACCTCCAGGATGTTCCTCGACTACCGGCGGAGTGTCCTTGCCTTTGCGGACCATTGTAGGTGAACGCAGATCTCCAATTGATTTTCCAGCGTTGTGAATATGCTAAGTGAGTCAATCGAGGTGAGTAGAGAGCAAAGTGAGTACTACATTAATTAATTCCTCGAGCGGTCGTTGCTCAAATATCTTCTACATCGCTCTTACTAACAATAGCGCGATGCTCGCTTCCCGAAGAATGGAGAGAGCCAAGGCGCGCTCAGGATGAGTCGAAGTCCCGCCTCCCCATTGGCGCGGCGGGATGACTAAGAGGGAACACAACAGGAAGGCATAGACGAGGCACAGAACAAGGACTTCAACGTCGTCCGAAAACAAAGTTTCTGGCTGTTGATCGTTCAAGTGCAAATCGAGAGTCTCATCCTGCTCTACAGCCTCCCTGCTTTTCTCTATTCAGTCCGACTTAAACTGTCCAAGCACCGCTGTCATCGTTCTTCTACGACTCGTCGCCCGAGGCATCTGATACTCAGCGATCTGCTCCTGCAAACGCCGCTGAGCGTCGAAAGTTCTCCTCAAATCCAACGTGCTGTCTACCCTGCTCTTGGCACGCATGCCCTTACTCCGCGACACCCAGCCCTGACGCTCAGTTTGCCAAGTCTCCAAAACCACCGTCCGACGACGAGCTGCAGTATCCACCAGGCAGATCAGGCATCACGTCTTCTCCCTCGCTCAGAAGTTGCGGATACGTCACCTCGGCCTCATCGTCTTTGTGCCCAGGTCCGTTCTTGATCGTCGTGGTAGACTGTGAACGTAGCTACCACGGCGCTGCACTTCAGATCTCTTAGATATCCTGTGAGGTTCGCGCTGACGCGCAT
Source organism: Phoma herbarum (assembly GCA_001599375.1). Lineage (NCBI taxonomy): Eukaryota > Fungi > Ascomycota > Dothideomycetes > Pleosporales > Didymellaceae > Phoma > Phoma herbarum. The sequence goes on from BCGR01000026.1 coordinate 213,676, forward strand.
CTGGACCGAGCTGGCTGTTTCGTCACGAAGTTCGATTGTGCTTCTTGAGCACCGTCTGCTGGGCTGTTAGGCTTGGGGCCGTCGCCGCGTACTCAGAGATTGGTATTTGATTCATCTTCATCGTACTCATTTCCTTCTGAGTACCCACCTGTGGGAGGATGGTGAGGTGCAGTTCTTCGCATCTGCGCAGTCTGCCTTGTCTTCTTCCGCCTACTCGCTCGCCGTTCCTCGAAGCATGCAGGCCTTGTGGCGCTTCGCTTTTGCTAGGATGGTGTCGAATCTCGAGGGCAGAGTGTTCGGTTTCCCGTCGTCGTTGTCGGAGACCGGTGTCGCAGGTCGGTAAGATAGGTTGTCGGTCGATCCATAGCGTTCTAGGACTTCTCTACCGAGCGGCCTCAATTCTAGTTTTGATGATTTGGAGAGAAGGTGTGGCGTGACTGGTGCTGCTTGCTGGGTAGTTTGGCGCTGAGACAATGACGCTGGGTCGCAAGTGAAGATAAATAATGAGAGAACGAACCCGAGAAATATCGTGCAAAATTCTCACTAAGACAGTATACACTCTGTTTAGCAAGATTGACATACAACGTGCATTGCTGATGTCTTACGTAAGGGAACCTGTGCGACTACAATTGGGGCATTGCATACCACAACTCAGTGATCAAAGCTTTGTACCAGTATTTACGGACACACTGCCTGGTTTCTACTCCTCTCTGTAAGTGGAATCGTCGATAATATCGGAGTTGGTGCTCTCAGTTCAAGAATCTCATCTCTGTGGAATTCAGGTGGCGTTAGCATGTCGCCAATACGCTCGTTGAGGCGACATATCACCCCAAACACCTCGCATAATATGGTCTGTATGCAGAGTGCTATGAGAGCAGGCAATACCAGCGTGATGCGAATGTGCTCGATTGTGGTATCGTTCCTCGTGAGGATGCCGAAATCAATGTTCGTCTTTGTGATTTGGTGAGTGCTGGTGTGAAATACAGTCGTAGACAGGAAGTGCCACATGTGTGGCCGATAAAATGTCATCGAACCTGTCAGAGCAGCCGAAGATAGTAGAATGGTCTGTCTCATTGCCTTTGAGCGAAAATGCCTAGTTTCGTCACGTACGTACCGGCAGATATGATGAGGTACGAGGAGTAATGTAACTTCCATCTATCATACACAGCCACCCAAGTGGGACATTGTGGAAAAAGTGGGTAGACAGTACCATTGAGGAAGTTTTCTCCTACAGAGGATGAACTAAGGTTGTCAATGAATCTAAAGCACTGATAGATTCTATCGTTCAGGGCGATCGGTAAGGGCGGAGCAGACTTGTCGCTCCAAGACCCTTTGCGATCTGGGATGTACTCCTCGACGGGAACTCTCACGACCTCTGTGACAGCTGTGAATACGGACGTCATAAGACTTGTCCTGGAACTGACTTACCTCATCGTTCGTCGGCACTTCCTGAATGGCTGCGTCAGCTACGGATTGATTCTGTGTCTTTTTGGCTTCCATGTTTGCGTCATCTGAGATTGCAGACATAATGCATCTCTAGTCGATGTGCAACGCTTGTATGTCTCGATCGGACGACACCAGCGATTAATCATGAGTGTAATGATACACACAAGGAGAATTACATTATGCAGTTCCATCAGATGCTGGCAAGTTTCTCATGAACAAAGAAAGAGGGAAAGTAGAGTCATGGAAATCTCAAAGATTGTAAAAGTGGACAGATCTCGTGTTGTGCGATAACGTTGCATTGTTGTGGTGTTTTAGTCCAACATGGTTGCTGATTGCTACGGCTTCATTTCCCGCATCAATGGTGATGTACTGTCGAGATCATGAGTCTGGGATAGCGGCAATCGCCTCGATCTCAATCAGGAAGTTGCCAGGGAGTTTGCCAACCTCAACGGCGGTACGTGCAGGTTTAGGCGACGGAAGCATGGCGCCGTAAACTGCGTTCATGGCGGTGTAGTCGCTCATGTTGGCAAGGAAGACGGTTGTCTTCATGACGTAGTCCCAGGATGTACCAGCCTCCTCAAGTACCGCACCGATGTTCTTGATGACCTGAGCCTGGACATTGTTAGCTGTTTCCATGAACATATACCTCGAAGCAGGCTTCGTCTATTGAAGCTCAGTCTTGGGAATGTAACATACTGTCTGCTCTTCAATGCCACCAGTGATAATGCTCCCATTGAAAGTTGGGACCGTGCCGGAAGTGTAGACTATGCCCTTGGATGTCCATGCGCCGCTCGACAAGATGGGTCCCTGTGTACCCAGGTATGTGACAACAGGCACCTCGGCGCTTTTGGGCACGGGCTTCGCACTGGCAATGCCGGCAACCACGAGGACACTGGTGAGGAGAGATGTGATTGAGACCATTTTGACAATCTTGAAGAAGCTCAGAAGGTAGACAGGAGGTTGTAGATCGATTGACGCAGCTATTTTATTCTTCGATTGGGCTTTCTACGTTTTATAGGTATCAATTGTTCGAACCGAATGCCGATGTTCAACTTATCGCACGCCTGCCTGATGTTCGGTCCGCCATGGCTTCCAAGACTTCCAGATATTGAACTTCAGGTAAGGCCTTCTGTACAAACGCAGCTCAAGGTCAGAGGCGTTCGTGTATGCAGCCTTGAGTCGATGATCCCACTCTTGATAGATACTGTCTGCAACCCTCTCGTAACAGTATTGACACCGTCGGCCTAGAGTGTTGCTATTCCGTAGAACACCGTGAACACCGAGGAAGCAGACATCCCCACGATGACTATTCTCGACTTGGAAGTCCCATGCTGCATCTGCGGACCCTATCTGTGCGGACGAACGTACCCCGAATGTTCTTTCGGGACCCAAAACGGCAGGAGTGGAGCTAAGCGAGTCAAGTGTAGAGCGGACAACTGTGTAAGAGGTCGTTGAGTCTTGGCGCCGAGACTGCTTGTACCTGTAGGGCGCCATTAACGCGGTAAGATACCTACAGGGCGTGAGGGCGGTGATGTTCTTGACGTAAGTCAAGATAGACGGAAGCTGGAGAGATAAGAGACGCGGTTTATGCGGGGCCCGCCTTATCGGTTCTGACAGATCCACTTTAAGCGCGCAAGCGCGGTCAGTGATTGGGCACGTCCGCAGAGCAACAACGTTGCACCGGGATCTCCAGTCTGCCATTCCGTCGAGGCTCTTCTCTCGGATCTCGCGTTTTCATCGGCTTGTTTTGACAAAAGCGTGGCAACAGCCGAGCCCCACTTTGGCAGGCTACGAAAGTGCCGGCAAACGGGGGCATCGGATCTACGCGAGTCCTGTGCTTCACGACCTCGATGCGATGGCATTGGAAAGTCAGACCCACGAGGATTCGTGAAATAAGCAGTGATACAAGGCTGCTCACTATAATCTCGTCCATGAAGTGGTGTAGCCTTGGCTTACAGATGCCGCCTCGTTGGCACAGGCAGACTATCCCAGGATGTCGATCTGAAAATTCTCCGAGTGGTCCTCGAATGCGGAGAAGAGGCTGGCTTATCCTGTGGTCGTTATCTCAACGTACTTGCTATCCACGCCGTACCACTGTTAGCTCTCCGCAGCCTCCACCTCCGCGCCCTGGGTAACATCGGTTGCCGCTACTGCAACTGACATTGGATCCAGGAACCTGAGTCACCTGAGAACGGCACGGCTACGCATGGCTGAGTGCGACTCAATGCAACTATTCAGAAAAGTCGCGCACTGAAGCGGTCCTGTACCCTTATCGCAAGTACCTGAGTCGGCAGTGCTCCTCCGTCAACGGCGGGATTACGATGGCCAAATGTCTTTGATGAGTTACGGCTATCACAATGGCGTTGATAGCTGAGAGTGGTGACCAACGGTAATCGAAAATGAGACATCGCTGTCCGAATGCTCGAGATCATCATCTTGTATATGAAGAGACGATGATGCCTTCGATGAAACGACACTCGAGTCTTCATCACCATCCAGTCCAACATGAGGGGCCTTCTTTCAGCTTCATCAGCAGCCTTGACCCTGGCCAGCGGCACTCTCGCTGGTCCATTAGCACCTCGCACCGACCTCCTCTTCTTCAAGCCCCTGTCTGTTACAACGGACTCTGTGCACAATGTGCATGTCGGCTTTGGCGATGATTCTTTCGAAGGCGACGTACGGGTTGTGTACGGCAGTTGCGACATGGCGAGCCTTGACGACAGGCATCACGAGCTCGGCTCTACACGAGTGACTCGATCTGCTCAACCTGAGCGTTTCGTCTGGGTCGTGCCCGACAACACTGCTCACGGCGGCTGCTTACACGCGTACTCCGGATCTTCTTTGATTGGTCGCTCAGCGCCGATCACCGTTAAGCAGCCGACTCGGAAGAGAGAAGACATCTCAGAAGTTGCAGATGTCACTGGGCCCTGGTTTGATGGTGTTGCATACATGCAGTCGAAACCGAACAATGCTTCGTTCGTGGCCGTCTCGAAGAGCAAGAAAATCGCCATTCTCGGTGGTGGAATGTCAGGCTTGATGACCAGTCTTCTACTCGAATCTGTAGGGATTCATGACTGGCATATCACAGAGTCTTCACAACGAATCGGTGGTCGCATCCGTACCAAGTACCTGGCGGGCAGTACCCCAGACCAGTATCAGTACCAGGAGATGGGACCCATGCGCTTCCCTGTTTCGACCAAGTACCCGGACACCAACGAGACCATCGACATCCAGGACCACAAGATGGTCTTCCAGCTCGGAGATGTGCTGAACCAGATGAACGGAAACGACAGCCACCTTGCTGTCAACTTCATTCCCTGGATCCAGAGCAGCCCTAACCTCCCAGCTAACTCAAATGGCTACCGTCTGCCCAACGGCCGCATCCCGAGTGCAGCCCAGATCAAGGCGAATAGCTCCTTGGTCCTGCCAGCTGCAGAAGGACCGGATCCAGAGGCCGAGGAGAAGGCCGAAGAAGCACTTGACGAGTTCATGGATGTCACCGAGGAGACCTTGAAGAACATTTCGACCAACATCTACCAGGCCCACAAGGCGGCTGTAGAGAAGGGTCTTTTCCACTGGTCGGAGCAGTCGTACCTCAGATACGCCCTCAACCTGACCGCAGACGAAGTCGATTTCATCGCAGGCGCTGACAACAGCCCCATGTGGGAGTATGACACTGCATACTTTGGTGCGACAACGTGGCGAACAATCGACAAGGGCTTGGAGTCGTTGCCTAAGGCTTTCTACCCTCATGTGCAGGACCGCCTGACTCTCGGCCGTAAGGTCACCGGACTAAAGTACAACAACGACACAGGTAAGATTGCTGTCCAGTGGCGCAACGATCCATTCGCAATGGAGCCCGAGAGCGAAGAGTACGATTACGCGGTTGTCGGTGTTCCGTTCTCCAAGGTCAGGCTCTGGGAGCTCCCCAAGTATTCTTCTCTTCTGTCCCGCGCCATTTCGTCCATGAATTACCAGCAATCTTGCAAAGTCTCTCTGCACTATAAGACTCGCTTCTGGGAGAAGCTTTCCCCGCCCATCATCGGTGGTTGCGGTTCGGTCGACATCCCAGGTATTGGCTCGGTCTGCTACCCCGCGTACAAGATCAACTCCACTGGACCCGGTGTCATTCTTGGTTCCTACTCTTCTGGTACCATTGCTCGCTCCCTTGCGGCGCTCAGCACACAAGATCACGTGGCGTACGTACAGCGCGCGATGGTCCAGGTCCACGGCGACATCGCTACCGAGCAGTGGACCGGTGCGTATGATCGCCAGTGCTGGGAAGTCGACGAGCACCAGGCAGGCGCATGGGCCGCGCCTACAGTTGGCCAGCAAGAATTGTATCTCCCTGCGTACTACAAGACCGAGATGTCCACCATCTTCGTGGGCGAGCATACATCGTATACCCACGCCTGGATTTTTAGCGCTCTCGACTCAGCGGTGCGCGGCACCTCGCAGTTGTTGTTGGACATGGGCCTGGTCGACGAGGCCAAGCAGATCGTTGACACCTGGATGGGCAGGTGGATCCATATCTGAGGAGGCAGGCGCAGTGCCTGGTGGCATATAAATCATGACTTTACACGAAATCATAAGAATAAATAGACATGAATGATGAGGACATAATGTTCTAATAAGGTCGCGGGAGTTTGTGAAAAAGTGCTGCCGGCATTCGATGACGCGATTTGTACGCTAACCTGTTTAAGCCGACGTGTCGGCCCTGCCACCTTCAAAACTCTTCCAAGCGTTCAATACGACCTTCGGCATCCTCCACTCTTAAGGGAACCTTGTCTCTTGTCTCTAGGCATCCGACCTGTTCACCTTGACAAGCTCACCCTGCTGCTATGTTTGACGCCAGCGTGGCGCTTGGCTTGTATAGCCGACTTCCTCCGCCCCTCGTCCTCCGTGCGGCTGGGAATTGGAATAGCATGAATGGAAGACTTTTATGGGCCCTAAGTCTAAGACTGACCAAGCCAACCTTATGCAACTGAGAAGGACCTCAATGCCACCAAAAATTGTAGCAAAGGTGCCCGCTGGTGTAATAAGTCATTACTGGAAAGAAGTGCATTTCACGCGTATATCCTACGTGAGTTCAAGAGACATCGCGCAAACATGAGTCTATGCACAGTTCGCGTAGTTGGACGGAGTCAGTTCCGGCACAAGAACGTCCAGATAGTGACGATGACGTTGTCCAAACTGTGGGGTAGCCTTACAAACTCGTAACCGAACACCATACTTCAACATGTCAAGGTAACAAGTTGAACTCATCAGACTTGATCTTTGTATCCTCAACTCGCTTCAAAGTGTCACAGAGCTGCTTCAGGAACATTTTTAGACGATAGATCAACATGCCAGAATTATTCGATCACGATGGCAAGCCCGCTGCTCACCACATGGCACGCGTCAATGGCATTCGAATGCACTACATCACCGCCGGGTCAGGACCACCGCTTCTCCTCCTTCACGGTACACCTAAGAATCACTACTATTGGTACCGGATTTTGCCCTACCTAACGTCACACTTCAGCATCATCGCCCCAGACCTGCGCGGCTTTGGCGCAAGTGACAAGCCTCCAGCGAAAGACGGATATGACGGTAGAATCAACGCGGAAGACATGGCGGAACTCATGGCTCAGCTCGGGCACAAGCAATTTTCCATCCATTGCGAGGACCGTGGCGCAACATTCGGGTTCTGCACCGCCGGATTGTACCGCGACCGCGTCACGCATCTGAGTTTCTGCGAGATGATGCTGTCCAAGCAGCTGACCGAGCAATCGTTTTTCACACGCGAAAACATCAAAGCGCAGTACAATCAGACGGGAGTCTGGAATTGGCATATCCCGTTCTTGTGGATGCCACATATGGCTGAGATGCTGATCACGGGCAAGGAGAGGGAATTCTGGACGCACTTCATGAAAGCCGAGTGCTATAATCCGAGTGCGCTAGACCAAGAGGCTGTTGATGAGTGGGTGAGGTGCTCGCAGAGTCCGGGTGGATTGAGAGGCATTCTGGAGACGTATCGTGCGCATTGGGCGAATGTAGATGTTGAGCAGGAGATCATTGATAAGGGGAAGCTGGAATGTAAGGTCATGACGATTGGCGCGCCAGAGTAAGTCTTCCTTATCTTTGACAGGTCCCGTTGCTGATCATGTTAGGTTCTTCGGCCCTCTTGTGGAAGAGCAGATGCAAGGCACAGCGAACAATATCGTTATTTCAGAAGTTTTCGAGAAGTGTGGCCATAGCTTGGCTCTCGAGCGCCCTGAGCGGCTCGCAAATTTGCTGAAGAAGTTCATTCTGTAAGCTTGCAACGTTTGAATACATATTCAACAAAGTCTGGATAAGCCATCTCGTTCTCCCAAATGCTCAACCTCCTCCAACATCCTTGTCGGCAACACTATGTGACATCAAGATACACCAGGGACGTTCGGATAGATTACGGTGCGTGACACACAAACACTGCCTTCTTGTCCTGAGCAAACTTTCATATCTCTCAGTTGAGTAGCGCAAATGTGTGAGCTGGTAGCTGATGATAAGTGATGATAAATACTGCTCGCATTCACACGTGTCGCTAAGTGACTCGTGACTTCTCATATTACATTATCGTATCCAGATAATTTACAGCATAAAGAGGCCAGCGATGGCAGCGAAAATGGTGGCACCGAAGATCCCAGAGCCAATGTGAGCAGCAGCACCAGTGGACTCAGGAGAGGGACTGCCGGTGCCGGAGGGATTTGTGCTATTCGCGGTTTCGTTACCTCCACCTGTACTGTTGCGCTGACCATCGACAATCTCAATACGCTTGTCGAGCTGAATGTTGACAGGAGTCTGCGCTTGAATATACTGAGTAAGGACCTCATCCTGGGTATCGAGGGTAACGAAGTCAGTCGTAGGGGTGAAGAAGTTGTCACCACCACCAGCGATGAAATCGAGAGTGACGACTTGGTATTTGGTGCTGTTGTCGAGAGGCTGATCGCCGATTGTAACAGCAACGAGTTTGCTTCCGTTGTTGTTCTCGGGGTTGTAATCGACCTTGATGCCGGTAGACACCTGGAAGAAAGAAGTGACCTCTTCGCCATTGGCAACGTTGACGCCAGTCACGATACCCTCGAGAACCTCCCAGAGATACTTTCCGTCAACCTCAATTTGGACGATTGCGTTGCCGAAGGGGAAAGAAGTGAGCACTTCGCCACGGGTAATGTCGCCCTGATCAATGGTAGCACGGATGCCACCAGCGTTGATGATGGCAAAGTCGACGTCCTGGGTGTTGTTCTTGCGGTAAGCAAGCATAGCATCAGCCATGAAGTCGCCAAGCAGGCACTCCTGGCGTTGGCAAGTAGTCTGATCAAGTTCAACCTCGCTAGCGCCGAGCACCTCAGCAGCGAACTCCTCGAATGGACCACGCCATGACTCGATCTGAGCCTGAAGATCCTCATCCTGCCTCGTGGTGTTGGTGATGTGAATGGGCGCTCCATGGTAGGCGACAATCTTGCCCTGAGCATCGTAGGTGACCTCAATTTCACCAACGTACTCGCCCCAACGGTAGGCAGTGACAATAAAGACCTCATCACCATCCGCGTTGTCGACAATGGTGGGGTACTTACCCTCGGCATCTTCCATGTCGCCAAGAAGCGTGTGGCTGTGGCCACCCATGATCAATTGAAGTCCCTTGGTAGCTTTAGCAAGTTCCTGGTCCTTCTCGTAGCCAATATGAGTAATAGCGGCAATTCTTGAGATGTTGGTAGTGGATTTGATCTCGTCAATGGCGCCTTGCACGGCTTCGACAACATCAGAAAATACAGTCGTTTCATCTGGGTTTGCGATGCTGGGTGTCTCGTCGGTAGTGACACCAATGAGTGCCAGATCATGCTCCTCGAAGATGTGGTAAGGCTTGATGGTCTTGTTGAGCTTTTCGTTCTGCGAGTGGATGTTTGCAGAGATGATGGGGAAAGTCAAGTTAACCAAGAACTGCCCGAGCTCCTCGTCACCACCATCAAACTGTTTAGCTTTAGTACCGGCGCTTTAGCATTCGAACACTCATGTGCGTACCTCATGGTTGCCAAGAGTCATAGCTGAGAAGTTCATCTGGTTCAACGTCTCTGCGATCTTTTCACCACCGTAGAAGGAGTAAAAGAGTGTACCCTGGAACTCATCACCAACATTCAGCCAAAGGCTGTTGTTGTAGTTAGGTCGCTGCTCCTCTACTACGGTCTTAATACGAGCATAGCCACCGTAGCAGCCTCGCTCAGGTCGAGTACAGTCAGTGCCTGACGACGAGAACTCGTCCAAATGAGCGTGAACATCGTTGACGTGAAAGAACGCTGTATTCGTGTCAGTCCGGAATCTAATTATCCTGTGAATGCTACTGACTGATGTTGTAGTTGCCTTCGTCACTAAGCTGACGCTTTGCGAGGTGCCTGCTGTACAACGCGTCCTCCGCGGCGGCTTGGCCAACAGCCAACGCCGAAAGGGCAGCTACGCCCGATGTTGTGGAGAACTTCATCCTCACGCTCCAAGATCAACAATGATATTGAGAAGGCGGAAACGCTGAGGAGGATATTTGTTCGCGAACCTTCGTCTTATGTTGTGGAAGCTGTGGTGGAGACCTCCGCCGCTCGTGCCAAGTGAAAAGCTGGGCGCGCAGCGTAAGTGCCTTGGCCCGCCGTCGCACATTCCTCTTTCGGGAAAATGCGTTTTGTACCTGATAACAAGAGTCCAATCATACAGCACACGTGCGATACTCGCATATGGCATGCAGGAAGTCGAGGACGAACCTGGACATCGGACACCGCATTGCATGGAAGCGACCCTGCCGTTACCCATCCACATGGCCTGGGACGCGCTTAAGACCAATGATCTCTCCTCGGAGCACGCTTCCATTTAAAGTCGATCCAAAATAATGTCGGACGCGTCCGCAGTGCGGAGATAGGTTTCGCCAAAGGGTAATCAGTGGACCGGCGCAGGGCTATGAAAGGTATGGCCTCAACTACCACCTGATATCAGATCTTCCGGGGTGCTCCAATGTGGAGATAGGAAGGGTCCGCTGTTATGATCAACGTAGTATGTTTCGAGGTCGAGTACTTGTAATCCACGCATGTCGACTGCGCAACGAGATAATGGAAGAGTCTGGAAATCAAGGACAGACCAAGCGCCGACGAGAGAATGAGGTAGAGCTGCAGCATCGGACCTAACCATAAGAGACATCACCCCACACATATAATATCTTCGTCTGCACACTACTGTTGGAGATTCGAATGAAGTGTTGTCGAAAAGAGAAAAAGAAGGGTTCAAGTTCCACCACGTACCTCGCCCTGTCGAACAGGGCGCCTCAGCTTTATTGCATTTACATTTGCCTGTGAAAGACCAGTCAGTTTTCTAAGTGCGAACGAGGGTATACATAACCGTGTCAGTAACTTGTACAATACGCACGATCACTTGTGGGCACTGTCCTGGAGTCCCTGAACACACTTTACGCATTTGGCGTCCATCTCTTACTCGGTCGGGAAGCACTTTTCCTGCTCTTATTCCTTCATGTCTGATTTGCGCGGCCAGAGGATTCTTCATGTATGTTTCGAGAAAATCTTCTGATTGGAGTTTAGGCCAGCGTGGCGGCTTTGCAGAGGAAGAGGCGCGATGGCGCCGGGTACTCTCGCACTCCAGAACGATATGTTTTGCATCCTTTCGAAAGCGTTTAACGTCTCGCACAGCATCGTGACAGTCGGATCAAGGTTTGCCAGTAACCTCTTCGCCATGCGTGTAGGGTCTTGGGAAATGCCGACGTGCCGCGACTCGAAGGTGCGCGTTGCTGAGAAGTCGATCTTGCAGTCGATGGTGCCACAAGCAACCTGTGCATCGTTCAGCTGCAGACCCAGTGCCTTTGCATCGGCCTCACAGAGCTGCATAAAAACCTGTACGCTCTTGAATCGAGTGAGAGAAGGGCTCTTCAGTGTGCACGCTCTCGCAGCACTTGTCACGGGCACGAATACAACTACGCCGCCCCGCGCTTTAGATGGGCCAGGATACAGTCGCCAGAAATCTCTACTCTTCGGCCTTAGACGATCCCACTCCTAGATGTACCCAACTTTGACTAAGCTGTGACAGTATTCGGGATTGAAGTTCCCCAGGATGGCGGACTTTCCGGCGAAGCGAACATTCTTCGGTGCTACCGTTGCAGTAGCGTTCGTGCTCGATGAAGCTGGCTCAAGAGTAGGAACCGTGCAAGAATTCTTTTCATATTTGACTCGAGGACTGTGTCTTGTGTGACGAGTACGGTCGCGGTGTGCAAACCCTTCACGGCTGAGCGCTTTTGGGTTGTGGCTTTCGAAAGAGGAATCTTGGTCCCCATGGCCATGGTCCAGAACGACTTGCTACGCGCTAGGAATTGGTCAGCTACGATTGGCAAAAGTTCGAGCCACGAGCCTGATTCCACAACAAAGAATCTGATGTTCGTGATATTTAGGGATAAGCGGCGGCGAGCATGTCGGAAACACGGCCGGCAGAGAGAGCTTTGGAGTACGGTGAAGCATCGTGAGCAATCTGCGATAGTGTAAGTGTCGCAGGCTAAGCGCTGTCGTGAACCTAAAATGTGTTACTAATCGTGCCGCGCAAGGGCCTAGATATAAGCTAAGCTATGCTGCTAAAACAATAAAACAACTTACACACTTTTCTTCAGATCCCATACTTGCAACCCCCGCACCCAACCGTGCGACAGTAAGCGACCGACTGATATTGATCTGCGAAGACGATATGCATACTTTGGGGGTCAAACGGTAAGGAAAAAAAAGTTGGTATGGATCTGGCGGGGAACATAAACAAGCAAGCGAGGTCCGAGATCGCTGGTACTGTGAAGGGAAGTGAGCGAGAACGACGCAACCTTTCAACGGCATCCGATATTGCCAGGCGCAACCGCTTGTAGAAACCCATGTCGAGAAATGGAGCAGAAAACGAGCTGCTAGGTCAACGATACGATTGCCAAACTTCAGATGATCGGAGGTTGATTGAAGACATTGGGAAATTGACGAATTCTGATGGCCGTTGAGTGCGCATGACTGACAAAAGCGACGCGACATGTTGTGGGTGCCCAAACAACCCATGCGCTATGACGTAATCCCTATCCACCCCTACCTAGGTAGGTTCAACACGCACCTGCTCCGGCATCGCGACTAAAACAGATATTTCAGCCTCTCGATCGTGCCTCTGAATCCGACGACCTCGTTCTGATCGATTGACAGCTCTGCCGGACTGATGAAGTTCTCGTTCGTCTCCCAAGGATCGCACAGCTCACCAAACTTGAACTGCAACCCAAGTTCGTTGCCTGCCGGGCCCCACAGCTTCGTCCAGGCATCGATGGTGGTCTCAATAAGGACACCCTTCTTTCCAGTGATCTCAGACCAGATATCGATCATCTCCTGAAACGTCAACTTTTCGAGTGCAACGTTCGTGTACTTGCCGTAAGCTTTGGCGCCAGTAGCCAGAATTTGACGCACCCAAATGCCGGGATTTACGCTCATGTCACCAGAGTTTAGAACTCTGGTGTCAGCCTTTGTGGGTAGCGTCTGGATGAATTGACCGTTGCCGGGCTGATAGGGCGTTTGTCAGCAAGGCTCATGACCGATGGAGAAAAGAGGCTAACCTACGTATTCGACAGGCTTGATCAGGGGGACGAAGGCCATATTTTGCGGATAGTATCCGAAGTACAGGTATGTTGTCATCGCCGCGAGTTCGGGCAGCTCCGCTTTGATACGGGCGTCTACGTTCGCTTTGTAGTCCATGTGCGGGGTGAAGACCTTGCCCTTAAACTTTCGCTTCGCGCTTGGGGCCGTTGACCAAATATAGTGTTCCAATGTATCGACTGTCGCTGCGGCTCGGGCAAGCTTCATGCCTTGCTCTTCCTCGATCTTGCCTGCTTCGTCTTGGCTTTTGCCTTGGGCCAGGTGCTCCCACCAATTTGTCACCGCAAAGATGGCATAGACGTTCTGGTGCGTGTCAGTGGCTGGTTCTCTTTGGAAGGGTTCTCAAACAGACTTTGAAAGCTTCTCGTAGTGAGCCCTCATCATCGAAGTTGGCCCTGACTACCTCCACGCCCTCTTCAGTGAGCTTCTTTGCTGCGCTGCTTGTCGGATCTCTTGTTAGCGCCCTGACCTTCCAACCCGGTACTCTCTTCATCACGTTGACGACACCGCCGCCTTGACTTCCAGTGGCACCCGTCACAGCAACGACCTTTGGGCCTCTAGTCCTCACAGGCTCATAAAGCGCATCGGGAAGCTCACTGGACTCTCCGTGGACCATTTTGAACCAGGGATCGAAAGTCTTCTCGTATCGCTTGAGTATGGCTCCATTTTTGTATCCTGGGTGAGGCCAGAAGATCAGGTCTTCGTGAGCTGTTCCGATCAGTTGACCTGTTTTGTTGTTTTCCTTGTCTTCCAGAAACTGGTCATAGGCAGATAGCAGTACCGGCTTCAGGGTCAGATGCTCTGGCGCAAATGCATCGCTTATACCAGCTACAGCGTCCGTGTCGATGGGCCCTGGCATTACGCAATTGATCGTAATACGCTCTTTCTGCAGGAGCACTGGGGCTGTCGTCCGAACATAATGGTGGGCTGCGGCTTTCGCTGCGCAGTACTCTGGAAACGTTGCACAGGCGTAGATTCCAAGCATGCTACCTGTCACGATGATTTTGCCTCCCTTGCCTTTTGGGTTGTGGCGCATGAAGTGCGTGGCCAGTGTCGTTCCGTATATGAGGCCCTTGAAATCGATGTCCGTGCATGTCGTATCAGGCTTTGGGGGCAATGCATCGACACCTGCATTGCGATGTGGAAGAATGTATTTCGAGTCTTTGTCCAAGCCTCCAGCGTTCGCGATCAAGACGTCCAGTCGAGACCATTTCTTCCAGACGGCTTGGAACATAGCAGCTTGCGACGCATACGAGGTGACATCGCATTGAACGAACATGGCCGATTCGCCAGATGGATCCAGTATGGTAGCAGCATCTGTACCTTCTTTCACTCGTCGACCGCAGAGCGCGACTCGGTAGCCTCGTTTGTGGAGGCGTTCCGCGAGCCACAAACCAATGCCGCTCTGCTCACGCTGTCAGTCGTCCACATTAAATCCATCAGAGATCAATACACACTGTAGCGCCAGTGATGAGAGCGACTTGGGAGTCGGTCAGTACGAATTGGCTCATTTTGACACAACAAGTTGCGGACCAGTGCGGGGCCAGAGTCTTTTTACCGTTCTCGCACTTGTTCGGGTAGGCCTAAAGCTGGATTGATGGCTATTGGAAGGAGTCTCCGATGATCCCAGCCTTTTAACTGCCGTGCACACACTGAGAGCTTGGTACTGCAGGGCCGCCACAGCGCCCATCCTGCGCTCCTGGAAAGCACGAACAGCCGCGAAAATCAAGAGACGAGACAGTTATAGTGAAACCATAACATTCATTGCTTTGAAGGCCTGTGTTACGATTCTGTGATTTTCCTTACACAATTGCTTCTGCGAAGGTCTCTTTCGAGATTGGTGGGTCGTGAGCATGCGAAGGATTGGATGCCTGAACACTTACTGGTCGCCACAATCCTACCGATGAGGATCGTACTACTATGAGTTGCACAACGGCTGACTGCTACATCCTAGTGGTCTCTCGTCCGGTCGCTTTGCCTGATGGAGCAGCCTTCTGTGCAGCTGCTTGAACCACCGAGCGTCTGGCTCCTACATTTGATAAGCTAATGTAGCTGTGCCGCAACTGAACATGACCTCGGTTCCTTCCTCACACTTGCCCGGCAAGACGGGGAAAAGTCTATCGTGTAGACATAAGGGTACGCGATAATTTGACATGCATGGCATTGGTACCTAGAAGATCTCCATCACGACATACCACCGAATTACACTTCCTATCAAGAAAGCCCAACTTCCAAGCAACGCCGCTACGGCGGCTGAAAGCTTGTCGTCCCCAAACAGAAACAGCCCCGCCATCATGAACCCAAATCCACCCAGCGTGTTGAGGAAAGCACCCTGCCAGTCCGCATCCCACCACTTCGGCTTGTACCACCTCTCCTGCTCTGAGATAGCTAACATCGCGTTGGCAACTAAGAACAACGCGCCATGGATGACTTGAGGTCCAAACACAATAGTCGCAAACAAAGGCGCTTCTTCCGAGATGAGCTCCGGGAAATCGACAATGCCAGCAAACATGAAAATTACGCCACCAAAGAGTACGATGAGCCCAGCTTGAAAGGCAAGATTCGTCATCGTCAGATC
Organism: Phoma herbarum; assembly: GCA_001599375.1. Taxonomy (NCBI): domain Eukaryota; kingdom Fungi; phylum Ascomycota; class Dothideomycetes; order Pleosporales; family Didymellaceae; genus Phoma; species Phoma herbarum. The sequence continues at coordinate 229,366 of BCGR01000026.1, forward strand.
CCACATTTTTACCCACGAGGGGATCCACTTGAACTCTGGTGACCCTACCAGAGCTGGGCGATATGTGACTTTATGGGTCTCCTTGTTCGTGTCAAGGGTTCCGCGCTCGGCGTTCAGCGCACCAAAGGTGTCGAAGATGCCTGCGACAAAGAAAAAGATCGAGCCAACGAGAACTGTTGTGGGGATTGCGATTGTCTCGTTGGTCTTGAACTGCAATTTCTTGTCGAGTTGAGGGATGAGGTCGAAGAACGCATTAATGACAAGGTCGAGGCTGCCAAACGCAAAAACGACGGCCACCAGCCAGATAGGATCCCGGTAGGGGAAGATGGTGTACATCTTTCGTAGGCGGGCGCTGAATGACCCGGCTTCTTCCCACTCGAGGTATGATGGCGAGTATGGCTCGTTGTAGATGTATATCTTGTTGCGCTCTAGATCGCACTTCTCGCGGTGCTCCAGATGGTTTACAGGCACAAAGTTCTTCAGCTTCTCACTGTTGGCAGGTCGAGATTCGAGGTCGGCGACGGTGTTGGTCACTGAGCTAGGTCTTGGAAGTGGTGGTGGCATCATGCTCATCCTAGTGGCTCGCACGTAAGATGCACGGATCGTTGCGGAAGCATTCATGTCGTAAGTCGTGAAGTGAAATAATCGTCGCTAGAAAAGACAAAGTAAGAAGGACTTGGGCGGTAATGACTGCGTACAGTCGGACAACCTTGTCCAGCAAGGCGGCGTAAGCAGCGGAGGTGACCTGCCTGCTTTCAAAGCTAACGCACATCACCATACATATACTCTTCACACGGCCCATGTTGGATTTGTGTACGAAGACGTGCCGAGCGTTGTCAAGTCGCCCACCATGTGGGTCTCGTGACTGGAGATGTCTGACCCACGACCCTCGTCATTGTCTTATCCAATACGGTGTCTTATTTTGAGAGACAAGCTCATACAAGCTTTTTACACGTTGTGCTTGGGCAAGAATGGGGTTCCCGGTGGGGACAAAACGCACGTTGCATATGACAGCATCTGGCCAGATCTGCACAGCCGCTTACGATGTTTCACGGATGCAGTGGTCCCAGAGAGGATGTGGCGTCTGAATGGTTTAGGATTTCCTGATCGGCACGAAGGATGCTCTGTGTGCACAATGCGTCGTAAGCCAGGTCCGTTCAGCTGTTCACGTACGAACGGGGCGCTGATCTCCTGTTACGGCGACCAAGCGGTCTGACGATGCAAACATTCTCAAAAGCGATGTTGAGAGTCGCGCGTCAAAGGTAGCAAGGTGTCTGGACGGAGGCTCAGCCGGGCCGTAGGGCGCGATTGGACGAGACTCTCGGATTACGGGAGCCACCGTGCTGCGGGCCGAAAAATCTTGAAACGCCTAGCGCAATATTTCACTCATGGCTCTGCACCACCGCAAGAGTAGTTGCCGGTTGTTCGAACCGGGAAGTACCGTGGTGATTTTCGAAAGGAGAGTGCAGCGCAGTCATAACTTGCGATAAGAAGACGATAGTGCAGCAGCACGAGAGAAAAGGTCGAGACGCTAGGACAATGAAGCGCGCTGGAATCTGCGTTGATCACGTCTCACACCGAATGTCAGCTGGCTCATTGGAGGCAGTAAGCTATGCGCAGTCGCAATTGTTGATCAGCTAGCCATTGTTCAGCCAACGCTGAGCCCCAGTCCCAGCCCTTCAAAGCGATCTGCGAGATCACCCAAGAGGCTCCCTACACGGTCACTGGCCTGATCTTGGGGCAAAACCTCTGGTTTCTCTGTTCCACCAAGGCAGCTCCAACTTGAAGCTCTTTTCGAGTCTCCAAGGCCCATGTATTTCGATTTGCCAGGATAAGCACACAAATCCCGAGTCACAGCTTCGCCTCTCGCGTCTGTTGTCTCGGCTCCAAGTATCTCCGGAGCTTCGCCTTTCTCAACCCAATCGACCAGCGTCGACAATGCAGAATAAGGAATAGGCCCGACACCGTCACCGCAGTGCTCAACACCAGGCGCAAGGAACAAACGATAGAATTGATCGACTTCATGCGCTCCGCCCATGGCACCCTCGACCCTCTTACGGTAATCGATGGTGTTTTGATATGGTATGACCGTATCATCGATGCCGTGCCACGTAAGCAACTTGGCTCCGGAAGCCTTCAATAATGTCAGGTCAGGATCAGCGGTGTTCAGTAGACCACCCAGCTCGTAGTTGGCCTGTGCCCAATGGCCAAAGTACGCGGTAATGTCAAGGTGGTCCAGTCTGGCAACAGGGTTTCTGAGCACGGCATTTTTCATCCAGCTCTGGGAGATGCCAAAAGGTTTCTGTGACCTTGCGCCGTCCTCAGCGATCTCGATGTCTGCCAAATCATCGAATCGAACGCCTGGACTGATTCCAGGGAAAATTGGGCTCCATGTCGCTTGCTTCGGTCCCTTCATGATGTGATCCACAACAGTTGCCATCTGCAGCGTGATGTCGACATGATTCCCATCACATTCGATCTCTTCGCCTACAACGGCAAAGGGGTCAAACTCGCACGCGCCAGGGTCTTCGAGCACGCCGTCGCGTACACCGTCCAGCAAGTCACACTGGTCAATGGCCTTTTGTCTGAAGTACTCGAATTCGCAGTTGGACAAGAACGCATCTTGGTGCTGCATGACCAGTTGAGGCCAGAAAACTCCAGTTACGATATTGACGAAGTTGAGTGCAGGTGCGACGGCGAGGATCCCGTCCAAGAGGTACGGGTGTTTCTGTGCAATCATGTAGCCTTGTCTTCCGCCAGTAGAGCAGCCATTCCAGTATGAGTGATGTGGTGCTTTGCCAAAGTAGAGCTCCGTGATGACCTTGCCAATATTGATTTGATCGACGAGACTGCGCGAGGCAAAGTTGTGCAGCAGGTTCCAGTCCAGGGTACCGTCAGTGCTGTTCTTCAAAACCCAGCTTCCATCTTTGACTCGTGTCTTGTCGTCGCTGCCAGACCCTCCGTTAGTCGACACAGCAGCCCAGCCGTCTCGAACAGCTTGCCCAAGATGGGCACCGAACATACCGGTCTCAAAACCAGCACCTCCTGTAGCTTGGAATCGTCCATTCCACTCATCATGGGTCAAGGGAAGCCATGCTTCAACCAGAACCCTGTCATTGGTTCCCCGGTGTGTAATGTTTGTCCTGACCTGGCAAAAGCTAAGCCCGACCAGAGCAGGCTGCATCGGTGTGCCCTTGATACTCGTAAAGTTATGCTGTGGCGTCGCTGAGACGGAGATTATCTCAATGCCTGATTCAGCAACATGGTCCTGCAGCCCTTTCAGGAAGGTTGACGAGCCGCATTGCGGTGTTGATGGTGCTGATTGGTCTGTTGCTGACGCATCTTTTGCGGCTATTGAAGTCCCTGCAATCGAAGCCAGCATACATAAAGCCTGAATGGATCGCATGATGGCGATACAAGATCTTAGAACTCCACGTCGAAAGGGATCGCAGAAACACCGGATAGAAGATATGACCTGTAGAGAGACGACTTCAGACGAGTTCCGAGGTGTGAAGCTCGGCAATTCGACCCCACGCGAAGCCCGGGGCGGGAGCTGGCGCCCAACCAAGACTTGGCTGACGCAGCCACCAGCCTCGTGCTTTCCTTCCCAACGCGTCGGTGTCTGAGCACGACCATTTCGCGATGAGCGCGCTTTGGCTTGGAGACTCAGATCGCGCTAGTCAAGCTCGTCTGCTCTGCTGCTCGCGACAACGTGGCCCTTTTGACGCAACAAGGCTTCGGCGACAGTCTTCTCAGCCACAGCCCCTCATTCGGAGACCGAAAGATGAACTTTCATCATCTCTAGACCGCGGTCCGACAAGGAGATGCCTTGAGGGACGATATTAATTGAGGACCGCTGAAGGGCGCATTTTGCTTGCAGACTTGATGAATTTTGTGTCAACGTATTGACACCGTCAAGCTTCGAGTTGCTAAAGATGCGCGGTTGTGAGGTTTGCCGCTCAAGCGTTGGCGATGCTGTGCCTCAGTCTCACCGATACTCAGCCTCGCACTGGCTGCTCACAGCACTAAGTTTAGGTCTCAAGCCGTCTGCCATACGGGATTTCACGGTGATCGACACGAGAACGGAAGCCTACTCTCCAGGTGCAAGAACCGTAGCAGCCCTCCGTAGGCGCGCCTTCGGAGACCTACAGCTGCGGTTCACTCCGATTCGGTCACCATGTCGTTACTAAGGATAACTTTGTCTTACAAGCACAAAAGATTATCCACCATGGCAGTTGTAAGAGCTGCAGCTGCCACTTACTTACAATTATCCCTCTTATGCACTCTGTCGTTGCAAGCCTTGCAGGAGGATCGCCCGTTAGTAGCCTCTCCTTGCTTGAGCATATCATTTCGTAGAGGCCTTGATAAGCCAACGTTACAATCATGGCTCTACGTCCCAACAGACTGCAGGAAGATAGGTCCAACATCATCGAGATAGCGACATATGCCCTTACCGGGACTGTCGTGCTATTCTTCATCGCGCGTCAGATTATGAAGGCGATTGTCTTCCGCAAGTTGGCACTGGACGATCTCTTCATACTTCTAGCCACAGTAAGCACAATCCTCGTCTATATAGCTTCAACTGATGTCAATAGACGTTTGCGATCGGTCTATCAGTGACCACATTGTTGCTCACCTCGAAGGGTTTTGGTGTCCTGGGCTTCTTGACCGTTGACAGAGCCAACACCATCATGAAGGGCTACTATGCATCTGAGCTGCTCTACATTTCGTCGTTGTGCTTCTCGAAAATGTCGATCCTTGTACTGTTTTACAACGTCGTCGTCTTGCGCACTCACCGACTACTTGTTTTGAGCTTTGGCATCTGTGTCTCCATATGGAGCTTGGCATCAGTTGCCGCGGCAGCCTTTCAATGTAGCCTTCCACAACCTTGGGAGATGATGACATTGCGATGTTTCAATACGGTAGGTACCGCAGGCTCCTCGCGCACTCTGACCAGTGCTGACCGTTACAGCGGATCTTTTGGGTCGTATACTGCGCAATCGATATGTCGACAGAGCTATTCATTGTCATGCTCTCTGTTGACCTAGTCGCACATCTCAGAGTGCGGACGTCACGCAAGGTCGCCGTCGTAGCCTGTTTTGCACCACGCCTGCTCGTCGTTGCAGCCGCGCTTGTTCGCGCAATATACCTGTACCAAGTAACACTACACGGAAACCCCGAATACGATCTCTGGCTCAGCACTATATGCACTCAGGTACATGTATGCGTCAGTATTTGTACTGCATGTATTCCTTACATGGTGCCGTTCTTCAAGAGCTTGCAAGGAAACATCTGGCGATCATATTCAAGAACAAGCTGGGCGGCGAGATCCAGGTCCAGTCAACCACTTGGTCAGTCACCAAATCGATTGCGAAAACGGGAGGCCAACATTCGCTTCGAGTCGCCAAAATCGTTGACCAGCTTGCTTAAAGAACCTGAACGAGTCTCAATCATATCGCCGCGGATACCAAGCCCAGGTCCGATCAGCCCTTTCCTGCCACCACCCATCTCAACACTTCAAGTACTGCCAGCCACAACTGATGTACTGGAGTTCCGGGAGGAAAGGCCTTTAAGTGAAGCAGAAACCATTTACGATAGCGACTCTGACGGAGTATTCGACATGGTCAACCTGCAGACTGCAATGTGCTTCGCCCCCTCGCCCATCGAGCCTCCAGCACAAGCACGCCTTTCGAGTGCAGCCACGATGGACATACCAGAGCCCTTCGAGTACCTCGCCTTGTTGGGCAGTCCGGATCCATCAAGCTCTAGCTCTTGCTACTCTAGCCGTGCTTCATCGCCGACAAGGTCGGAATCGAATCCCCGCTTCTCATTGTTCACCCCGAGCAGTTCCTCCTTTACGTCTCTTCACTTAGCTTCAAAGCGTGCCTCGTTACCCGCCACGACCTCTAACCATTGTGCGCACTCGAAGACCAATGAAGACGTGACAGGTGTGGCATCGCGGCAAGCCTTACCTGATTCTGCGATCTCGCACAGCTTTGACGACTTTGCCCACCCTGCCCGGTCAGCGAGCTCGCGATCGCATCCCAAGTTCAGCACGACGCCGCGTCTGCACGCACCGCCTCCGACTACAATACCGACCGTCGATTCGAAACATTTGTAGCCCTTCATTGCACTTGCTTTTCTTCTCTTTCCTAAACTTGGCGTAGCGTTTTGGCTAGCACGGCTATTCATGCGATGGTAGTCTATGATGTTCTAGGCTGTAGGCATGCCACATACTGTCGCGGGTTCTCCCGATCTAACACTTTGGCGGGGCACGTTTTGTGAAATTTCTTGAGTCAGGGCAACTCAGCAATCGAATTAGCGAAAATGGTTCTACTGTCTACATCTTTTCTTCTTCGGTGGTCAACGCAGCCTTCAACGCTTGTGGGGTGGGAGTACGCAAGCGCATGTGCGAAGGTATTGCTCTCGAACGTCAAGCGTGCGTAGTGCCCAGAGATGGCATTCGGATGTTGGCTATCCCCAGATTCCCCCCACACTCGTATACGCAATATCGGGTACCGTCAGGCACGGAGAATTGATGATTGGTGGGATTAGAATACCCCACAACACTACACCCTATAGCACTGCCACATGTATCGTTTGTTCCTACACGATCGTTCCCAGAGTCATGCGCATATGAAAATCCAACCGAACTCATGTTCAGGAGGCACCGCGGGCAACGCAATGTTCACTAATTGGAGGATGTTGGAAACCCGCCTCATTTGCGCACTGGAGAATTTGGTTCCAGGTAGATTGCGACGACGCGTCTAGGACTGCGTAGGCGAATGAGATTGCTCCCTCACCAAGGCCTATATAATAATTGTTGGAAACCAAGCATTCAGGCCAAGCAGCCAAGCCTCTCCTTACGATCATTAAGCTTTCATCTCCCCTCAAAATGCAGCTCTTGTCTGTCGTTGCGTTGGCCGCGTCGCTCGCCGCATCTGCGATCGCGGCCCCGACTGCTCCAGCCATCACCCCTGCCCCTGAAGTGGCTGTTGTCAAGCGAGCTACCTCCTGCACTTTTTCAGGTTCAGCTGGTGCCGCGTCTGCGTCCAAATCGCAGACTGCCTGCGCCACCATCGTCTTGAACAATGTGGCTGTTCCTTCTGGAACCACTTTTGATCTGTCCAAGCTCGCTGATGACACCACGGTGATCTTCGAGGGCACCACAACGTGGGGTTACAAGGAGTGGGCCGGTCCTCTGCTAAATATCGGTGGCAACAAGATTACAGTCCAGGCTGCTTCTGGCGCGGTCCTTAACCCTGATGGTGCTCGTTGGTGGGATGGCGAGGGTGGCAACGGTGGCAAGACAAAGCCCAAGGTATGTGATGCTCCTCTATGTTGCGCACTAATCAACGCTAACCATCGCAGTTCCTCTCCCTCCACAGCTTGACAGACTCGACCGTCACTGGAATCTCCATCAAAAACACTCCGGTTCAAGCTGTTAGCATTGCTGGCTGCGATGGACTGACCATCACTGACATGACCATTGACTCCTCAGCTGGTGATACTGGCAGCCTTGGCCACAACACCGACGGCTTTGACATTGGTTCAAGTAACAACGTTGTGATTGATAATGCCAAGGTCTACAACCAAGATGATTGCGTCGCTGTCAACTCCGGAACTGTGAGTACAACCGGATGCCTATCCTGATCGCTTGCTGACTCGATGTCCAGAGCATTACTTTCCAGAATGGCCTCTGCTCTGGCGGTCACGGTCTTTCTATTGGCTCTGTTGGTGGTCGCTCTGACAACACTGTCGACACTGTCACTTTCTACAATAACGTCATCCAAAACTCCGTCAATGGTATCCGCGTCAAGGCCTCCGTCGGTGACACTGGTAAGATCAATAAGGTGACCTACAACAAGATCACCCTCAGGAACATCTCTAAGTAAGCGTTTATTCTTCCATCCATTTTGGTCTCATTGTTGACTGCCAACCCCAGGTATGGTGCTCTCATCGAGCAGAACTACGACGGCGGTGACCTGAAGGGCACTGCTGGCACCGGTATCCCTATCACTGGTCTCGTTGTCGAGAATATCACTGGTACCGGTGCCGTCTCAAGCTCAGGCTACGATGTTGTCATCACCTGCGGTAGCAGCTCGTCGTGCACCGGCTGGACTTGGTCGAATGTCGCCATCACCGGCGGCAAGACCTATGGTAGCTGCACCAACGTTCCCAGCGTGACGAAGTGCTCGTAGAGGATCACAACCGATGTTGGGAAGGGCTGTAACGCGATGTTGATGCGTGTCTGCGTGGGGCAAAGTAGGAACTGCTTGTTTCGCTTCTTAGCATGTTTATTTTTTGTTGAATCGACCTTTGGACTTCGCGAATCTTCACAACCACATTCTAATAATGCTTACACTGACACGATGGTATTCAGATGAGTGCATTGGGTTAGACACGCCCGCTTCTTGAGCCCTCGATTCGGGACGAGTGTCATGTTTCACACACATCAGTCATTCTACATGGATCCATCGACTGTCCTCGATATTGACATCCGACGGATATCCGGGTTCGCTGTGGTACACCGCTCCACACTTTCCCTATTATGTCCAACGCGCGGCATCTTCGACATGCGTAGTTGCAAGTACACCTCGGTTTTAGCTGATAATTACGGTTTCGAGAACAAAGTTTAATGATGTGGAAAATGCAGAGTGGAGCTAGGTCGTAAGTTGATCAGGCACTACACAGTCGGTCTTGAACGACGTACAACAAGCGAAGAGTCTGCATCGGTGAAAGTCACCCTCGACAATGAGCCGACGCATGACATGCATCTCGAGGCTATGACAGTTACGATTCATCGCCACCTGTCTTTGAAAGCTTTCCCACTCTTCTAACCGATCTTATCACAGAACACCTGCCAGTCAGCTCCCGCGTACTGCTTCTCTTCAACTGAAGCGGACAATAGTGGTGACAGGGGTAACGGCAATACCAAGCCCAGAACAACCTATGTAGCTGGAGCGACTGCTTACAGCACCTTCTCAATCTGCTACAATGACCTTTAGCAGAGCAGCACCCAATATGTAGGTATTTTGTGAATCGTAATGTCCCATTCCCCATCACTAGGTGATACGTGGCATTGACCAACCCTTTCTGCGCCAACCCTGCACTGTCTTAACCGTTAGAATCGTGTTGAACTCCATCACAACTTCGATCGCAACAACCACAGATTCAAAAATGGTCTCCACCACAGCTTCTCTAGAGTCATCAGCAAGCCCTTCGTCTGCGCTCTCGAATATTGATGACAGTACTTCTCTATCTTTTAGACAGACCTGCAGATTTGCTGCTTTCCTTGCTCAGCCCGTCATTCTCAAGCTGCAACGCCAGGAGTAGCTCCATGGTTCTCTTCATTGTGGTTGCTTTGTTCTTCTGAATGACAGATGTGCTACAGTACCGACCGTACCGCGGTCTTTGAAATTCGCCCTGATTTCGGTCAGCTTGCTGCTTGCGTAGACAACATGTTATCTGAAACTCGACGAGATGGTGGATTTGACAAGCGTTTGTTGTGCTTCGATGTTGGCGCCGATTACTATTACATCCGTCTTTATGCATTCTACTGGCGATTGTCCTTGAATGCCGAGGTGCACCTCCTTGATGAGGGCTGCGGAGAGCTCGGCAATGTCTTGGTAATGAGCAAATCGTGGAGATGAGAATCGTAAGCGCGTGGTCGTTTCATCCCACCAGCTTTCAGAAACTATGTGTACGAGGAGAGCATCATGCTTTCGGATTGATTTTGCGGCTGTTGCGCTTTCCTTATAGTTCCTACCGCGATGGGGGGTCCATGCAGCAAATATTTCGGTGTAGCATCTAGACGCAGTCGTCTGCACCATGCTGGAATCAATGAAGGAAGATTGCGCGACACTTCTAATGAGCTGCCTGAGGGGTTTGCGATGATTTGCGGTGTTGTAGGTCGAGTGTGGAGCCTCGTCTTGCCACCACGCGTTTTGTGTGGGAAAAGGAGCACCAACGAGTTCGCTGCTTCCTCAACACCGCAACACCGCAATACGTGCTTTACGTACCAAAAGGGGCGCCATCTTTCGGGAGAAGCACCCTATGCTTGGCGTGCTGTGGAAAACGACGCCGTTGTTACTGCTGGACACCTTCCGCGGACATCGATGTGGCGGGAAGGCCCTGTCTGACCGGGTGGACCCATATGGTTCACGAGATTCAGTTCGAAGATGAAACGAGTTGTTCGATGGCCCCAAGGGCTGCAGCCGTGCAAGAAAATCTCTCAGAGCTTTCCATTACACCATGGATGTTTTGATTGTCTGCAATACACCGACCCGTTTTTTCTAGAGTTTTGATTGGACGTTGGGAGAACATTTACGCCGTTCGGACCTAGCCGCTCGCAACACCGGTGTGAGCACCTGAGTGAGCCACCAATAGTACTCAGATGGACGATCAAGCAAGAATAGTTGAAATTGGAACCTTCATCTCATTCGGGTTCACAGCGAATTGACAAGTATGTCGAATCTCGTCTGTCCTTATTCGCAACAGATACTACGCAAGCGAGCATTTGAGTACGAGAACTGGGCTTTGTTCGCGAAATTTGATCACTGACACCATTGTTCAGATGCTTGTCCATCGAGAGGTCGCGCAGAGCTCACATTAACGCACTGCAACAGCGCCTTAACGCTTTGGAACATGATCTTGCCATTGAAGCAGCGGAAACCCGACTCAATCTTGAAGCATTCGCGAAGTCAGAGTGCCGTACCTTGACAGACCATTTCATGTTCAAGCTCCCACGTGAGCTGCGCGACATGGTCTATCTTCATCTCAGTACCAAGGAGCAACGGATTGATAGTGACTACTTCCGTTCCACGATGGATCCAGTCACGAAATGTTACTCCTACGATCAGGCACGCTGGAGGGCCTTGCACTTTCCGGAGCACTTTTGGAGTACTGAGTACGTCGATGTTCGATTTGTGAGAGAACTCAGCGAAAATTATTACCGCACATCGACCTTTGTTTTTGGGGATGGACAGGGGCTGATCGGCAGGTTCCTGAAAACCGACCAACTGGGGCTTGGCTTTCCACCCAAAGGGCTAGTGTCTAGCATTGAGATACGCCTGAGTGCAATAACGCACGACCGCGGATCTTTTCGTGCGTACATCTTCGGTGTGCCTAAGCCTCCAGAGAGGTTACGAGCAGCCCTGGAGGGGCTCGAGGGGCTGAAGCCCGGATCGAATGTCTGCATCCAGTTTTCGACTGAGGCCAAATTTGTGGAGCAGCGAAGAGAGCTCTTTGTCGGTGCGCTGCCAGTCTTGTTCCCGGATATACAAGGAGCGGCACTCGCAGGGCTCCGACTGAGGTTCGTGCTCGATCAGAAATACGAATTTCGGCTGGACCGCGACATTCTGAACAGCCTAGAAGACGAAACTTGGGACGTAAGTAAGAACACGTTGATCAACACTCTGACGCTTACCGCTCTAGGTACCGACATACTACAACACTGACGGATCTTCGTTTCGCTCATTCTCAAATGCCAGCCCTTTTAGTCCATACACCGACTGAGATGATTTCTTAAGGGGCAAGCAAGGATGTATCTGAGCACGCATTGCAAAGACCATTGTCGGAGTATGATACATGAAGGAACTACTTTGAGGCTATATTCTGTTTGCTTGTGTTGGCACTGAGTCGAGAAGTTGCAAATATTTCAAAGATTCACCTAGTACTCAAGAGGCGCGACAGGCGTACACTTAAATTAGGGTGTTCACAAAGACAGATGTCAACAAAAGAGAGCTGTCTATTTGCCTACTCATGAGCCCGCTCCCAAAGGTTAAGATTCGTTGCACGGGCTCGTAGCCAGATCTCAGTACAATCTTCCAAATCCATATCCACACACAGATCGACAATGCCTGTGATCATCGATGAAGAAGAGACGCGGATACTCCGGCGTGATACGGGGCTCCACCAAAATTTCGATGACCAGATTCTGCTGCATTGCGTCCAGGTCGGATTTCGTAGTTGAGTGCTGCAACGAGTTATACGAGACAGATAGAATTTACGAAACGTATGCTCAGCGTTGGGATAGACAGTCAGACCAGCAGCACCATGTAATGGGAGCCAGCACTGCAAACCTTCGGAGTCGAACAGAATGGAGAAGATATCGTCGGTGAACGGCCTCCGATAAGATCGGCGTTGAAGGCATCGTCCATATCCACGAACATCTATTGTCGACCTGACGCTGTACGTTCAGCGCTGTGCTCAAGATCAAGATCAAGATCGCGGATCCATCGATGAAATGCGAGAGCAGGCATGACCGACATTCGACGTCTTCCATGCAAGCCACCAGGAGCGGTCTCAATAAGTTGGAGGCCAACTTTCGTGTGACCGCGATCCCTGCCATTCTGGTGGTGTTCTGTTCCTCGTCTTCAGAGTCGTTAGCTTGACGATCTCGACCCTGGTCATATAGAAGAAAGACCTTTGGTCTCTTCTGAGGCAGCGCCGGCATCGTAGATGTTCCGCGATTCGTTTAGCGGATAGCCCGCTCGACAGTCTTTCACAGACCGAATGGAACCCGCCCAAGTTCTAGTAACTTATCAACGTTATGAGGATGAAACTCAGAGGAACGCGGTGAGACCCTGGGAACCTCCTTGTTGGACGTGTCTAGAATGCATAAGGCAACAAGCTACGCGTTGAAGTAAACACGTCTTAATGGAAACAAGCTGTGATACGAGTAGCTCACAGATATGAGGTGAGAGGCGTCCGCATCTACTTTGCGAAACAGCGACGCCATGTGGCGGGTGAATGACGTTATACAGGAGGCCATCGCAGAGTCACTTGGATCACAGCACCAGTTATGTGCTAAATCGACGTAGCCGTGTCCAAAATAACGCGTGCCGTGTCAAGGTAGTACAACATAAGGAGCGCATTCAAAGAAAACAGGACAGTCAAGGACAGCGGCGCCTGATCGAGGGCGAAGCAGGAGGATGTGAGCTAGCTGTTTCTGTTGGACCGCTTTTCCATGGCATTGATATCGTCACATCCAAAGTCTCAATGTACCTGAGCGCCTCCAAGACTCTTTCGCAGACCTCTCATGCCGCCCAATGAGACAAGAAGTCCAAATAGAGCCAGCCCTATACAGCAGAACAAGCCGGTCCGATACTGCATCGCTTCCGTGTGTCCATTTCTGGTATCGACCGCATTGACAACAGCTGCGGCAAGTGCAAGGCTGACACCTGACCCGATCTGGAAAGCAGTGTTGACTAAGCCACCGCAAAGTGACTTGACATTCGTGGGGACAGACTCGAGCATAATGTTGGTGATGCAAATGTAGCAAATACTGACACCAACCACAACCATGATCGAGGTAGGCAGGATATAGCGCCAAAAGTTGGGATCCTCTGCTGGCATTAAGCTTGCTGGGATTGGCGAGACGAGGGTGATGACTACTCCAAGTGTCATCAGATACCGAATATCCATACACTTCATCCACTTGGCAAGAACCATGTTTGTTAGGAAGCCAGCGGCACCCATTGGAAGGAAACGCAGTGCAGTTGCGCCGGCCGACAACTTGACAATCTCCTGCGCTTGAAGTACCACATAGTAGATGACTGTCTGGTAGGCGCCGTAGACGACGAATCCGGTGATCCACAATGGTGCGAAGTTCCTAGTCTTCCAGAGAGACATCGGCATGATCGGGTTCCGCACCTTCTTCTCGACGTACGTAAAGACGCCCAGCATTATGACCGAGACCACAAGCAAGGCGATGATGAAGGCTTTGTTCCAGCCATATTCACCACCACTCGATAGTACAAAGGAGAGCAGAATGAGCCCAGACGTGGACAGACCTGCACCAAGAAAGTCAAGACTGGGCTTTGCGCTGCCTTCCTTGCGATCCTTGGGCAAGTAGAAGCAGCCAATAAGTCCCAGCGGACCTGTTACTGCGACTGCAATACGGAAGATGTAACGCCAGCCCAAGGCTTCTGTAATAAAGCCACCGAACAGCAGACCTGCGCAGAAGCCAACAGCACCGCTTGCACCAAAGAATGTGAGTGCTACTACTCGCTCGCTGGCGACGAAGTAGGAGCTGATAATGCCGATAGCGGAAGGTACAGTCATCGCCGCACCGATGCCTTGCAATGCACGGAAAATGGCGATCTGGATGAACGATGTGGCAAATCCGTTTGCAAGTGTCCAGATGGAAAGCCAGATCATCCCAGCACTGAAGATGAATCTTCGACCATATCTGTCGGCAAGTACACCAGAGAACAGAAGGAACCCTCCGAATGTGAGCGTATATGCGGAAAGGAGCCATTGAAGGTCGCCAGATGAAACGTCAAACTCGGCTTGAACTTCTGGCAGCGAGAGATTGACGGCGGTCATGAATACATTATCCATGAGCTGTGCGCCGCAGGTAATTATCAAGACCAGGCCGCCTGCCCATGTGTGCATAGATCCAATGTTCGGATAAGCCGTCTCAGGAAACATCAGCGGGCGCATCTGCGAGGATCTCGGCGTCGCCCATCCCGGTGTAGCTTGACCCGTGGGACTCATCCATCCTGCGCCCGGTGTCTGCGTTCCAGGTGTGGTCCATCCCGGAGTCGATGCGTCGGCTGGAGTTTGCGCGCCTGTCGGTGTGGTTGCGAATGAGCTGGTAGGAGGTAGCTGGGAGAATCCAACTCGTTTGCCTGATTCCGGCTCCCCAGGAAGGTCTGGGAAGTACGAAGACCGTGCTGAGATGCTTGCCGCTTTCGGTGTAGACAAGGTCGAATCATCTTGACCATCTATAACGAAGGAGCGTCGTCGTTCACCAGTGGTTTGGCTGAGTTCGAGAGCTGTCTGAGTAGACATCCTGGGTTTCAGTCGAAAACAAGTCTAAATCCGTCAGGTCGTAAAATGCTTTGCGGAGGGTTTGGGCTCCGAGGGTACTTGAAGAGTACCGTGGCGGAGCTTTTTGCCGTCACGTCATGCTGAACTTGCAAAAGTGGATCCCTCCTCAGACAAGAGTACTGCAGACGTGGTAATCTAGCGGAGAAAATTACCCGAGTCGCTGCGAGTTACCTTCCATAGATAGCATAATGAACAGTTTTTACAACTATTTTCATGGTGTTGAGGCGTCAGGATTTTCGCTGCGGTCTACCGGGTCGCGGGAAATGGCAACGGCGCGCCCACGTGGCGAGCGTGCTGCACGGCTGGCGGCAGTGACTGAGAACCAGGCTCTCGTATTGCAGAAGGCGTGATATTGTACCTGATATCGAGCACGCGTTGTGTCGCGTTGTTGAAGGCTCTGAACAGCTGCTGCTGGCAGCATGTTCGAAACTTAGGCCATATTCGGCATGGCTGGCTCGCTTGTCTTAAGACCCTTGCATTTGCAAAATCGTGACTTTCTGCGGGCGAAACACTGCAAAGACATTGCGCACGCGCTCACGTGAGTTGAATTAACATCTGGAGAATATCTACTGCAGTAGGACAGCCTTGTAAATTGTTAGCCTATCCATACTGCCTACAATTATGGCTGATCCATCAAACAACATCAGCACCGGTATTGCCTTTTGCTTCAATACCGTCATCGTCAAGCTAACAAGCCCCAAGAGACACAGGCGGAAGCCTCGTCTTCCAGCAAGGCGCCCGAAGCGTGCGCACAGTGCGGTAAGACTGATACTGCCCTCAAGCCATGCAACAAGTGCCACACTACACCTTATTGTGGCAAGGATTGTCAGAAAGCGCACTTCAAGACGCACAAGAAAGTGTGCGCATCGCTGGCTCAGGAATATGTCAAGAACAACGAGCCCAAGATGGCAAGCAGATCAGTACCAAAGACAACGGACAGAAACACTGGATTCAAGAAATGGGAGGTAAGTCAGGTCCCTTGACCTGCTTTGATGCAGCGCGCTGACCATATGTAGTTCGACACATGAGCGTTGACGGTCAATCCGTGCATGGAACACTACAAATTTAGTTACTTGACAGAGTCAATCTCCGCTCCACTCCGCTGCACATCGTCAGAGAGTGTACGGGGTCTGGATGTGATGGCGGAAGCACAGAGCCTCTTCTCCGGGAATACGGCAAGCTGATACAACAAACCTCGCCGACGACAAAGACGGCAGTTCAAAACCACACTGCTCCTGTGGGACTGATTAGATAATCAGTATACAGCATCAGCACGAATGGAAGAATTGTTTCACATATCTGCAGCACTCTCAAGTGAGCTGCCAATCTAGAACGATAAATAGCATGGCCTAAAATGAACCGGAGGCACACCAATCGACCAATGGAGCGGCAATAAGGCACTGTCTCTTTAGATCAAAGAAGACTCTTGGGACGCATGAATGGTATCTGACTGATTGCGTCTTCCAAATCTCGCTGTCATCATCAAGCTCCGCTGCAGTGTGGATAGCAAGTCGGTGGACTGCATCTTCCACGAACTTACTACCAACATGAACCATGTCAAAGAGCAGAGGTCTGACATAGCGTCAGACCAACGCAGCGGGCTGATCCTTTTCCCTCCACCCCGCTCCGCTCTCTGGTGTCGTCACTTGGCTCTTCATCCGGCGGCACCGCTTAAACCTAGCACGCCTTACGCTCAGTCCTCAAAGCTTAGCATTGTTAATACGCTCCAGTAACTCCACTCAGCAACAGCCCGCATCCCTTCATCGTTTCAGCCTTACTTGCCACGTGCTTGCATTGTGTGCGGTTATCGTTGTGTTGGCTCGTGAGCCGTTCCGCCGGCAAAACGGATCCACGATTCGACACGCCCACATCCGCGGATGAGACGGCAAGGTTATTCCAACCTCAACGGCTGCTGTGAAGCGATATATAAAGCCGTAATTGCCCTGCAGAAATAATCGCAAGTCATGACGATCCCGATCTTTCGTAGAACCCGAGTAGATCCTTGTCGTGGAACCTGCCTTAGGTGTTGAGGTAGGTCTCGAACGTTATAGGCGCGCACAGTGTTGTGCAAGAGATCATCGAATGTATGAGCTGTCAGCACATACGTTGGAAGGATGGGAGGTAGGTTGTCGAGAGGTGAGGTGCGATTGAGACAGGTATTGTCCATACAGGAACTCCTTCAGCCACAGTGGCTCACACGCATAGAAGCCACTCTAACCGCAATCTCAAATGGGAAAATTGCGCCCTCGCTGTCATCTTTGCGTATCAGGCATCGATCGTCATGAAGAGACACGATCTGTATTGAGCCCGTAAGGATGAATTGTAGAATGGGTTTTAACTGTTTGTCCCTCTTGTTCCTTAATGTAGAAATGTAAGAAGCATGAGCGTGATCGCAAAGTGTCAAGAATGGTGTATTACATGCACGGCATGTGCCTTTCTAGTATTGAGTTCAAATAAATATATACATAAACAAGAATCCGCTTTCAAAGCTTCCAATGTATCGAATGCATCACGTCGAGCCATGCTGCATCAAGCGACTGTGATCCCATTGCGAGTCGTAGTATAACAACCTTGACAAACCGTCTCGCAGAGCGAAAGCGCTTAGCAGGACTTGATGGCTGAGGCTGTGTACTTGCAGTAGTTGGAGGGGCCCTTGGAGACGGACTTGGGCTCGTTGCCGGGGGTGGTGCCCTTGAACTCCTCGCAGATGGCCTTGACGGAAGAAGCACAGGTGGAGGAGATGGTAGCAGTGCCGCCGAAGTTAGGGTTGATACCGGCGAGGAGCTTGCCCGAGTAGGCCTGTCGACTCGTTAGATATTCCTCGTCCGTGATTGTCGGCGAGGGGGACTTACCTTGACGTTCTTGATGACAACAGAGCGGGAGACGGAGTTCTTGCAGTTACCGCAAGCACGGTAGAGCTTGCCAAAGTCGGAGACCTGGAAACCGTCGATGGTGACGGTTCCCTTGCCGTTGTGCTGGATGACCTTGTCGGAGGCGGACTGGGCACCTCCACCCTTGACGAGAGCGTTACCGTCACCCTTCAGGGAAAGAGCGTCCTCGCAGACGTCAACCCACCAAACGTTCTCAATGGTGCAGGAGCCCTTGCAGTGAACACCCTCGATCTGGTCCTTGCCAATAATGGCGTTCTTGAATCGTTAACTCATGAATTTGCAAGTCAGTCTGTGAATCGTACCTTGAGAGTACCGCCGTTCTCGATGATGAAAACGGCATCAGAGTCACCACCCTCAGCCTGACCAGTGCAGGAAACACCACGGCCGTAGGTCTTGAGACCGCCGTCGAAGGTACCGGAGACGGTCTGGGG
This sequence comes from Phoma herbarum, assembly GCA_001599375.1. Lineage (NCBI taxonomy): Eukaryota > Fungi > Ascomycota > Dothideomycetes > Pleosporales > Didymellaceae > Phoma > Phoma herbarum. The sequence continues at coordinate 247,526 of BCGR01000026.1, forward strand.
CTTGGAGAGCTTGACGGTGCCCTTGGAGCTGGGGATGGGGATGCTGGCGCGCTTCTGCATGGCGAAAGCCTCAGCAGGAGCAGCAGCGGCAGGGCCGGCGGCGATGGGGGCCACGAAGGCAGCAACAGCGGCGATGATGGTGAACTTCATGTTGTTGGTTGGTTGATGATACTTTGAAAGTCGAAAGTAAAACTTGTTGGTAAGTATGTGAAATGAATGGATTGGTAAGGAGAGTGGGTTGCTTCAAGCAAACGAGAGACTGTAGTAAGAGAATGAACTGCTCTTCTCAGGATGCGGAACCCATGAGCTTTATACTCCGTGTCGCTGGTATGCTACCGAAGCACCCCGCTCTGTGTAGGATTGTATGAGCGGTAGGCTAAAGCTCCATGCAGATTGACATCCCGGCGCTACACCGCGGCAAGGCACTGCAAGCCAGGGCTGAAACCGTGAAATTCCCGTATTCGCGATGGAAACAGCCAGAGCGAGAGCGGCGGTGAGATCACCAGCTCCTCTCACAAACCGGGCCTGGCCGGACATCTCTTGGATCAAGTCCTTGTCTGTGCGCGCCAAGAGCTCTGGTGATTGTGGGTGTTCGATGTGATGCCGCATTACATCTTCGCGTATCGGTTCGATACATGCAAATTGAACAACAGGGTTGTCGATTGTTTCAAGAGACTGTTTCGAGATTCTCCTCCAATCGAAACGGATCGCGGAGAATCATGAATGCGCTGCACTGATCCGCAGGACATACCAAGACATCTTGGCACGTTTCGTCAAAAGCTTGGCTTTGTTCGTTTCGACGGGTGCTTCGACAGCTGTCAGCAGGCCGCCGTTTCTATCTGAGTGTATCCAAAGCTATGCTGAAAGTAGTCACAACAACCTCGTGGGATCAGATGCGTAAATTGATACAGTGGGGTGTGGTGCATTCGGTGACTTGAAAAATCTCCTAGCTCTTGCGGCGATTAATGACTGACCCACAACACTGTGTACCGCAGTCTCCCGATATTCTTCGCATCCACTCGAAAAGGAGGATCAGCTGAGTCGAGACAAGGTATGATCTGTGGCGGGGGTAAAGCTCTGGAAGGAAAAGAGATTCTCGGACCGCCTCAAGGGCTGCATTCCAACGTCTCTTCATGTCAATTCCGTAGGCTCGGGCATGTTCGCGGTGGCTGTCTGGAAGACACATCGCTATTGAGGTCATTACAGCACTACAATCTGCGTTTCGAAAGCCATGAAGGTGACAGCAGTATCGCAGGGCTGTCGGAGCGCATGGAATGATAAGCTATGACAAGCTTGAAGAGGGTGGAGATTGCTGTGTTGGTGAAAGGTCCAGACGTGCCTGCCGGATTTGCCAAGCTGAAAGCTAGCTTGGCAGGTACACGCGAGTCATCCCGCTTAACGGGCTGCCCCTTCATCTCATGACCGACCATGATTAGAACACTTTCGGTGCGACTTTGACCGGCTCCGAGATGCAGGTGTTTGCCCTGGGCATCGTGTTGAGCGTAGAGCTACTCAACTCCGCGGAGAGCGCGATTGAAAGTGCAGGCATTCGTTTCGAGGTAATCAGAGAACTCACAACCGATGCAGGACTGCAACGACAAAGATACGTCCTGGTAAGCCTGCACTGACCACTCCATCTCAATAGCTACAAACCTTGGAAGAAAGCAACCTGCGCAAGATACAGGACTAGCGCTCCACCTCTGTTCCACGGCTGGCTGGGCGCCATCTTGAGTGCGACCGCGAAACCGAACGACGGGGATAGGTTTCGGCAGCGAGACCAAGGATTTCGATACGAGCGCTCCGTCTATTTGGGTCCTGCGTCATCTCGCCAGACATTATATCCCCTATCCTTGGCTCAATTTCCGCCCACAACTGTAAAGTGGCGATTGCAGAGACAGTCCCTATACGCTTCTTTCTTTTTCCGGGCGAGCAAGATGCACAAGAGTGATGTGACTCATCTGATGAGCATCGACAAGGTGCCACAGATAGTCAAACCCACTGATCTTTATCATTCGAACGTGACTTCGCTACCTTCGCCCACTCGGCGATTGAGACATGCTAGCTGCCACGATCCTTCAGTCTGAACAGAGCTTGTTGATTTGGGGACCAGGGCATTCATTGTTTGGTCATGGGTTGGGGCGTGCGCGGTGTCATGAATGTCCAGTAGTCACTGACTGTATGAACAGCAATGACGTCTTGCCAGCCATTGAGGTACTCACAAGCATGTATAGATTATAGGAACTCATCTCATGCACTGTGTCTGTCATCATTGAGATGCACGCATTGTTGCTTCGCCGAGTCGTCTCCTCCGCTTGCTTGTTCGACGCGGTCCACGCACTCAAACGCTCATACGCTCGAGCGCTCATAGATCGTGACAGAAATTTCGCGCAATCTAACTTAGTACTCGATGATCTTGAGTCTGCTCTGCAGCATACGGTTCATCGCGCGTTCGTGGCACATCTCAAACATCGTTGCTGACCCCATGTCGTTCGAAGATGAAAGCTTCGAGTGGTGACGCAATTGTCAAAGCTCCCTCCCGAGGTCCCCGCCACTGAAGCTATGCGCCACCAGCAGCAGCATCAGCAATATCAACGCTGACCAAACGGCCTCTACTCCAGCGATCTCACACGTAAAAACACCTCATGCGCCTTCCATCCTTCCCGCAATTTGTACGCGCCTTCCATACAATCAGCAACACCACCAGCGCATTCATCCGCACGAACCCCGCCGGCGCACTCGGCCGCAGCTTCTACGCCAGCCCACAACGCGCTACGCTCCAGCGATCTATGCCCAACATCCCCTTCTTGGGCGCGCTTTTTGGATCTTCCAGCAGCACAATGTCAGACAACTTCCCAGTCTCGAAGCCTGAGGGCGAGTGGCAGGCTCAGCTTTCGCCAGGTACGTCTCGTTCACGTCTCCACGTCAGGAGGTGTCACATTGGATGTCAGGGCAACTGCTAATACTGTGGCAGAGCAATTCCGCATCCTCCGCAAGAAGGGCACCGAGATGCCTGGTTCCAGCAAGTATGACAAGCACTACCCCGACGCGGGCGTATACAAATGTGCAGGCTGCGACGCACCGCTGTACAAGGCGAACCACAAGTTCGACTCGGGGTGTGGATGGCCTGCTTTCTGGGATGCGTTCCCCAATGCGGTCGGACAGAAGCCTGATCCTGGTCTGGGCATGATGAGGACTGAAATTGTCTGCAACAACTGCGGTGGGCATCTTGGGCATATCTTCAAGGGCGAGAGGTTCGGGAACCCTAAGGATGAAAGGCACTGCGTCAATGGCGTAAGCATCAACTTCACGCCTGAGGAGAGTAAGTAGAGGACGTGCAAGGATGTAGGAATAGGTATGGTGATCGTAATTGAATGAGCGATAAGGACAGTACGCACTGCCAAAGCCTCCGATGTTGAGGTGTGACGTTCATATCTACATGCATACACTATGCTATGTCTAATGTCGGTTGCATTTATCAGATTGCCCACGTGCAAGCCTGCGACATTCTCGATCTTGGAGACCACATGTAGCCTCTTCGAATAGGTGCCAAAATTCGACGACAGGAGCGAGATCGTTTGTAGCTAAGGTGCTGAAGGAAGTTTAAGCAGCAAAATAACGACAAGCATTTCAAGAGGATCTCGTGGTTCCTAGATGTTCCTAGAGGTTCCGTGACTTGCAGTCGTTCCCCGCGCCATGTATCATGTATTTCTGGCTGCATTTCGAGCGAACGCGCCTTTCTGTGCACTAAATTCCCACGCGTTCCTTGATTTAGCTTGAGCATCGAAATTCAGCAATGGGGTAGAACAAGCACTAAGCTACACCCTCGCACATTGTCCACCTGTAATCTGTTGTATTGTGTTCTTGCTCTGCACCAAGAAGCTGCGTCGGTGCTGGACAACTGCACCGGGCATTCTTTCTCCGGACACCACGACGCCCACCAATCGATTCTTATCCGTCTTCGTTCCGCATCCGTTCCAGTGGCAACAAAGCGGCTGCTTGCCAAACAATCGCCAATGAGAGCACCGGAAATACCTTTGCACGGCAGCAGCGCGAACTTCATGCATTAGCACCATCGACAGCATCCGAGTCATCGCTTTCGAGGGACCCAATGTCGCGTGCCCGTTCATTTTCCACTTGCGAAATTCGAACAGTGAAAGAACTGGCTTCATAGAGGAGGCTTGACACGCTGATGAGCGCAAATTCGAATCATGAACCCAGCGTCGTTGTTGCGTCCGGGAATAACTCTACGCAAACTCGCGTTCCACGCACTCGGGAAACTTCAAACACCGACGATACCGATGCATTCAATACTGACAACGAGTTTTCCTCCTCCGACGATCAGTGCTCTGATGCTCGTGGACGCAGACTTTTGGCTGCAGAACAGCCTCATGCACAACGGCAGCTCTCGATAGAGACGAATGTTCGTGCCGGTACAGGTCTACCACAAATCGACGACACCGAGCAAGCAGAAGCTGCGAAAGAGAAACCGATATCATGGCGTGCGCTCCCTCGCAAGGACCAGCTCTTCGTGATCACGTTGGCACGATTGTCGGAGCCCTTGACACAGACATCACTCGGATCATACCTGTACTACCAGCTCCAGTCGTTCGACAAAAGCTTGCCTGAGGCGACAATCTCGTACCAGGCAGGTATCATCCAAGCTGCATTCCCTTTCGCGCAGTTCTTGACGGCCATGTTCTGGGGCCGGATTGCAGACGCGGAGTATGGCGGACGCAAACGAGTCCTCTACATAGGTCTGCTAGGGACCATGTGCAGCATCATTGGTTTTGGCTTCTCACAAAGCTTTCCAATGGCGGTCGCATGTCGATGTCTGGGCGGGGTGCTTAATGGCAACATCGGCGTAATGAGGACCATAATCAGCGAGATCATCAAGGAGAAAAAGTACCAAAGCAGAGCTTTCTTGATTCTGCCAATGACGTTCAACATTGGAGTCATCGTTGGACCAATCCTGGGTACGTGTTGCCTAGGGGACGAATGAGATGCCATTACTGACATCTTGACAGGTGGTATATTAGCTGATCCAGTGGGCAGCTACCCCTCAATATTCGGCCCTGGCTCGTTCATTGGCGGCAAAGATGGAGTGCATTGGATGAGGCGTTGGCCCTACGCACTGCCAAATATCATGAGTGCGTGCTTCCTTCTTCTCTCAGCCCTGGCCGTCATCTTCTTCCTGGAAGAGACGAACGAATTGTGCAAAGACAGGCCAGATCCTGGTCTGCGCATCGGTCGGGTGATTCGTCGCTACATTTTCTGTCAGAACATAGCCAGCGAAAGCGGATATATGGCCGTGGCGGAGGATGAATACGCAGCTTCCAATAGCCTCGAGCTCCAGCCAACGCCCACCTCAGCCCATCTGGATCCCCCCGCAACTAGCGACAAGGCCAACAAGGTACTCCGTCAAAAGCTACCGTTCCGCCGCATTTGGACTCGTAACCTCATCCTCACCCTAATTGCACACGGCTTTCTGGCCATGCATGCGGGCGGTTTCAACTCATTGTGGTTCATCTATCTGTCGACACCACGCTTCGACCCTGCCAACCCGCATCCTCCAGGCTTCAAGCCATATGGACTAGTTCATTTTACCGGCGGCCTTGCGCTACCACCGGCACGCATTGGAGTTGCACTGGCTATCCTTGGTTTTATTGGTATATCTTTACAACTGTTCCTGTACCCACAGCTATCACACCGCCTTGGCACAGCGAGGAGCTATCGCATCTTCTTAGCACTGTTCCCGATGACCTACGTGCTCGCGCCGTTCCTGAGTAGAGTCCCGAGCTTCAGTAAGCCTCCAGCTGGTGTTAGTGGACCATGGATCTGGATGGCCATGATCGTGGTTCTCTTCCTCCAAGTCGTTGGTCGAACCTTCGCTTTGCCGGCCACCTCAATTCTTGTCAACAACGTCAGTCCGCACCCTTCAGTACTGGGTACTGTTCACGGTATTGGACAGTCTGTCTCCAGCTTGACAAGAACCATTGGTCCTATCCTATTCTCTTGGGTTTTCGGCAAGGGTCTGAACATGGGCATCGTGGGCTTAGGCTGGTGGCTCATGGCGAGTGTTGCCGCACTTGGCCTTGTGGCTGCGCAATGGGTAAGAGAAGGAGATGGCCATGAGATCCTGCTCGAGGGTGAGGTCAGAGGCAAAGACGGTTCGGTCATAAGAGCCGACTGAGCATTACTTACCTCTTGAACCTGTGGCGTCTATTGCTCCTGGGACCGAAACGCAGGTACCAAAGTCTATATCCGCCAGGAGCTCAATTTCATTATTTCCTTGTCGCGCCCACGTGTGCGCTAAGCTTGCAAACCATACGCTGAGACGAGCCGCGTGGGATGCAGCCAAGCGAGCCAAGAGCTATCCAGTATTCTTGACCTCACCACTATGTGGACTAAAAGGGAAGCTCGCAATCTTCAACAGTGGAAAATCGGAACCTCGCAGAACCGTTGGCCACAGACGATCGAGCTCGCAAACACGTTCACGCGATGCAATTTTGCGAATACAGGTCGCACAAGGCTGCCAATAAGAACGAAGGCACTGGTTGGCATTGGCATGCAGGTAGAGGTTTGCAGTGATGTGGAAGAACGACTTGTGATAGCAGGAAGTATCATATAAGAGTGTTGCGCAATTCGAATATGAGCAGTAGCTTCGACAGAGCTCGATCTTCGCCCATTGTTTGACAGCATCAACGACATGCAGTACGCTTTATCGCTCACTCTTGCCGGAGCGCTGCTTGCACAAGGCGCATCCGCGCTCTGGCTCTTGCCCACAGCTCGCAACTTCATCTACATCGTTCCTGATGGCTATGGCCCAGCCTCTCAGACTATGGCGCGAGATTACGTCTCTCTGCTTCAGAACGGCGAGAACCCTAAAGCACCTGTGTCAATTCAACTACCCGCGGATACAATGGTCATTGGCAATGTCAGGACACAAGCAAGCGACAATTTAATCACAGATTCTGCTGCGAGTGCGACTGCGTTTGGATGTGGTGTTAAGACGTACAATAATGGTGAGCTTCATCACATCCCTTGTGCAACAGACTGTGATGCTAAAATTTTCTCAGCAATCGCTGTTGACGATGACGGCCAACCTGTCGGTTCGATTCTCGAAGCCGCCAAGCTGGAAGGATTCAAGACTGGCCTCGTCGTGACTTCGACCATCAATCATGCCACGCCTGCCTGTTACGCCGCTCACGTGGCCGACCGCGACTCCTACGAGAAGATCGCTGAGCACGAGATTGGCTACTCGCACCCACTTGGACCTCAAGTCGACATCCTTATGGGCGGCGGTCGCTGCTACTTCAAGCCCAAGTCGGACCCTACCTCCTGCCGCGAGGACGACATTGATCTGTTCGGCTACGCGAAAGAGAAGGGCTACCGCGTTATGCAGAATCGAACCCAATTTGATGAGCTCAAGAAGGGAACTACAAAGGCCGCCGATCTGCCCTACATCGGACTCTTCAATGATGGTTAGTCCTATCAGAGAGACAAGATGATAATAACTGACATTGCCCCAGACCAGATGATGTACGAGGTCGATCGCCAGCAGAATCCCCAGCAAGAGCCAAGTCTGCTGGAAATGGTCGAGACAGCGCTAAACTCGCTCGATCGAGCAACAAAGTGGGGATTCAAAGGCTATTTTCTCATGATCGAGGCGAGCCGCATCGACCACGCCGGCCACGCCAATGACCCCGTAGGCCACCTCCACGACACCATCATGTACAACGATGTGATGAAGTTCGTCCGCGAATGGATCGACAAGCACCAAGACACTATGATGCTTTCCGCCGCCGACCACGAATGTGGCGGCCTGACACTCAACGGCTTCAACCCTCTTCCCCTCAAAGGCGCCAGCATGACCACTGAGCGCGCCACTGAGCTCTGGAAGAATTACAATGGCACCGACAAGCGCGCGTATCTCAAGAACGTCATCCTCCCTGGCTATGGACTCGGTGACTTGAGTGAAGCCGAGGTCGACACCATCTTCAAGAACAACAAGCTCGCTTCCGACCTCTCGACCCGTCTGAGTAAGAAGGCGGGTGTCAACTGGTCGACCGGCGGACACACGGCGAGCGATATCACGCTCTTTGGGTACGGTGCTGGGTGGCGAGGCGGAAATCTGAGGGCTGACATGGCGGGTAATTGGGATAACACACAGCTGCCGGGGTATATTGAGGGTGTGCTCAAGGTCAGCATGAAGAAGGTCACGGAGAAGTTGAGGAAGGCCGGAAGTGCGTGGGTGGGGAAGAGAGACTTGAGTGGGCATGGACACGTGCATACACACTGAGATCGTTGTGGTGGTATGCAAGCCATCAATGAACTTGCATTTGGACGCGAAAAGGGTCGCATTTGATTGAAGAGGTGCTCGCCATCCACCGTGTCTGTGCTCTGAATATGCGTTTGCTTGCGATTCGGGGAGGCAATTGGGATGGACAAGTGTGCAGCAAGCTTGCGGTGCTATGCATTTGCGACCCAAGCACCTTCTTGCCACACGTACGACACTGAGCTGACCCCGAGCACAGGAAGCCATCTATATACCCAGGGGCCTTCGAGGTCACCAAGTCTGGCTTTTTGATGATAAACCCAGCATGTGCCTAATCGTTTCTAGCGATATTGGAGGGAATACCGAATGCCTTGAATCGATGAAAAATAAAGTATGAGCATATTTACTCGACATTCGAAGAGTGCATGCTCACCTGCCACAGCGCCGGTCGTTCAACAAAAATAAGGGAATACACTTCTTCACTGTAAAGTTCACGACACAGACGACGGTCGCAGCCGATGCGCAGTTCAGGGCACCGAGCCTCCAGCCCTGGAATCGTGTTCGCCAATATGTGGATGGTACGTTGGCCTTTGGTTGTCCATGAAGCAGCTGCAACTCCATAGCCTCGAGTCCAGGTCGGCTGCGGATGGAACTGTGCTCTCCAGGAAGATAGATTATGGCGGACCGGTCCCCCAAATTCAGCTGGAAGTGCGCAGAAACAAATTCGGATCACACAGCAGCGTGTTGTGCACCGGGAGAACGGGGTTGCCGTAGATGTTGGTGGGCAAGAACGCGTGAAGTTCCTTTGTGAGATCCTACAATCGGCAGCGGTTCTTGTCATTCTCGCTGAGCTGAAAGCCTTGGTCGCTTCTGTGCGGCATTCCGTGAGCAAGGCAGGCCGGTCTTGTAACGTAGACTCGCAGCTGCGAGTGCTTAGCTACAACCTGTGTAACTCAAACACCGGAACAGCTGTGTAAGCTTGCAGCACGTGAGTAGATTCTTGAGTGTGACAAGTAGTGCGCATGAAGTCTGCATGCCCTCGTGGCAGGCATTGAGGAAGATCGAAAAGAGAAATGCACATGGTTGGGACCTAAGCCCATCTAATTGATCCAATCTAATGAGCGAAAAGCGTTCACATGCGCCCCGCCTGTACACTGAATGTTCATTTAGGAGTCGTTACATGTCGCTCTGCTGTTCAACAACAATAATGCGTGTCCTGCACTGCACTTGCTGGGTTCTGGGGTATCTTGTCGAAAGGCTCAAGTCGCAGCGGCGCGGCTCTGTGCCTGAAAGCACATGGGTGTTGAGTGTAGATGTTGATAACCTGTGTTAGCACAATTGTACATTGTCCCTTTGATGTGGCATGCTCCATGAGCTGGTCCACGAGACAGTACAGTTCCAAATGTGTCAAGGCATGCTTCAGACGGTTGGTGGTGTGATCATGCCATCGTGATTGCTCAGAATGACTTCCTTGGTGTCGTTGTTGAGACGCCTTGCCTTGGCACCAATTGCCCCTCCTGGATGGTTCTTCTTGAAGACGCTCTTTGTCTCTTCTTGATGCATAGCCTCAGCTGCAGTAAGGGCCAGCATGTCTCCAACAGCGATCGTTACGGTCGTCGACGTCGTGGGTGCACAGACACCGAAGGAGACTTCCTCCAGCTCGTGGATTGGCGCAGGGAGCAGGATAGCGTCAGGGCGCTCACTCAGCAGCGGGCAATTCGAGGGGTGCGTGTGCGAGGTGACGGCGATGATGGGCGTGTGCGCAGGAATATGGTCGAGTAGAGCCATGAGCTCTCCCGTCTTGCCAGAGTAAGAGATAAACATAATGGCATCGTTCTGTTTCATGTTAGAAAACAAGTCGGTCCGACTGGCAGCACCCCAGCGAAGACGCGCAATACCTTTCTGATATCTCCGAGGTCGCCATGGATTGCCTCAGCTGCGTGCATGAAGGAGCTGCTTATCCCTAGACTCTTCATGGTCGCGACCATCTTTTGCCCCACCAGTCCGCTCTTGCCCACGCCACAGATGATAAGTTTGCCGCCAGCCTCATTTAGACTGGTGACCAACTCCACTGCTCGCAGCAGACCTTCTCTGGCGACTGGGTCTGTTTCGTAGAGAACGCTGACCTGTGCAAGGGCGGTTGCGGCGGTAGAGAGGACGTTTACGGCGCGCGAAAGCAGACGCGTCCCCTCAGCAATCGCTGGCACTGAGCATGGAGACGCAGGGCTCGCGGAAAGTGGGGGACTTAACGGTTGAATTTCCGAATCGGCGCGCTTCCGCTTCTGTGAAATTGGCGAAGCTGGCGCTTGCTGTGTGTTATCGACGGTGGCTGCCATGGTTGCGAGCTGCGTGGGTATCTAGTAAAACAAAAGGCTGGGAGTTTGTCACAAAGATAAACAGTTCCAGCAACGAGTAGCTCTAAGTAACTTGGATGCTTCCAAATGCTGAGGCGCTACCGGGACGCGTCGGGGGCGGATCGTAGATATTCAAGGCGAAATTTCCTGGATAGTCAATGACGCCGTTGACTTTACGAACGAGCTGCTGGGTAGATGATGCTGAGAGACAAGAAACGACAGGACTGGACGCGGGTAGGAGGCAGCCGTATCCATTATTAATGCTTCCTGAGCCCACATGTCGGCTTCAGGTCGATGTTCTGGCCTAGTCTACCTGATTCGGTGGTTGTCAGAGAACCCTTCGGCGAACCCTTGATGAAAGAGATGGCGGCATCGACGCTAGCGCACGGACTCGCGCCTTCCTCGGTGCGCGTTGGCTTCTGACAGAGCCCCTCGCTAAACCAGAAACAACACAACGCGATGTCATGCATCGAAACCAACCATCAGTGCACGTTGCTGCTTCACCAGATGCTGCGATCTGTGTGCCCAGTCAATCATGCGCGTAATCTTACGCGGCGTTGTCGGTGCTTTGGTGTTTCGAAGCAGCACCCGCTTCGGCCAGTTTCGTGCTCCGAGTGCATGTCTCCAAGGCTGGCCTCCGAGCTCCCATAGCGGCCAGTGCGTGCTCGTCTCCGAACCTTTCCATCCCACATTCGCGCCGGTACAGCTGCTGCGCCTGTTCTGAGCCCGTCAACAACAGCATGAAGCGTAGCTCGGGCACGGCAAGCGCGACCTCCCTGCAGCAGTGGATCATCCACTTCCCCAAACCAAGGCCGCGTGTGTCCTCCTTCAGGAAGACGTCGGTTAGATACGCAAGCGTAACGAAATCCGTGACCAGGCGCGCCATACCGACAGGTGTCAGCGATCCATCGCTCTCAACCCTGTATACGCCGAGAGTGCAGGAGTTGTCGAGCATGGTCTTGAGGTTTTCCGCTGACATGGGTTTGGCCCAGAACATGGCGTTGTCCGCGAAGGCTTCCTGTACAAACGAATGCGGCAGGAGCTCCTTCGATGTGGAGATAAGGAAGTCTTGCGCCCCGGCACTGCGCTTCCATTGCCAGACTTTCGTGTCCATCGTTGAGGTGTGATAGAGAACAGCGTGAGTTTTGATGGTTGTGGTCGTGTCAGGCGTATTGCAGACTGAGTGCGCCTGGCGATTATGAGGCTGATTTATCGTCGACCGTGTTCAACTCGTAGGGCGCGCTTTGTAAGGATCCAAGACAAATCGTGGGGAAACAGCCGCATTTCCTCATTGTGACTGGTAGACTTTGACGTCTCGTCGATTCCAAAGACGCCAGACACGCCCGTATCGCCGTTGGTGCACAAGATCTGTGCTGACTCCGCAGACGAAGGAGCGTTCCTGCTGATCTCCCGTTCTCCTCAACTCACCAACTGCGCGACGCAGTACCTTTTTGACCAACGTCATCTTGACAGCGCTCGCTTCACAACATGGCAGCTCGCTATGTTTGCCGCTTAGCCTTCTCTCCGGGTCCACTGCGGGTCAGGAGGCTGATTACTGGGGCAGGCTGAGGTGTTCGGCCCCCGCACCTGAATGGCTGCTCCTCCACAGCTTGATGATCATGATACCTTCAGTCATACCTCAGCCACAACAGTGCAAGCTAATCATTCTTTCGATTTCGCATATGACCCACCCTCGTATGCAATTCGTTGACGAGATGCGCTCTCAGCGCTTCACTGTGGATGCTGCTTGACCGCCATGACTGCAGCACTGCCGCACAAGAAAAGGCCCATTGAGCGCTCATACTTGACTCAGACCAGAATGCACACATTTGCCAAGATGGCACTGAACTTGCGACCAGCAAACAAAACGCCGAGATCCTTCGAGACAGCGGTCTTGTTTACGTCTCGAGCTTTTGGGGAGATTGTCCTCCAGAGCCGCATACTGGGCGTAGCAGCAGTTGTCAGGACCTGCGACTCAGCCTTGATGCAGAGAGAACCAGCCACGAACTCTCCGACTGGGCTCGCATTTCTATAGAATGGGCTGACTTACACTGTGCAGAAGGAGCAGCCTCATCGCTGCTCAAATGCTACAAGATGCTTGATCGCCCGCAGATGTGGAGTCGATCATCACATCTTGTACACATCATCTCGGCCTTGTGTATCATGTCTCTTCCTACGCTCCTGTCGTCAACCGGCCTCAGCGTGCTATTATTCACGCTCGGGTCCAATATAGCAACGTCTTCTGTAACACCGGATCCCAATGTGCCCACGGATATCCTCTTACCAACGCCAAATGCCACCGGCGGACCTATTGCAGAAATCTAGTGCTACGCCCTTCCTTACGGCGCAGTGGGCATTATATCTCACCTCCTTACATTCTGGACCATCGCCTGGGTCGCGGTTGAAATAACACCTGCGAGCGCATCCTCTGTGGCACTGAGTGCTGTAGTAAAGCTAAGGTCTCAAGTATATTAAGTCAACACCGACATCGATCGACTACGGGAAGACTGTATCAGACTCTTGTGTCGCGAGCCCTTCGATCTCTTGCAGGCCAAGCCATCACAGAACAATTCATGCAACCGTGATGCAGCGTTAAATACAGTCGTTGATGAAACTCATTACTCTCTTCTCGTTTACTGATTCTCATAATCGAACGCTCCCACTTTTGCATCGATGTGTTTTCCAACTCACGAATCTGGAACCGTATTGCAAGATGATGTCTCCTCAGCTGTCGCTTTGAGACTCCCTTCAGCTATCGCTATCTTCACTGCGCAGGTCGTCCAAGCTGACGTCTTCGTCGCTGTCGCTGTCTTCTTCCTCATCGGGAGCTTCAGACTCGTTGGAGCTACTCTCACCACCGCTGTTGCGCTGATCACACTTTGCCATGGCTCGCTCTCGAAGTTGCTAAGAACACAATCAGTCAAGAGTCAAAGGTCGAAGAAGGAGAAAACATACCTCTGTCTCCATTAAAATTACAACCTCCCAGCTAGACACGAGTAGATCATGCCCCTCATCATCGTTGTGCAGTGTGAGAGTTGTTACAGCATCGGTCCTGACCACCATATACTCGAAAGTGATGCTGTGCCGAAGACCCGCCCTTTTGAGCTGGAGAAGCGCTGGCTCGAAGAAAGAGAAGCCTTTCTTCAGGATGTCAAGTTCTTCCACGTCTTCATCGAGTAAGTTATGAGTCTGACTGCATCGCAAACAATAATCACTGTACCAATTACTGGATGTAATTCGGACGTGGATAAGTGCTCCTGCACTGAGACAGCGAAACTTTGCCAGATTTTGCACGTTGAGGAATGCATCATCTTGTTCCCCATATGTGATATAGACTCGGCGGATGATAGCTGAAGGTCTGAGATCGAGACACCATCTGCCGATGGCGAGGTAGTGCTCGAGATTGATATGTTCGAGGACTTGGAGCTTGAAAGAGACTGACTTGTACCAGGCTTCAGCCACTTCTCGTGCGATAGCTGACCCTACGACTTCTTCCTCGAAGTAAGGCCGACCGAGTGCCTGGGCGCCTAATTCTGTCAATTTAAGACACCCGTTTTTATGAAGATCATTTTCGTCTGTGTACAGATCTTTTGATCGTAGCCGCTGATGTTCGGCGTATAGGTTGCTCCAAATCATGTCTCGGACTTCGCGTGGGAAAGCGTCGTGAACTTTACTGCAAATGGCTGGCGCCCACGCATTTTCAAACACCTGCTGCAGTGCAAACGATCGAGAGCCTTGCCTTTCCCTTCGAGACAATGCAAGGCGCAAATCGCGGAAACGATCTCTTTTTAAAGCGCCAAGGATGATCGATGCCGCGCATGGCTTGTCTTCGTGTGTCGCCTCAGGGTGCTATGAGATCCTTGGACATAATGGTGATATGTTTGAGAGGCTTTCTCGACAGTGGCAGCCATCTTCCGATGTCTCTTATCCGCGCTGTATGTGGGATCAGTGCATGTATGTTGACTTCGCAGTTGGCGTCTGACCTGTCGAGCGCCGCCCACGCCGACTGAACGGCAGCAGTTTTGGCGGGCTCGACACTGCGAAGGAAGCTCTCCATCCTGGGGCTTTAGCGAGAGATGGTGATGAAGGTGGGGAGCAAGATATCAAATGCGGTCCGCAGATAGTAAGGTCAGTGTTGCTCCAGGATCTCACTTCAAGCTACCGTGGTTTGGCACATCCTCTCGAGTGAAGGTGACGGAAGCTATCGCAGGACGCATCTACCAGTGTGTCGTACATTGGGCTGCAGGCGAGCGTGAGCAGACCTTCACGTTTACTGTCGATGTTGTCGACCATGATGTTATGTCCATCGCTGCTCGTGTATTCGCAGGTGTTAGCATCAAGGCAGCGGCTCTTGAAGGCTGAGGCTGGACACTGGACGTTCTGGTGAGGGGACGTCGAAAGAGGCCGAAGCATAACGCCGCCGTAGCGCGGTGCGAGCCGGCGAAGCGCGCGAAGGCAGCCAGCTCTGCCGCAGCCGCAGCGGCAGCAGGAATCGACGGCATCAACACCCTCTCCCCATCTGGAATTGTCAGTCGCAGGCGCATGCGGCCATGAGGAACCCCGTGGCGTGTGTCTCGTGCCGCAGCGCAAAGCAAAAATGCATCCACAACGACGCGCCGCCGTGCGATCGCTGTCGGCAGAGCGGACGCGCAGCGCGCTGCGAGTTCCCTCCACCAGGCACGTCAGCGATACACCGCAGGCCAAAACGCCCACGGCCGTCCGAGGAGACTCCAGGCGCATCTCCCCCGGGCGTCTCAGCAGGCACAACGCCCGTATACCGCCGCAGTGACGCGCCGCTGCCGAGTCCACTTGCCGCTGCGCCGCCGCTGAGCCCGCGTGCGGCATCTTCGCTGCTGGACGGCCTAGACCCGTTTGACCTGTTGACGGACGAGGTCAAGAACAGCTACCTGCGCTGCTCGTACAAATGGAGCTTCCACCACACGCCCACGCTGCTGCTGCGCATCCGCGACCGCACGCTTGAGCCGTACCTGGTGTGGGCGCTGCTGGCGCTGGCCGTGAGGTATGCCGCCGCGCACATGCTGCCCGCTGGCGGATATCAAGCATTGACATTGACTGACACGCCCCAGATTCGTCAAAGACCCCCCCGCAGGCTTCGACTCGCAGACAGAGGCCAGCAATGCCTACGCCGCCCGCGCCCGCCAGCTCCTGCAGGGCGACCTCGAGACGCCGAGCATCAGCCGCGTGCAGGCGCTGCTCATGCTCACCGGCCACGACTGGGGCGCCGGCAACGGACGCCGCGCCTGGATCTACCTGGGCATGGCCATCCGGCTGGTCGAGGTCATGGACCTGACGCAGGAGCTGAAGACGCCGCGGAACCGCATGCCGACGCGCGAGGAGTTCATCGAGGCCGAGGTGCGCCGGCGCACAGCGTGGACGTGCTTCCTGATGGACTCGCTGCTGAGCGGAGGGAAAGGGCGCAAGCGGTCGCTGAACGCCGCGGACATGGCCATCCAGCTGCCCTGCGAGAAGGAGGCCTTCGTCTTCGGCGAGCCGACCTGCACCCAGCGCCTTGACGGCAGCGTCCACATGCCGTCCATCGCCCTGCCCATGGGCGACATTGGCCTCATCGGCTACAGCATGCGCGTGGCCAACATCTGGGGCAAGGTCGCGCGCTGGGCCTGCACTGAGGACTTCAAGACCGAGCTCCCCTGGTCGCCCTCGTCACAATTCCAGCAGCTCATCTACGAGCTCGAGCGCTGGAAGAACAATCTGCCTACACGCTCACGGTACGATTTGTTCTCCTTACACAGCCACAATGCCGTCGAGCAGGGGCAAGCGTACTGCTACATGCACAGCATCTACTTCATGAGCTACATGTTCCTGCACCGCGCCTACCTGCCTGTCCTCGGCCCCCAGCAGAACGGCACAGTCGCCGAGGAGACACCGAACTCGTACAACGATCACACCGACATGTGGAAGAACTGGCAGAAGACGTCACGAAAGGAGTTGTTCAAGGAGGCAACGATGGTGCTGGAGATGCTCGAAGAGATGCGCACATTCGGCGTCTACTTCCTGCGAGGTCTTGTACCCTGGATTGGATTCACAATCTACACAGCGGTCGGCGTCATGCTGTATTCTTTCAATTTTCCAAGTGGCGACGACGACCCCAGGATTGTCGAGAAGGCGCGGGAGAGGGTCATACAGGGCTGCACTTTCCTCAAGGAGATGAAGACGCAATGGCCCATGGCAGCAACATGGGTGAGCACCATTAGGTTCCGTGTAAGCTTCACCACTAACAATGGCCAGTTCGAGACGATCAAGCGCATGCAAGTCTACTACCGCTCAGTCCTTGGGCAAGGCGGGCAACCTGCCTCACCTGAAGAGCGTAAGGCGCTTAGAAGGGCGATGATCGACTACGGCGCTCTCCAGCCCTCGCCGGTGCAGAAGCCCAACGACGGCAGCAAAGGTCCAGATACTACTATCGTCCAGACTGTCATCTCACCACCACCGCAAGAGGTCAGTCCAACCGCCGCAGGTGAATCTCATCCCATGCTAATCGTGTTCAGAACAAGTTCCTCAGCGTCACAATGGGTCCGGCAGAACCAATGGTTACACCGCCGACAGCCACCACAACACCGAATGGCTATAGCAACAATGCCTACTCGTGGAACACGCCGAATACGATACCACCGTTGGAACTTGATGAGACATTCAGCTTCGAAGGTTTTGACTTGAGCAACGCCGATATGGAAGAAATCATAATGAACGCAACGCAGGATTTCTGGGCGAGCTTTCCGGGCGAAGTGGGTGTTGGCTACGGGAATGACTATACGAGTCTCTAGTCTTTTCCACGGGTTCTTTGCTCGCGACTGTACAATTTGTATTCTTACTCCACGGCAGCTCGTACAATTATAACTTGTACCGTCGGCAGCCGGCATCCTTACGATTCGTGCGACGGCCAATCAGGGGCTGCCGGACCCACACCCTCGGCTATACCCCAGAAATTCAACGTTCACCCCACCTATTGCACTAACAAATCGTTGTGCAGTCGAAGTTGATCCTCGAGACTAGACGTCAAAGCATTGATGTCGCGCTTGCAATCGACTGCACCAAGCGGCATACATTACACATACAACCGCGAATACGAACAGAAGCGTCCGGATCTCCGGTATCGGCCGCGGATGACTGCAGCAGTCTGAATCACGCCCTGCAACGATCTTCACTGCACCTAGTGCTTATCTGGAAACTGCAACCTCCACTACTTGTGTGACTCGATCTCGCCCTTGACCTTTAAGTCCATCCCGTATCACCGGTCAATCTTCCTCTGTCCATCAGGCCCGCGAGCCTTCCACCTCCATTGCCTATACGATTCACCACAACTGCCGCCACCATGGGCGTCTACTACGAAACCATCCCCGACAGCCTTATACCATGGATCAAGAAGCAGCAAATGCTTCTGGTCGGCACCGCTCCACTCGCAAGCGACGGACACATCAACGTTTCACCCAAAGGCGGCGAAGACTTCTTCGGGGTGTTATCTCCGACACAATTCTGGTACATGGACCTTAGCGGCTCCGGTGTCGAGACGCATGCCCATCTACACGAGGAAGGAAATGGGCGTATCTGCGTGATGTTCATGGCCTTTGAAGGCCCACCGCAGATCGTCCGCATCTGGGGCGACGGCCACGTCTTGGAAAACGGCACAGCGGAGTACACTCGCTTTGTCGAGGAGCAGAAAGTCAAGACCATCCCCGGATCGCGCTCTATCATCATAATCGACGTCCACCAATGCGGCACTTCCTGCGGCTTCAGCGTTCCGTACTATGATTTCAAAGGCCACAGACCGATTTTGAACGAGCATTTTGAGAAGAAAGAGAAGAAGTGGAAGGAGGGTGATCAGAAGGAGAGCATAGATTACTACTGGGCCTGGAAGTCTGCGCGCAGTGTGGATGGTATGCCGGGCATGAAGAGGGGCGTTCAGTATGCGCAGGAGCACGGTGTGCAGCCGCTAAAAAAGTGGAAGGGCAAGTATGCGCCAGGGGGTCCGAAGGCTTTGGGGAGTCGCAGAATGAGCGGGAATGAGGATAGAGGGCTGGTATTTTTGGTTTTGCTACTTGGTATCATCATCGGGGGTGTTTTGAGTCTCAGTGTTGTTACGCCGGAAAGGTTGGAGATGTTGCAGAGGAAAGAGAGGCTGTGGTAGACTCTCTCGGTCGCTCATATTGATGCCAATTCCTATGCTCTTTCGGGTGGTAGATAGATGGAGGGTCGTGTTCGGCACAGTGGTCGTTCAGCTGATATCTGGGGACGGTCGAGGGCAGCTAGTGATTGCGGCTATCTGCTTACGCTCGGTCGGCGTCGGCGTTGCCTCGAAGATCTTCTGGAATGCGCGCGCGCCGCGCGCGGACCTTCGCTGAACGACAGGATGAACCACAGCCCGAAACACCAACGTTGGTTCGAGATTGGTTATGCTAGCACCTATTGTACCTGTTATATGCGATACAAAATACCTGCTAGCGCGAATAATCATCCTCTTGCCTCTTGGGTTTGGTTCCTGTCCATGTCTACCAGGCAGCTTCCTGTTATATTTGTAGTTTCGGTACGTCCTTGTGCACTTCGTCAAAATACCGCACACACACACTAGAACACGCTCCGGTTGCTTTACGATACACAGGCTCTATCCACCATGCCAAGTTCCACCTCAACCTCAGTCCTTGTCATCGGCGGTGGCATGGCTGGACTTACAGCCGCTTGTGAGCTGCTCGAACGCAACATCGATGTCACTGTGCTCGAAGCATCGCACAGGCTCGGAGGCCGAACCGAGTCAATCATGACAAAGATCGGCTCGAGAATCGATGTGGGCGGCCAATGGATCGGGGCCGACCATCATCGCCTCAAGTTACTTTCCGCACAGGCGCAATCGACCACGTTCAAAACGCACAGTAATGGCCTCCCGGTCTTGATCCATCGGAACCGTCGTTTGTCGCCTTTCAGGCCTTCCATATTGCTCGGCGTTGTTGTTGTCGGAGTGTTCGACTTGATGTGTCGGATCGGAGTGCCGCGGGCTTGGAATAAGGTGTCGATAGAGAAGGCCATTGCTACTGTAGCGCCAACAACCACGACCCGAAAATTCCTCGAGGTCCTCACGACCCTTTCCGCCGCCACAGAGTTGGCGAACACGTCCATCTACGCGCTGGCAAACTCTGTTCCGCCAGCTGGAGGCGTGGTCACGATGCTGAGTGCTGAGGGCGGCGCGCAAGATAGCCTCATCGCAGAGTCGGTCGGCTCTGTCGTCGACATGCTTGCGCATCGACTTGGCACGGAGAGAGTGCGCACGAATACAAGAGTATCCGGCATCGAGCAGACTGACAACGGGATTGTGGTGCGAGCGCAGTCTGGGGAGGAGTTTAGGGCAGCGAAGATCATTGTCACCGTGCCTCCGCCGATGCTCTCATCGATCTCGTTCCAGCCATCCCTGCCTGCAGAACGTCTGACTCTTCAGAATAACACGCAAATGGGCGTTGTGTACAAAGCAGTCGCTGTGTTCAAGACTCCATTCTGGCGGAATCGGTTCGGAGGGGAATGTATTGTGCTCGATGATCCTCCGCGTGGGATCTTCGACTCCTCGTCCCCCTCTCCTGATGGACCGGGCCATCTGTGCGTCCTAGTGGGCGGATCTCCGGCACGCATGCTCGACGAGGTGAGCCCCCAGGCCCGCCTCGAGTTGCTTCTAAGTCCTCTGGTGCCACTATTGGGACCCGAGATTTTGGAGCCTGTAGGGTGGCATGAGAAGGCATGGCATCGAGACGAGTTCTGTGGCGGGGGCTATATGGCTATTCCGAAGATTGGTACGACAGAGGGTTTGATGCCTATGCCGCATGGAAGAATTGGGGATGTGCATTGGGCCGGCACAGAGACGGCGAGGGAGCATTCGGGATATATCGAGGGCGCTATAGAGTCGGGGCAACGTGCGGCTAGAGAGATTGTGTTCTAGTTGTTGTCACATCCACTGGCCCTATGGTAGCCGGACGGGTCTTGACACGCCGTGCCTTCCCCATGAACGAATCGCCCGCCAGCGTGTCGCGCTACCAACCCTATGATGTACCCATACCTTTCAGCTTCGTCGGCCTCTCTTCTTGCTACCACCGATCAGGCGGATGTTCAAAAGAACATGACACCATCCAAATCGCCAATGCAAGAGCATCCCTGCCGTGAAAGAGCAACATCTTGAGTACTATTAGGCAAGACGTGACTGAGACATAACACTCGTAGTACGCCCTCCACACTCACCTCCCGTTACAATCGTACTGAAACTTTCACAGTGTCCGATTCCGCACCTACCGCAGGAGCTATGCGACGAAGTGGGCAAGCACACGCTCGCGCCCAAAGCTGGATTCCGAAACGGTTATCGCGAACAGGTACCTTCGTCGTTTCGGCTACCTACAATAGATTCTGGGATCGTGAGTGAACCCATGCTCCCCCGATACACTCAGGAATATCGGTTGATGATATCATGGCCCATGATGAGGATGTGGAAGATCCTGGTAGGGGCCATTCTGATCTGTCTGGCGACGTAGATCCGGACCGTTATCAGTTGAACAACGATCGAATATCAGGTCTGGTTTGCACCCGACAAGCATGAGGCTCTCATTGCATCCAAAACTCCTCTTCCATTGTTCAAGGCTATCATTACCAATCACCCCCTACTCGCCATGACTTCCTCCAGCCACGGATACACCGTCGCATTCGCCTCGGGATACCCCATATGCAGCCGATCCTTGATAAACCGCATCTCCTTCGGACTCCCGTACTCAGCGAGCAACATGCTGTCCTCGACGGGCATACACCCATCCAACGTTCCGTTGATCAGCAACATTCTGCAACTCGGCAGTCCCTGACCGACAACCGCAACGCCCTCGCCTTTCCCACTGACAAGCGAAAACTCGTCTTGGCACTTCTCTTTCATCTCCTCGAAGTCCGCGTACCCGTACTTCTGACAATACGCCTCCTCGAGGCCGAACGGGTACTCGTGCTTCGCAATCTGACTCAGCCACTCGGCGCCGATGTAGTGGTGTGTCCCCGCGCCGTGTCCCACGCTGCCGATCAGTTTCTTGCGATGCGTGTGCGCAAGTCGGATGGCGTAGTAGCCTCCCGCGCTGAGGCCCCAGGCGATTACCTTCTTCTCATCCAGCGCGGGGTTCTGCGCGATGTACTCCAGGATCGTGCTGAAGAGGCGATCAGGACTCAGCGGATCGCGCCGGTTCGCGGGACAATCGACTGTCGTGCCGGGGATGTCGCATACCACCGTCGCCCAGCCGCGGCGCAGGTGCTCTTCCGTGCGCTCCGTATTATCGGGACGATGTCCATCGAGGCCTGTGATGAGCAGGATCGTGGGGAACGGGCCATCGCCTTTGGGAGACCGGATGTACAGCGGAATGGCGTCGCCGTCGCCGTTGGCGGCGTACACGTGCGGGATGATTTCCTCCGTCATCGGCACGTCCCAGAGCTGTGTGCCGGCCATGTATGCGCGCTTTTGCTCCTCGTAGACCTGCTTCTTCGCGTCTGTTCCGATGTACGGAAAGCGCGCCAGCCGGAACAGCGCGTTGGCGCGGAAGTACAGTGTCTTTGCTTCTTCTTTGTGCTCGACTTTGGAGCTTGCGCCGAGTTTGCTCAGGTCGCTTGCTTTTTCCACGAGCGCGCGCGCGGTGGGGAGGAATGCATTGGTGTAGTCGTCTGAATACGGATCGTTGATGTTGTTGGTGATCAGGTGCTGGAAGATTGGCTCGAAGTCCCCATAGCTGCCATCGTGGAAAGGGTAGACCGCACGTTGACATGGCATCTTCCATCGGTTCTCCCATAGTTTTGCGATGCTGCCGCGGTGGCCGTACTCTTTCTCGAACAGATCGCCCAGGATCCAGGTGCCGTTTGGCATTGTGATGTGGACTGAGCGGAGATGCGGATGCGATTTGGTTTATTGTGAGTCTGACGTTTGCAGGATTCAATTGAAGAATGAAAGTCGAAGCATGGCATCCAGAGTCTTAATAGCCTCCAGGCTGTGAAGTCGTCGTTCACTCTATTGTATTTAGAGCAATGCTGTGGGGCCGACTCGGGGATCCGCTAGTGCCGCCTCGTCTTACACTCGCGCTACATTTGCGCCGCCCGGGACCCCGCAAAGCACAATAAATATCGCCATGTGGGTGCCATGTCTTGGCCGAAACGGCCTGGTGAGGTAATGGAACATGCTCGTGTTCAACGTCAGACGGATTCGCATTGCAGCTGACTACGCCCAATCCTCGTCCTCAACCTGCTCCGTACGCTTAGCATACTCACGCAAAACATGCGCAAGCTTCGCCCTCCCTTCTTTCCGCTCAAACACTTGCGCGTGATCTGCGGTCGGCCACCAGAGCGTCTCTATGCCGTTCCCTTTCCATTCTGCATCCTTCCACGCCCGCTCCTCGCTCTTGAGATCAACGCCGGAGATGTACTTCCCCACCG
This sequence comes from Phoma herbarum, assembly GCA_001599375.1. Classification (NCBI taxonomy): domain Eukaryota; kingdom Fungi; phylum Ascomycota; class Dothideomycetes; order Pleosporales; family Didymellaceae; genus Phoma; species Phoma herbarum. The sequence continues at coordinate 270,611 of BCGR01000026.1, forward strand.
CTTCTGTGTCAACAATGAGATCGCGTCCGCCTAGAGAGACGGTGACGTCGCGCTCGCGCAAATCCTCTTTCCACAGGATGTTCTCGCTCCAGAAGAAGTTTCGCGCCAGCGTGTGCGCGACCCCGATGTCGGTCGATGCGAAATACCATAGTTGGTGCTCGTTTGCGTAACGCGGGCGGCGCGCAGTAAAGTTGTATGCTACGTCTGGCAGGTGCATGAGGAACGTCACAGGATCAACGAACAAGCAGGGCCCGATCTTGGGTGCAGTCGCCGGGTCGCGGAGGAGATGCGTCGACACGACGGACCCGTAGGAGTGCGAGGCTAGGACCACTTTGTCCCATCCGTGACGCTCGAGGACCATGTTGATCTGTCTGCAAATCTCTTCCGGACGGGGGATTGCGCGTGTGATGCGGAAGCTAACGGGCATGAGTTCGATAGCGATGATGCCGATCTCACCGTCGCTGGCTGACGAGGGATCTTCTTTGTTGATTGAGGCAAGCCATTGGCTGTACGGTAGTAAGCCGATGCCGATGCCATGGATGAAGAGGATTGGTAAGCGAGTCTTGGAGGTGTGCGGGCGGTACCAGTAGCTTAGATCTGGAGTGGGAGAGAGCTGGCGCGTGAAGAATGAGGCTAGACGAGGAGGGAACATGGCGAGCGAAGTGCGCAGATGCGTGCGGTGCAGGTGGAAGCTGTTGTATCGTAGGAAGGCGGCTGTCAGCGTATCCACGAGCATGACAATCTACACATGGTCAGATGCGCAAGCGTATGCAAGATGACCGTTCATACCAGATACCACACCACCGGCCTGTGGCGCATATTCACCTCATCGATCGTCAACCTCAGACTCTTCGCCGGCCCGCGCCCAGGCGGAATCGGCCTGCCCAGCATCGTCTCGATACCATCCACATACTCCTTCAGCTCCTCCTCCTCCTCGATCTTCGCTTCAGGATCCTCCTGCGCCCTGCGCACCAACTCGTCCTCGGTCTCCGTACCCCTGTTCATAAGCGCCCACTCGAAGAACTCCTTCACATTCTCCCTCCTAACCTCTCCCGGCCTCGCGCCCAAAAACCAGCGGCTGACATAGTACTCCGGATGCGGAATCTTGTCCCAGCACTTCCAGAACAGCGCTTTCCTGTCCTGCTTATCAAGCAGCGATGGGTGTTGCGCCGAGGCTTGCAGCGCGCGCTTGCGCGGTATGTAGACGAGCAGCCAGAACAAGGCTTCGATTATGCTCCATGTCAGCAGGAAGCGGCCGAAGGCGGAGGTTGGATGCTCGGCGAGGCTGAAGGAGACGTAGAATATGCTGAGTGGTGTGACGAGGCGCAGGGCGACGATGCAGAGCCGGATGAAGATGTAATGCGGGATTGAGGTGCCTATCATGATGGAGGGGCGCGTCGCGCAAGACTATGCGCCGTATGCGCCAGAAAAAAGCGCTGGGAAATAATGCAACGCTGAAAGCGCGGTACTAGGGCTTCAGCCGTAGTCGCAGGCAAATGGCAAGCTCATGGGCAGCGAAAGTTGGTGTTGAAGATCAGACATGGCTTTCTTGGTCGCCTGTGGTTGCGCATGCCGTCATGCCAACCGCGCCTTCCGCAAGGCTCAAAGATGACTAAGTAGCGCAAACGAACATCTACAACCTCGTCTCCCCTTTCCTGCTTGAAAATTCACAATTTCTGGCCAGACGTTCTGCAAATCCTCACTAACTATCCGTCGCGAGTATTTCATCCATAGTCATCCAGGAGATTTCGTATCGTGGTAGAAATACTCATCATTGGTGTTTGAAAATGGACTCAAGAGTTCCTTGCACAACTGGGAGTTGGGGTGCGGCCCGATTTGGATCGCACGCATGAGACTGTAGTCTCTATTCTCCGACGAGAAGGCAATAAGAACACACTCCTTCATCGCTTTGCTCGTCGCGTCTGGTAGGTGTACCATTTTCATGCAGACTTTGGAGCACAATAGTATCATCTAAAGGGATCCTATCCCTGTGGCTATACCACCATCCTGCGCTTCCACCAACGATACTCGCTCTCGGCGCTACAGCCGGAGTGCTGGCATACATCCGTGTCGACAGCATGAAGCTGGAACAATACCGATACATCAGCAGCGGACCGATCATTACTCGAAGCCTGTATCATACACATCCTCGTACAATGTGTCACCAGCGCTTGCATGCATAGGCGAGCGTCTACCGTCCGCAAGTTCAAAGAATGCCGATCTGCTAGTTAGAAGCCGCTGATTGCCGCCGTCAGTTGGCACATGCAGCTTGCTGTTTTCGCTCAAGAAGCTGTTCACGCATCTGCTTCTTGACGCCGAAGTGAACAGCACCTTGAGGCGTGTGTTCAGTTGGTTGTCAGCGGCGGTGTCCACCAAAGTCCTCGTAACGAGTCGAAGATCGTCTCCCCAATTCTCTACCTCAAACACCGACACACTGTCAATGATGCAGAAGACGATTGACGTGGACATCTGTTCGACCAGCCTGCGCAACAAGCGGCAATATGTGCTTATATCGTTCGCTCTGAGACCATCTTCCCACTTTCCGAACCGTAGAAAGCTGATGTCGAACTGTTGTATGGACAGCAGCTGGGCTATCAAACTGTGGATCAGGCCTATTGGGCCTGCCGATGGATCCAGTTTGGAGCTGTGATTCCCGCAGAAGAAATGAAGGACGTGAGCAGCTTGTTGCTCTCGGAGTGACAGTATGAGCATTGCACAAAGCAAACTGGTGGACGAGTAGCGAGCCGTGCCGTCTTCCAAGTTGCCATTCACTGCCAGGACATCTGATTCTGGGCTTTGGATCCAACCCTTGAAACGAGAAGATTGTAGCACCCAATGCATCGCACCCTGGCTTGACATATCGCAGGACTGTGCCTTTCGACGCACCAGATTTATCTCTTGATCCGTCACTACCTTATCGTGACCCAGGTAGTTTTGCAATTGGACTTGAAGGTTTCTGAACTCAACACTTCGGTCAATCGCATCAAGCTTGATCATCAACTGCGCTTGATTCCCTTCTTTTGTCAGCTCAGTACAACGCATCAAAAATGGGTCGCTTACAGTCAGCGTTCCTCAAATGGTCTTCCAAGACTGAGGAAAGGTAGCTGATGGCTCGTCGATGCTCCTCGTTCTCTCGTCTCTGAATCTCAATATCCCGCTTCAAGGATTGGGTTGTTTTCTCATGCGACACCACGTCTGATCGTAGCCCATCAATGCCGTTCGATATTCGTACTGCAGAGCTAGTCAACGCTCTTGTGCTCTGGTCGATGGAAGTCACGACGAATTCGGTGTTGTGAACACGTGGGCCGATGCCCGCGATGGTCGCATGTGCCTCGGCCGAGGACGAGAGATGCAAATATTTGACTTGCTCTTGCAAAGCTTCCATTGACATCTGGAAACGTCTCTTCTTCTCGTCCAGGTCGTGGTCGGCAAGGGGTCCCTTGAGCCCGTCCTTGATTCGAATCACTTGAAGAAACGGCTGTCAGCGAATGTTCCGATTGTTTTTGACCAACTTACAGATTCTCTTTTCGACGAGACAAGCCATCATTGCTTCTATCATGGTCAAAATGTCGAGGTACACTGTCAACGCTCGATCGCGCAGCTCGAGGCTGTGAGGAAAAATCTCGTGACAGCGCTGCGTCTTCTCGATGACGGCTGGCAACATCTCGAAAGCTTCGAAGATCTCAATGCGTCTTTCACTTCTTCTGGTTGCAATCTACGACACGATCAATGCGGGTTCACAACTTCTGACAAGGGGTTCATACTCCCAGAACAATCTTCAGACCTCCACAAAGAACGCTGAAATACTTGTCGTTTGGCAAGAGCCCCACCCACGGTGTTGCTGTCGCTGAATAGTCTCCAAACTTCCGCAAATACCTACGAACTGCTCCTCGGGCTCCCCTTTTGGCCTCTGCAAGATACGCTTCTTCGGCGTCTCTTGCAGCTCGAACAACATCTTCCCAAGAGTGAGAACCTCGCACATCTATTCTGGTGCCTGAAGTCTGTGCTGGCATGCATTTCTCGTATTGTTGAATGATGTTGCAGAAGTCGTCTGTCAAATTACTGGGTTTTTAAGTACAAGTCTCTTCGCTTGCTGTGTGCCTTCCACTCACCCCGCGATCTGCTCTTGAGGCGCTGAGTGTCTCGCTCTTTGGTCATTGAGCCCATCTGAACGGAACACGGCGTGTTGCTGAGGCGCATACTGATCGATCCAGTCTTTCACCAGTGCGTTCGGGCCTGTGTTCGACATGGCGCACGGCAAAGCAGTCAACCTTCCGGCGCAGACATTCGCCGATTCGAGCGATGATATAGGAGCAGTATTTCGGTAGTCGTTAGGCTGAACCGGTCACTCAAGTCTGGAAGAGATGTGATGAGACACGTGTGCGTGCATATGCAGATTGTCAGCGCTTGTGGCGAAAGAGGCATGGGGCCTGCCAAGATCCGGTCACCTTACAGAATGACATTTTTGTGCTCGGCCTCGCGACTCCGGGCGTGACATTTCGCCCGGTCTAATCTTGTAGGGCTTCCTTCTGCGAAGCGTGGCGAGGCGTGGCTTCATCAACAGTGCTCCCCCAGCAAATATACAAACATGGCCGACAACGCTGTCTCTACCCAGATCTCCGAGTTGAAAGCCCAATTGGAGGCTCTTGAGGCTACCCTTGGAAGTTCTAAAAGAGTCGGGAATAACGCTCAATCAACGCACGTAACGAAGGGGGGAGATGTCGTTCAACCCACTGCTATCTCTAAAGTCAAGTTCGGTGAAGATGGCCCGGATAACGTGGAGTCCCCGAATACGGATAGCACCACGAGCAAAGAAGTGGACACCGCTTTGGCAGGGCTGCTGAAGTCCAGCGGGTCTGCAGACGAACCAAAACCTACACCACCAGAGATCATCCCGCAGCTCAATCTGGTAAACTGGACACAGTTCAAGAACGCTGTCCTGGATGAGCCCAAACGGTATGCAATCGATGTGCTCGTGGGACCCGCCAAGTTCTATTGGCAGAAACGCAGGGAGGAGTTGAATCTCCAACGAGGGGCATCTGAAGACTTCTCGGTACCTGTGCCGACACAGCTTGCCACTCTGCATAAGCCTGGGAAGCCACCCATCGTCTATGAGCACGCTCAAGGTCAATTTGATATGCCGGAGAGGATTCGTATCAACTGCGGTAAGCTGCTGGCAATCTTGGGGGATATAACGGAGTCTTCTCTTGGAACCGAATCGCTGGTCATGCTGCGGCCGTACAAACTGCTTGTTCGATACGATGATGCCATACGACAGCGGCTTCAGGCTCTGGAAGAACAGGAATTCAGTAATGGTGCAGTACCGCAGCAGCATCAGCAGACTGATGACGATCTCGAAGCTCGCGCCGAACACGATACGAAAGATGATCAGAGCATCGTACCAGATCCTCCAGTGGGCGATAAACCACAGAGGACAGAGATCGAAAGCCTCAGATGTCTTGTCAAATTCATGGACACTGAGATTTCGCCTGACCAGTTCCGCTCAAGGAATCTGCAAAAGATCGGGTTTCGTAATCTTTGGTACGCCTATCGACCAGGCGACCTCGTTGTGTCGTGGGGAGATCTTGATGACAAAAGGAGCTCGGAACTCACTGGTTCGACCGAACAGTCAAAGACTTCGGGACAAGCTTCTGCAAAAGGACCGCCTAGCATCTGGAGAGTTCTTTCAGTATCTAAAGGTCGTCCGGTACTAGGTTATCCCCATGGAGTCGAAGGTAGCGACCGGTCGCGGCCACCGACGTCAAAGATCAACAAGTTCTCAATCTTGTGCTACATGATAGCCTACGACGGCACATCATACGGACCTCTTGGGCACGCTTTCGAGATCTCGCCCTTCGAAGGTATGAAGTACTTCAGAGACTTAGACCCCTGCCCCGCGAGATATGTTGCCGACTACGATAGTATCGAAGCGCGACTAGTAGATCGAGGCAAGAGGTTCATTCAGTATACGAGTCCTTCTCACTGTCTCTACGATGGACTCACATTGTCCAAACACCCGTGTGGACTGCCCTGCAAGGTCAATAGCATATATGGCGTCAAGAAGGATGTCAAAGCAGAGCTTGTCGATGGCCATGTGATAGTGGATTTTAAGGAGGCTCAACGCGAAGATTCTGGCTGGGCGATCAAACACCAGATACCTGAAGCCAGCGGCGGTTCGGGTCTCGAGACAACTGAAGACTACCCAAGGTCTATCTGGAAAGACAATACGCTGAAAGTGCTAGAGAAGGCAGAACCAGAGAACATCTTCGAGGATGATCATCTCGATGCCGCTGACATGGAGGACTTTGTTGCGAGCAACCAGTTCCTTGCAGCTTACAAAGATTCGTCTGGAGAGGACCACATTGATCACCGAGCCTTCGAGCCTATCGATTTCGCGCTCCTGCCAGACCGTGTTGTGGGTTTCGATCTGCACAGACGCAAATTCAGTATCTTAGCTCTAGATTATCTGCATCCAGTACAGGTCAAGAAAGAAGGCTGGGCTGACCTGAAACTACCGCGAGGGCACAAACATATGGTGCAAGCTCAGATCAAGACACACTTCCTCGAGAAGCGAGCTCGTCAGACTCGAGTATTGCAAGGTGCTGATGCCGACCTAGTTCGAGGGAAAGGTCTGGGACTCATCATCCTTCTACACGGCGCACCCGGCGTGGGAAAGACTTCAACTGCTGAATGTGTTGCGGAGTCGCTCCGAAAGCCGCTCTACCCTATCACATGTGGCGATCTTGGCGTCACTGCTCCCGCTGTTGAGGACATGCTGAATAGCACGTTTGCAAAAGCCGAGACATGGGACTGCGTACTGCTGCTGGATGAAGCCGATGTCTTCCTTGCGCAAAGAACAAGGACCGACCTGAAGAGGAATGCAATTGTCTCAGGTATTGGGCCATTTCATCAGGACTGCAGATAGACATACTGACCTCGACAGTCTTTCTTCGCGTGCTGGAGTACTATAAGGGCATACTGATCCTGACGACGAACCGAGTGGGCGCATTCGACGAAGCTTTCAAATCGCGCATTCATTTGCATCTCTATTACCCCGCACTCAATAAAGATCAGACACTTGCAATATGGAAGATGAACTTGGACCGAGTCATTGATCGAAAACAGGGGCGAGTCACAGCAGACGAGGGAGAAATCCTGCGCTTTGCAGAAGCGCACTTCGAGCAACACAAGAAGAGTAACACGCGATGGAATGGCCGTCAGATACGGAATGCATTTCAGACCGCTCTTGCAATGGCCGAGTACGAAGCTCTCGAGGCGGCTGGGTTAGAAGAAGCTTGGGATGAAAGTGCAGTATTGTTGAATACGGAAGCACAACTGAAGGTCGCGCACTTCGAAACCGTTGCGGAGGCATCGATGCAATTCGACAAGTATATTGAAGAAACCATCGGTAGTACCGATGCAGAGCGAGCTTTCACAGATAGAGACCGAGCGGATCACTTCAGGTGGATGGTGCCTTCTAATTCCCAGGCTCGTCAGTACAATGCAGAGTGGCCTTACGAACCACAAGGAGGGTCTGGACCATATGGACACTCAAGACCAGACCTATTCTCGTCTTCATCCGGGGTCAGAAACAACGAGTCTCGCAGTGCGCAAGACTCTTCGTACCAGCATTCTCAAGAATGGCCCGGTTCGAGGCCAATGTGGCCTGGGATGACAACAACACCCAATCCGTTTGCACAAGGATCAGGACCCTCGTATCAACGTCTCTCTCATGAGTCGATTCCTCAGGGTTGGAAGGATGTACCGGACAACGGTGGTTATCGTTCTCCAGGTTCTTCGTATACCTTCCCCGAGGGTGTGCGACCACCCGCTTCACTTAATCACAGATCCACGCCACATTTGCCAGTAACTCTGAATGAGTCCCAACGAAAGAATGAAGATGGATGGTAGACTCGGCTGGTAGATGAATCGAAAGACAGGTTGTAGGCTGGCGTTGCTGTCAATATCGATGAACTATGCTCCATCCGTCATGCTGACTCGCATAGCCATCCCATCGACCGGTACCCTGGTAATAGCGTGTATATCCCACAACTCCCTCTCAAGCTGTCCATCAGCATTGACTCTCCCGGTCAGCCTCACCTCCTGAAAAGTAAATGCCCTGGCAATGGCACACAAAACGACTGCAGCTTCCAGCATCGCTAGTTCCTGGCCGATGCATTTCCTTGGCCCGCGTTCAAAGGGCCGGTAGGCTCCTGGAGGCAGCTTGGCAACATAGGCCTCGTCAAGCCAGCGATCGGGTCTGAATATGTGCGCATCCGGGCCCCAGATCTTTGGATTCCGATGGATGAGATGCTGGCATACGTAGATCTGCAGACCAGCGAAGGAGATGTCGTGGTCAGGAAGGGAAAGCGAGGTGGAAGTCGCTCTCCATGGCACCATACGACCAGTCGCCCCAGGAGGATGGAGGCGCAGGGTTTCCTTGATGAATGCGGTAGTGAACGGTAGGCTCGATGCCATATTACTTGCTGACTCGACTGAGAATTTGTCCAAGGCGGAGAATCTGTCGGGTCCAAAGGTTGTGTTGTGCTCTTCGCGTAAGCGCCGGAGAAAGCCAGCGTGATATCGATCGTAGCTTGCTTGGCTCATTTCATAGTAGAGCTACTGAATGAGTGTTGCTGTCGTGTCCTACCCAGCGAATATAAAGCTCTTGATTCCGATCGACACATGTTCGCACCAGAGTCCTAGTCTGAGGCACGTCGCGTACTGCAAGCTGGACGATGGATCTAGCTGAAGCAGCATTTACTGAGCTGATGGTGGTAAACGCTCTCAAGTGTCGCTCATTTGATCGGCCGGATGATGTTCAGCACATGAAGACCTAAGAGCCTTCCTGATCCCGCTGTCAGCTTGCTCAAGCGCCTATTGACCATAGACAGACCCCATTTCGACCGCTGCGTTCGATTCTCTGGCTCAGATTGAGCGTGAAGATCCTTGGCCATCGTGATTTGGGTAGTGATGTCGAAAGTGAGGTCTTGAGCAAAATCCGCCAATCTGAATGGTTCCTCGTTGTTCGCAAGCTGTTGAAGACGGCTGACAAATATCCTCACCCGTGTGACGATTTGCTCAATGAGGGAGTGGATATGTTTTGGCTGAAAACCTGGATTGAATCGCTTGCTTGTTGCTTTCCAGTCAGAGCCCTCTTTCGTGACGATTGACTCGGCGCCAAGTAATGGCTTGTTAGATTTGTAACTGCTGGTGTCCTTCGGCAAGGAATATTTGAACTTCTCTGACAGGTTAAGCAGTTATTCCACATGGTGTGGCTCAGCGATGACAAGGATGCCTCGCTGTTGAATGGGTGCAAGGTCGACCAAGAAGCAGCCCGGTTGCTCAAGCTCTCGCCATATTTCTTCGAAACCATAGTCGGGGTGACGGTTTAGCGAAGGACCGAGTCGCTCACCGGCGCTGACGAGATTGCCCCATAATGGATGACGAGAAAGAGAGGGCAGATCGTGATAATGTGAGCGGATTCGGTAGGCTGCATAGAGCCGTCCATGCATGCAGTAAGAGACGTAGAGTAACACCGCGACGACCAGTGTACTGATGAGGTGGTGATGCTTTAGAAGATGGTCTGCTGTCATGATGTTGTCTGAATTCAGTGTCGTAAATCTTGATGAAAAACAGAGGTGAACTGTCACAAGGCGAAGCGCTGCCTTTGAAGAAGGTGCTTAATTGATAACGAATGGCAATACTTGCCCTACCGTCTTCCAAGGTTCATGGCGTAAGGCCCCATGACAGCCGGCAATGTTACACAACCGATTAATTTTCCAATCGATCGACTCTCGCCCTGTCTTCTGGACTACCGTGCATCGTTTCAATTACCCAGGCATTGCATTTGGAATCACCGCCACCGCAGCCTTGTGCCTTGAACGCGAGACGGAGCGGTACTGGTCGTCATGCTGAGCGTAAAAAGTACGGAAAGTTGTACAATTCTCAACGAACGATCCTCCCGACTTGATGTTTGGAGTGGTGCCATCAATGTCTGTAATGAAGAAGGTGGAGGAGGGGTCATGATATCCGTGCGCGGACGGACATTTTGGCCCCGCTTTGCCGCCACCTCGTCTCGCAAAGCGGAAGCGTTCTGCTCGTTACTTTCACGCGTTTTCCCTCTGCATCACGCTCTTGAACACTCAACGAATTTCTGTCATCGTGAATCCCTTCTTATTGCTTTTGAGATGTTACCTATGGTATCTTCCGTGTCCCATGCCAAGCACCCTGCCTTTCTCCTTGCCTTTTACTTCGCTTGCCAGCCCCCTGATCTGGGCATGCGTCTCACGACTCAAAAGGCCTCATCAACATCAACACGTATCGAGCGCATCACTGACACACAATGATATCCATTGTTCACACTTTCAACATGGAGGTCTCTTCGCATGAATCATTCGGCGCGCTCTCGTCGACTATCTCAATCCTTAAAAAATTGGTTCCTAGGCTTCGGTAGCCCAAGATGTTCCCTCAGCGTTGTACCCTCATAGTCCTGTCTGAACAGACCCCTGCGCTGTAATTCCGGTACGAGCTTCTGCGTCACATTGTTCAGGCCCTCAGGTAAGAACGGGAAGCACACCGTAAACCCGTCGGCAGCCTCTTCCTTCAGCCAAACCTCGAAATCATCTGCAATGCTACCGGCGGTTCCGACGAAAGCGAGACCGGCATACCCGCCGTAACGACTTGCGAGCTGCCGGATGGTCAGGCCCTCTTTCTCTGAGAGGGCTAAGACGGCAGCTCTTGCAGTATGGCTGGCGTTTGTCTCCGGAAGGTCCTTCGGCAGATACCCGTCAGGATCGTACTTTGACACATCTGTTCCCAGCGCAATACTCAAACTCGCAACTGCTGAGTCCGAATGCGCTAGGCTATCCAATCTGAGTCTCTTCTCCTGCGCATCCTCTTTTGTCTCGCCCACGATGATGAGCGCGGCCGGCAAGATCTTTATGTGGTCCGGATTTCTACCAGCCGCCCTCGTTCTTCCTTTGATATCAGCATACAGCACTTTCGCTGCATCGATATCCTTCGGCGAACAAAAAACCACTTCCGCGGTCTCAGCCGCCAGCTGCCTGCCAGGCTCACTCTGTCCCGCCTGCACAATGACCGGCCATCCCTGGACTGGCCTCGCAACATTGAGCGGCCCTCGAACCTTCAAGTCATCGCCAACATGATTCAACACATGCATCTTACTCGGGTCAAAATATAATCCGCTCTCCTGATCGCGAACAAACGCATCGTCGGCAAATGAATCCCAAAGCCCGGTGACAACATCGTAGAACTCGCGGGCGCGCTTGTACCGGTCTGAATGCTGGACATGCTCATCGAGCCCGAAATTTTTGGAAGTCTCTGGGTTTCCAGTGGTCACGATGTTCCACGCAGCTCGTCCCTCGCTGAGGTGATCCAGACTTGCGAATCGGCGTGCGACGTGGTACGGCTCGTCATATGTCGTGGTCGCTGTTGCTGCGAGACCAATCCTGTCTGTCACTTGGGAGAGTGCGGATAGCAGGGTAAATGGCTCGAAAGAGGTCACTGTGTGGCTGCGCCGGAGTGCCTCTTCGGGTAGGTTGAGGACAGCCAGGTGGTCGGCCATGAAAAAAGCGTCGAACTTTGCACGTTCGAGCTCCTGGATAAAGGTCTTCAGGTGTGTTAGATTGAAATTCGCGTCTGGGTAAGCTCCTGGATATCTCCAAGCGCCGGTATGCAGCGACACTGGACGCATGAAAGCCGTCAGGTGGAGTTGCTTCTGAGGAGCCATGTTTGCTACTTCTGCAGTAAGTTGGGCTTGTTCGAAAATACATTATGCACCATGGGGAGCTCTTATACTAATCGTAAGACTGGGTGTTGACTTCGATACCGAGGCTTACAAATATGGTGAGGTGCCCGATCACGACATCGCACATGGTGGGGTTTCGTTAACCATCATTGGCTTGAGCATCCGCGACCTCCAGCTTACTTGCGAAAATGTCAGATGCACTCCGCAATGTGCACGATTTTGTCAGTGCGATCATGTTCAATGTCGGACTGACTCCCTCATGTTGCCCATCCGCGATGCGCCTCTTCGGAGTGTCCGATGGTAGCCACAAGTTCACGAGAAGCTTCAGAATCGCCGGGCAGCGTACTTATGGGGACCGTTTGACTCTGTTGACATGTTACGAGGATCACACGGACTCAGTTTGAGGGAGACATGATGCTCCGTTCCCGGAGATATCGATTGAGAAAGAAATATATGGGCTTCGCCAAGTCAATCAGAGCGTCAAAGAAGCCGTCCGAGTGCTCTTTACTGCTGTTCCTAGCTGTCGCATGTCACTAGTCAATGGACCACAACTGTTCCGATGAGGGCTTCACAATGCGGCTGAGAGATTTTCGTTCAGTCTCCGGAAGCGTGTCATGGAGTAAGCCGAAGGAAGCCCGAGAGTGGTCTGATTCATGGGAGTGCATACTGAGGGAGCTATCTTCATCCAATATCGTCTGGTCAAGGTAGTAGGCTCCTCGCAGACGCAATGAACCAAGGAAGAATGGCTGATATAGCGGCCGGGACACCAGGTAACATTATGTCATTGGCTGCGAAAAATCATATCATCGCAGAGCCCTCCAGCGGTACAGCGCCGTTACAGAGACAAGACGGAAACAGCTGTTGAGTAAGCTGCAGAAAATTGCAAATGGTCGCTAGAATGGTGTCCAAAATCGTAATGTCTCAGTGCCTCCCCGCGAATTTGAATGTCGATCCTCGCCGCACCAAATCATTCGATTGTGGCTACATCCTACTGGATCGCTTCGTTCTTTTTTCTACCTGGAGAAACTGTAGAGGCAGCTACCACTATCGTACTCACCATTTGGACTATCTCATGGTACAAGGATGAATACGTTTCCATACGATAACTGACGTGAAAGGGGTCGTCAAATCAGTTGGCTACAACATGCTGGAAGTGAGTGAGAATTGCCGTCATTGAATGCAATTTCCTTCACAAGCTCCTCACTCAGAATGTGTTCTGGAAAACAGTTCCATCATGAAGTATCATGATTGCACTGCATCAACAGCTGCTGTAAGTGGAGGTGATGTCTCGCTGCAATAGTCACGAGCTTGACCCTCGGAAAAAGGAGCATGGTGTGAATATACGAAGGCATGTGTGAATCATTTGGCCTCATTCGCTATGCAAGACGAACGGAAGAAGATCAACGCTTTCGTCAGCTCCAGCAATTTGGAGTGCAAAGAACAATGTAGTGTAGGAAATCAAGAGATCGCCAGAACGCCTACGCTATTGTAGACCAAAGTAAAGCCCGAACGCCACCGCTCTCACTACTAGTATATAAGAAACCTAGTGCTCACCAAACGTTCGCAGGGTCCCAAGAAGAGTCGCTGCTAGAGCTAGCACCACCTGCGCCGCTACCAGAACCTCGGCCACTTCTGGGTGTGCCACGACCAAGGCCACCACGAGTGTTGCCCCGACCACGCGCTTCTCGAACACGACCGCGAGACTCTGACATCAAGATTGTGTGACCGGCTACAGGAGCGGAAGTTGCGTTGTGGCTAGGCGCTGGCGGAGGAAAAGATGCTGCAGCCGAAGCTTGATTGCCGTTGACTGCCGGAGGGCCAGAGTTCCATGCGGACGCAGTCAATCCGCTCGCAGGAAGACTTAGAAGGGCAGAGCTTAGCGTAGTCATTGATATCCCTTTGGATGCGTCAGGAGCCACGCTCGAGGCAGTGGTTGTTGTACTGGCCGTTGAGATACCAGAGGGAGACGGCACCCAAGTACCGGTGGGAGTTACGGCGATGCCATTAAGTGATGCTTGCATGTTGTGGACGAAAGGAGCGGGCTGCTGCCACTGCGGACTGTACTTGATGATGTCGCTGGCATACTTGGCCTCACTGAGCTTTTCCAGAGGCCATCGACCGATGGGTGGCCAAGTGGACCACGGGTGGGAATCAGGACCTGGGCCTGCCGCGACCTCGACAGTGAGTGGCCTGCCCTTTCTCAGCGCATCGAGGAAGCGCCTTAGCCAGGCCTTGAACTTAGCCACGTGCTGACAGTAGGTCTCGATGTGGCTGGTGATGTTTGCTTCTCGGTCCTCACTGGTATCAAACCTGTCACAGGCGGCACAGCGCACATTGTCAGCTTGACAAATATCTATGGAATGATCGCGCCCAGCGCAGCGAATGCAGCACTGTGCTGTGCCATAAGGCGCTCCGGACGTAGCCTTGCTTTGGGCCTCCACTTTGTCAGCGAGGGCTTGCATCGTCAAGTTAGGGTCATCGGATTTTCGAAGAGCATCCGGAAGAACCATGTGTATAGCGCACATCATGGTTCGTGCAGCGTCGTTGCAAGCCGTATGGTCGTCAATGTGTTTGAAACCGAGATTCTCGATCATCACTCGCAGACCGATTTCGTTGGTCTCCATACCCACGGGAGGCACCCAAACCTTCTTCTCACGCGCCAAAGCTTGGGTGTCAACTTTGGCGACGAGCGTGAGATTGTCTTCCAGGTTATATTCGAGGCCCGGTTTGTTAGTGTTCTCCGTGTCGTGTCGCAGAGCGTGCCCGACGAGGATGACGGGACGCTTGCAGCCCTTCAGAACTGGATTATCTGTCTCAATGACCTGATTGAAGATATCACTGAGAATGTGACGAAGTTCCTCAAAGGAGGCGAAGGTTGTAGTACCAAAGCGATTGCCGAGAGGGCCCTTGGAGTCCAGCCGATTTGACTTCAGATGGGCGTGCTCGACCACGCGGAGGTGAAGGAACTTGAGAGCCTCCTGTAGCCTCCAACCGTGAGGTCCGGGAGGGCCCACACCCTTGGCGGTCCTACGCGAGATGTATGCGATACCCAGCTCCGTCATCTGGTCAGTGTTCATCGTGTACGACTCTGTGTCGACACAGATGACAAGGATGTGCTCCACAAGCGGGACTGCTTCCAAAGGCGTCTTGATAAGCCTGGGACTGTAGCAGCCGAGTCCTTCTGAGAGAATCATGCTAGGGGAAAGGGTCTTGTAGAAGTCCGTCAGAGCCTTTAGCCTCTGCTCCGGCGAGGGAGGTGCAGATACCATCGCGGCGTAGGACATGGTGATGTTAAACATGCTGGGGTCATTTCAGTATATGCTCACAGGATATCGAACCGAGCTCACTGACTTGTATACAACAAAGTGCCTTATAAATGATATAATCACGGCACCCAAGAGACGAAGCGGTATCAGCAGATTGCAACGTCAAGCTTACGATACTGCACACACGGCCGGCGGCTATAGATAAACTAATCAGTACAGACAAGTTCGCCGGAAAGTTCGCTGTGGCTGCGTCAGTTCTGCCACTTCATCGCAGACCATGTGACCCAAAGACCAAACTAGAAGGAGGGTACTTACGGAAGAAGGGAGGTCGCTTAGAGCGGTGGGAAAAAGTCGCAAAGTCAAAGTCGCAAGGTTGGTAGAGACGGTCGGTGGTGGTGGAAGGTGAGGAAGATCTCAGAACAAAATTTGTATAAGTGTGCGCAGTGCAGGCGGCAGCAGCGAGCTCTGTGAAGGTCCAGAATCAACCCTTAGAACCAGCAAGAGCAAACGGTGACAGCGAGCATGCGCGGTGCCATCGTAGATCTACTTTCACTCCCGCTCCTGAGTGCACCGCACCATGTAGAAGCGGGTGAAAGAGCACTCAGCCCCATCGTACCGGGGATTATGAATGGAAAAACGACGATGGGATCGCTATTGGCAACAGAGCTGCGATGGGTTTTAAGGAGATTTCGAGCGGATGCATTGATTGCTGCAGGACAGCTGATGTGTATCATTCGCAATTGCGAAAGGCGCACATGCTCCTTGCGCACCAGCAGTGTCCTCACGCCCTCCGGAGACATTTATCACGGAACTGTCACGAGTAAGGAAGGAGCGAACCACAGCCATCTCCAACGCGCAGCCGATGAGCCTCTTGAAATCAGGAAAGACTTTACAGTTTGCTCACGCTAAGGCTTACAGGGGAATTGAGCACAATGGAACGATTTCGTATCCAAGATGATCAAATCATGCAACCCTCTCCGCAAAGTTGGCTACTTCACTGACACTGAATTTCAGGGACTATCTACGCAGTACGTCAATCCATCGCCAAGAGAGTTCTACACTCCTATGGCTACGCGCCTACCATCTGCCCAGAACCATGAGTTGCTTCCATGGATCGTGTCGTCTCATCTTCGCTCTGATCTTCGATCGTAGTAAGCAAGTTCCTGATCTTTATCCTTTCATATTCGCTTGCCTGTCCGTGGACTTGGCTCAACATGGAATGTGCTTGAGAACGGAGACGACGACGCTGCGTTTACTCTTTAGTTAATTTGTTGAATTTGATAGAGCGTTGGAGACTAAGTAGACTGTCCTTTCTCTAGGACTGCCTGCTTGACGTCTTCTGCACCGCGGTGGACAGGGCTTTCTTTCTCTGATCAATTGTTCCATATCCGCTTTGTCCCACTGAGCGACAATCATACCAGTCACGAGCTTAGCGGAGAACTTTCTCTACAAGGTCATGACGAGACCGGATGCAAGAGCAGGTGCCCATTTAATCGTTCCGGTAGTATATCAATAATGTACACAGCTCACCGATAGGAACAAGGCTCCACTGATTTTGTAGCACAACTCGTCCCAGTCCAAAACGCCGTCCCGGTCACCCCTCTCTCCTCCCCAATCCCTTCACTTCCGCGGCAGCTCCCAAAACACCCTCTTGAAGATCTTCTTGCTGTTGAATAGGTTGACGAGTCGTAACCTCTCATTATCCAGATGTGCAGAATCACTCGCCTGACCACACGGCAAATGCGCAGCAGGCGCACCGAACTCCTTCTCCAAAAACCTAATGGACGGGATACTCCCACCCTCTCTAATGAACAGCGGTTTGACCTTGACCGGCTCTGCGCCATCTGGACCGTCGTCGAGAGCATTGTGGCTCGTCGAGGGCCGGGAGGAAGGGAGTTCGGGATCGCTCCCGCTGGCGAGCGTATTGGACGTGGCTGGGGAGGATTTGACAGGACTGAGCGGTGAAGTCTGCTGCGTCAGTGCGTTTGCCTGACTCGGTCGGCGGGTGGAGAGTGTGGGGCCCCAGACATCGGATATAGCTTTCTCGAGCGTCTGGAATATTTCATTTGTGTAGTCGCCCAACCAGGGCTCGGCTTGGTGGTCGATAGTGACCTTCAACTTGTTCTTGCTGTCCAGGGCTTCAAATTCGTCGGCAAGGAAGGATTGCAGCGATGCGGCGACCTCTGAAGCTTCCTGGTTGGGCACGAGACGAATTGACAGCGCTGCTTTGGCGAGACGTGGGATGATTGTCGAGTTTTCGGGGCCGGAGGTTTGGAAGCGGTGGATCGTAAGCGAGGCTTCGCGCCATCTGCGCATGAGTGATTGTGCGAGCTCCTCTGGATCGCCGAGATCGGGATTGGTGCGCAGTAGTGTTTGTGTTATCTCAGTGTAGAGCTCTTTCTCGCCTTCCGCGAGTGGAAGGATGGGATCGTAGAAGCCTGGGATCTGGACTTTGCCGTGGCGACCAGTCAGCCTAGACAAGAGCATGACGAGATCTTTCAGCGGTTCATCAAGCAGCGCACTGCCGTCGACACCACTGTGAAGATCAGGGTGCTCGCTCTCGACCTGGACTGTAGCGTGTATAACGCCTCGCAAACCGTAGGTAATGCAGGGTACGTGATCGTCGAGCCAGTAGCTGTTTGCCAGCAAGATCCAGTCGACATCACCTATCAGGTCCTTCTTCGCCTGTACAGCCTTTTCAAAGCCTCGCGAGCCGCTCTCCTCCTCGCCCTCGATGAGGAAGATGATGTCAGCGTCAAGACTTTGTTCATTTGCCAACTCATGTGCGGCATATATGGCGGCCATGATGGGTCCCTTGTTATCAGAGACACCTCGCCCGTACAGGTAGCCTCCCTCACCGGTAAGCGAGAAAGGGTCGTGTTTCCACTTGCCGTGCTCATTTTCTGCTGGTATGACATCGTAGTGACCGTAGAAGAGAATCTTCTTGCGCGATGCAGCTGTTGCAGGGTTGCCTCTGAACTTGGCAAACACGATGGGGTTGTATGGTTCGCTGGTGTTCAGCATCTCGGTGACGGCGCCAAAATTTTGGAACACGGACCGCAGGTAAGATGCGCCTCTCCGACAATCTGCTCGGTACTTGGGCAGCGATGACACGGTGCGGAAGTTGACGAATTGACTAAGGGACTCCACCATAAGATCTGCCCTGCATTAGCTCGGCCAGTGAGGTCGAGGTACGCGTACATACCGTTGTTGCTTCTTCTGACAGCCGCCGTGGGCTCTGCGCAGTCCCGCACTTCCCAGATGACGATTGTGTTGTCATTCCCACCCGTCACCAAAGTTGGCTTGTCATTGTATGTGGTGTATGCAGATGCAAGGATTAGGCCGTTGTGCGCTTTGAAGGTCGACATGGTCTCATAGTGTTCGTTGAATTTCTGACAGAATTAGCCAGCAGACCTGACGTCTTAATGGTGATTGACTTACATGCACTACCCCAGACTTACCGCCAGCGAACAGTACGCCGGCGCATAATGTCAGGGTGTGCACATCCCCAGTGTTTGCCTTCAGACTCCTGACTAGCTGGCGTGTCTCCAGGTCCCAGACATTGACTTCACCGTCAAATCGGCCGCTGTAGAGGAATGAGCCTTCCCGTGCCAATGACAAGATCGACTCGCCTTCCTCTCTTCCGTCCTCCAGCGCACAGATGTTGGTGATCGAGCCGCCTCTTGTGGAGTCAATCCGCCATAGCAGAATGCGTCCATCACCACCTCCTGAGACCAGCACTTCTTCTGAGGGCGATTCGGGCAAAATGCCCTTCCCCAGCAGCATACAGTGCACATAGCCAAAGTGGGCGAACTGGTAGATGTCCTGGCTGTCAATCTGCAATTCCTGCCCTCCTATGGCGTCTCGCGGCTTCGAGTCTGCGCCAAAGGGCTTGGGTGTCTGCGCGCCACCGGGACCGAGCGAGTCGAAGAATCTGTTCTTGCGCTGAGAGGGATGCGAGGCGAGTGTGGGCCGCGGCCGAGCGTCCTTTTGCTTCAGATCGTACCATTGTATGCTCGTATTCTGCGCACCGAGGTAGACTATGCGGTGGAAGGACGAGTACGCGACGCAGAAGATGTCGCCGATGTCGTAGGGCGACCAGAGGGCGTAGAGATGGCGGAAGCCGGAGGTGCACCAGACCTGGCAGATGAGCACGTGAGCAAGCTGAGTTGAAAGAGGATGCTCGTACATTGATAATGGGATCCGTCGCGCTGGAGAAGAGCAGCTCCTGGTCTTGCGACAGGCACAGGCCGAGCACGCTGCCTTTATGCGCCTGAATCACTCGCCGGCGCTCATATGTGTCAAGGCTGTAGACCTGGCTGAGGTCAGTACAAACAGCTCACGTGCCCCTTCGTCTCTCCCTACCAATATCTCCCCACCCTGCGTGCCGGCGAATATGTACTGCGCAGACACAGCAAGCGCGAGGATGGACTTGTCGTGCTTCATGCGGTGGGACAGCGCCGGCGTGCGAGTGTCGCGCGGCACACCCTCGCCGAAGCCATTGCTGCTCGGCGGACTTCTCTCATGGTTCGGCGGCCCTGTCATGGACATTGTCAGCCAGGCCTCACCAGTATTTGTGCGTGGTGCATCGTGGAAATCGCGGCGGGACGTATGCAGACGAGAGCTGCGATGACGGAGGCCTCAGGGTCCAATTCGCCAGACCACCCCACCGCGCTAAGTACCGCCGACCGCTGCCTCTCCACTGCCCGACTTGTCTTTACTCACCTCTCAGTCCTATTGTGCCCTCTGCACTGCTCGCAATGTCCTGCGACGTGACGGAGCGCGCGTACTGACACATGCTGACGGCCCTCCCCTGGGCGCTGCACGCCGACAGCAGCGAGAAGGGGAAGATGGGCGATGTCTTGTTGTCAGCGGCTGGCTGTGGCCAGATCGGTGCTTCTTTCAGGTGATGATATGCTGCAAGAACAGTGGGCTCGCCATCGTCAAAGGAGGTGACAGACGCAGAATCATGTTCACTCGACGTCTCCTCAGGGGAGCTTGAGCCATGATGCTCGGACATGGTAACATCTCACCGCTCTGTGGATATGGCGAGCGAAGTCCCTTGAATGGTGTGATCACCTCAAAACTGAGGGATGGCAGAGTACAAAGCAGCTCGAGATCCCCAGCTGGCAGCCGCAGCTGCATGTTTCTTTATCGCGCTTCGCTTGTCTTTGCTTGTCTCGGGAACAGCGCACGCAGTTACGCATGTTGTGTCTGTTAGTGGTGGACGGGCACGTCTGGCACGGCGTTGCTTTTGTATTGGCCGGCACGGCGAAGAGGGACGAGACACTGGTATTACCAACACGTGTCGAGGCTGCAGAGGACATGGTAATACCTGTGTTCAACGCTTGAGTGGTTCAAATGAACCTCGTGAACATGGTGTCCGTATCTTTGCTGGCGTGCAAGACGGCCACCGTCGTGCATGAGGCTGCCGTGGTGCCGTGGTAGGCTTGCGGGCCGCCGCGTATGCAGCTTGTTGTTTGAAGTCCTGATCGTCGGCGTCGTTTCGAGCAGCCTCTTGTGTTTGGAGGGAAGGGTCCTCAACACGGTCGTACTCTCGGGACTCCGCTGATTGACCATTTTGATTGCGACTGCCCGCGGCCGTGAGTCAAGTCGTGGAGGCCTGGTATTACTTGCTCGTTGGGCTGTGACACGATTTGCATTCTCCAGCAGCACTGAGGAAGCACTCCGTGGCCATCTTGAGCATTACGTATGTCTCCTTGCAGTTCTTACATGATCGAGCCTTGAGAGTAGTCCAGCCCGCACCGCCACAGTGGCTGAACAGGTTTTGTAGACCTAGCTGGCACGCGCTCAGCTGGGATGGTCCTCTCCTTAGCGAGACCCGCGGCCCAGCCACCCTCTTGTAACCCATGGGCCGATCTGTGCCAGCGCTCACCGAAAGTGCCTCCTGATGGCTTTTTGGGCAGCAACGACGATATCGCCGCACGCGCAATATCCGATTCTGCTGCACTCTGTCATCAGCGTGCGTGAGATGCCTCACCGTCAACCAGCCCCCCGGGGACACGTCTGTCAGTCTTCTCTAGGGCTGCAGCCGCATTCGCTTTACCGCCTGCGATTCGCAGCGTTACGCCAGGCCGCATAGCCGGTCTTACTAAAAGTAGGCGAGCGTGGATGTGCCTGTGAGCTGGCGACACGCCAACAAACCACGCTGCAGCGCCCGCCTTCCCCGGCTTCCTCTGTCGCAGACCCGCGAATGCCTGCGCGAGACGTCGCACAGTCACGATAGAGCACTTGCGGGCAGCGCCGTGACTGGAACCGTCTCGGCCCTCATTTCTAGCCTCTCAGCGCCGTTGCCGTGTACCCCTCCTCCCACTGGCTCACTGTAAGAGCCTGCTTGACGCCTCACTCGGCGTGTACCCTCTCTAGTAGCTTTCTCATCTTCCGTGGCCCGGCCCCATCGTGAACTCTGAATAAAGACCGCCTCCTGTCCTACCGCCGGTCTGGCATTCATGTGGAGCTGTGGAGCGCACGAGCAAGCCTACCCGCTTCCGAAGCATTGATGATTCCTGACCGCCTCGACCTTGGGTAGATCAAGTACTGCGCGCGCCGCCGTTGCACGTCAGACGCTGTACAACACCGTCCTAACGCCGTAGTGCAGCTGCAGGGCAAGCATCGCTGTACCTAGCAACCAGTCGCCATGGGAGTCGGAGAGACCATCACCGTCATCAACAAGTCGGGCAAAGTTGTGAGCAGCGTAGGTGCACCGCAGCCGAGCGAGTACGAACCTCACTAACGACCCCACAGAGCAAGCACATCGTCAGCGTCTTCAAGGAGGCCAAGGCTGCCTACCGCGAGCGCAAGGCTGAGATCAAGGCCGAGCGCGATGCTGCCGTGCGCGAGAAGAAGGCCCTGAGCAGGGGCGTCGAGGCGCTGCGCATCGAGGACGATGTGCAGTCGCGCGCATCCTCGCGCCGCTCCTCACACTCCAAGGCCACGCACCGCTCCAAGTCACATCACCAAAAGTCACCACGACCTGATGGCCGGCCCCCACTGGAGCGTGGCTACACCGACAGCTTCTACGCAAACGACCAGAGCCCACGCACCAGTCGCCATCGATTCGAGGATGAC
Organism: Phoma herbarum; assembly: GCA_001599375.1. NCBI lineage: Eukaryota > Fungi > Ascomycota > Dothideomycetes > Pleosporales > Didymellaceae > Phoma > Phoma herbarum. The sequence goes on from BCGR01000026.1 coordinate 292,736, forward strand.
CTGGCCGGCAGCGCCCGCGATGGGCACATGAGGGAACTTGCCCGAAGGAACTCGGACCAGGTCGTCCACTCCCCTCGCCAGACCAAGCGCTCCAACTCAGAACCCTACATCGACATGGACCTAGCCTATGGCGATGTTCCCCCACCTCTGCCCGACAAGAAGTACGAAGATGCCGAGCTAAAAGAGAAGGCGTCCAAGATCACCATGCTCCTTGACGAGGCCAACTGCCTACAGTACTCTGCGACTGCCATGATCGAGAACCTACAGAAGAACCCTGATGCCCTTGCTGCTGTGTCCCTCACTCTTGCCGAAATTAGTGCTATCGTAAGTAAGATGGGCCCTGGTGTTCTCACAACCCTCAAGGGCGCCTTCCCTGCCGTCGCTGCTCTGCTCATGAGCCCTCAATTTATGATCGCCGGCGGTGTCGCCGTCGGTGTCACCATCGTCGCACTCGGCGGCTACAAAATCATCAAGCGCATCCAGCAGAACAAAGAAGAAGAGATGGTCATGGGGGGGCCCGTCCAGATGCCCATCCCCATGGAGGCCCGTGCAGTAGAAGAGCCCTACCAGCTCGACGAGCTCGAGACAAAAGAGCTGAGCCGCATCGACCTGTGGCGCCGTGGCATCGCAGACGTCGAGGCTGAAAGCTGCGGCTGCAGCGTCGACGGCGAGTTCATCACACCCGGCGCAACACGTCAGCTTGTCGATGCCGGAGTCCTCGACGAAGACGACATCAAGTCGCGCCGCAGCGCCAAGATCAGAGACGACAGGAGCGAGCGACCCAAGTCCCACCGCGCAAAGTCAGTGCGATCTGACGCGCGGTCAGAAGTCCGTTCCGAGCGCAGTGCGCACACCAGCAAGACTTCTAGCACGCATCGCAGCAAGACCGTCAAGGAGGGCAGCAGCAGGCGCAGGGAGAAGGAGCCTTCATTGATGAAGACGCTCTTCCGCTCCAAGACGGCAGCCTACTGAGCAGCGTCTTGAATACGACACCACGAACATACGTCATTTCCTTCCGTTTATTGTAGCGTTTTGCGTTCATCTTGCATACAGCATCGTTTTCGCTGTTTTTTCCAATACCATAGACGGCAGGATCACATCCACCGCTATCTCGCATTACAAAGATTCTTTTGGCATAATGACGGCGTTTTGGGGGCTTCTCTATCAAACTCGACTCGACGTTCTTTCACGCCGCTATGTACAGGTATACGCACAATACGATATGATCATCAAAATCTTCCGTACTTCCTCGATCATTTCTTTATTCCCGCGAAGCTTCCAATATGGTTCCACTGGGGTACAAGCTTAACAAAGACACAGACCGTGTACAAAGATGACTTTGTGTGTGTGACAAAGACCCCGGTCCTGCAGCCGCTGTGCCATGCACACAAAGCCCAGCTCTGGCGGATACAACCACATGAGACGTACTTGTAGCATCACGGTAGACACACTCTCAGCTTTACTTGCAGAGAGACGCCCACCCACCACGAACCCATGCAGAATCACCAAATGTCCGCGAACGATTCTAGCAGAGATTCTAGCAGAGATTGAGGAGCTTTGGGACGACCTCGTCGCCGACTTCCTCAGATACGAATCGCCTTTCCTGCCTCATCCGAATCCTTTCCGATGGGATGTGGAACTCCTATCTGCTCTTGCAAGCTTGGCGCGCAAATGTCCTGCAAATAAGGACAGCAGGGGGAGAGGAGAACGATGCAACGGAAAGGAAGATGAGAGAAGATGTGGATAGGATAAGGTTGACGAGGGTAGAACTGCATGAAGCTTATACGCAGCGCGATCGCAAGGAAAGGAAGCGGAAGCGTGAGTGCAGTGCCCACAGCCGTCTTAGTATACTGGCTGACGATCCGATACCTGATGGACTTGAGGACGATGAACCGGCTGGGTCGAAAGGATCAATGCAGCGAAGGCTCAGGAACCTCAGACAGGATGTCAGGGTATAGGAAGCGAAGTAGTACTGGGAACTCTGCGAGATGCAGATCACTGAGGCAGGAAAGATAATGGCAAAACTGCAGTACGAAATCCTCGATATTTGTGACGAGTCAAAGAAGACTGAGGGGTTGTTGAAAGCGATGATACATGAGAAGGGGTCAGAACGAAAGACCTCGATTTCAAACATCCGGACCCCATGATGATGTCACCATCTTTCCTTGCTGAATACTCGCTGTGCCGTGGTTGCGGTACGACTGTCACTTGCGTTAGCTGGCTCCCTCGAGCAGCTTGAAAGGTTGCAATAGGACTTACAAACGGCAATTTACGACTGCGTTCGCTGCATATTTGGATAGCCGGCCTGAAGACCGCCAGGGAAACGAACGGGATGATTATCGCAGATGAGCCGTGGTGACGCGCTTGTGTATCGAGTGTCATGTCTTTAGGAAAGTGCCGTCGGCCCACAGGTTGCAAAGCCTGATGAGAGGAGGACAAGCGGCTCGGCACAAGATCTGCAATGGTCTGACATCTTATCCGCACATTTGTTTGTGAGGCGAGCCGCTGATCATCAAAACCGAGAGACCCATTTGGCACCCTCACTCGGACGTGGAGATTGCTGCTCCACTGGGCCACGTTTCCTGTAGCGGGGCCTGGAATAAGGTTCAGAGCTAGGAGAACTACGGCGATGTCGCAGACGCATAGGTTTTCGACTTTCGAGAGAAATTCGTATGCAAGCTCAGATGGCTCTTTCCCGTAATCCACGCCGACCTGCGAGGATGCTGAGCACAGAGCATTGAGGCAGAAAATTCGGTCCAGCGCGATACCGCAACGCTTGTCATGGAAGCGATTGATCAGGCTTACAAGCCCTATGCCGGCGATTTTCTCAGTTCCGTTGATCACTGGAAGGTGCCTACCAAGAGGGGTGTTGTGATAGTCGTGATCCAAGTAATGGCCCCACTCAAGCATTGCAAATAGTTCGGGCAGAGGCACACTTTCCTCATCTAGGGGGACCACCAGTTTACGTGCGAGAATCAGTTCCTGGGTGACCCAGGCTCTGCTCCAATACTCATTGTGATAAAGCCACGGAAAAACAGCGCGGCCAGGCATGGCGGCCTTCTTGGACATTCGAGGGCCCTCTTGGTGAGCCCTAATTTTCTGAACGCACCAAGCAGCCGCCGTGTTTCGTCCCAGCCACACGTACACAAAGTCAGCAGTCGAGAATATCTCGCCCATCTGCATGACCTGGTGATTCCTCTCCTGCACGTCTTCCTGTGCGATACAGATCGCGTCGATCCAAAGGAACTGAGATTGTGGCGCTTTCGTCAAGCGATAGGAGTCCAAGAAGTCGAAGAGATTTTGACCAACATTGTATAGTTCTCCATTGATCAGGATCTGCCGAGACAGCGTTGGTGGACCCCACATGTACGACAGGCAGGCGTATGGATCTTGCCCTATGGTGGAGTGGAATATTGTGCATTGTATCAGGCTGTCGTGGGTAAGCGCCCACGAAACTTTGAGCAATCGTAGAGATTTCTTGGTGTGGTCGAGTCGTTGATGCCTAAAGGGCGCACGGGTTGTCTTGTGCGGCTTTTGTGTTTTCGATACCTGTAGCGTCGAAAACGACTGTGGTGAGGTGTACATTTTAACCCAACATGATCAACCTCGACGTCTGTGTATGTGGATGCGATCGCCATTGCATATACCGCTCGAGGTGTTGTCTTGACTGTGGCTGTACTGCGGGGTACACCGGCAAGGCTAAACGTAGGATCTGCACGTGACGGCGACACGCACTTGTTGGTCATCGTATGTACTAAGAACAAGCTTCGAGGTCCCCAGTGAGGGCGGTACGAGGCAATGAGTGAGAAGCAAAGCACTGGAGGTGGTCGCAAATCGTTGGTCGGACCGCCCTTTATAGTGTCCGGCCAGATGGCTGTTCCGTAGGGGCAGGCTTGCGAGGTCAGACGATAAGTCGACAAGGCCCCCAATCTTACCGATCTTCTACATTGGAGTTGGAGATGGTATGAGGTATATCTGAGTGTTGTGTTCCGCAAGTCTCAAGCTTGTCGATGGCCATGTATTCTTTGAACTCTGACAAACTCAACCAGTCAGACTGATCTAAGCCAAGCGAAACCCTCCGATACACGTATTCAACAAAGCACTACTCAAACTACGCTTAGAAGTAGACTCCGCTTGCAATCTCAGCCTTGGAATGATGGCCCCATATAGCTTTGTACCTCAACTGTGTCCTTGCGCGCAAAGACAGGGCATAACGCCGTTGGCATCTTGAATTTCTTGGCCAAATAATCAAGGGGCACCGCAGAGTGTATGCTCGAGGATTCGATTGGCCTTCCGTGGTCGTCATGCTCTTACTGTGCTTCAGGCTTGGGTTTGCGCCTTTCCGCTCATGTCGCGCAAGAGCCAGGGTAACTGCTCGTCATCCTTGTCACTACCTTTAGCGCTTATTGTAGCTGGAATCAGGTTTGTGATTCCGGATTTCTACAAATTATCGGTCTGCGGGGCAAATCCTGCATGCATTGAGTTCGGTAAGAGCACGATGTGTGCCCCCGTTATCCATCCCACAGCGCAATCTGAAGCTCCAGCGTGTCGAGTCCGACGTGCGTATCACCCCACAGAGGAGAGTGACCAACATCCGAGTAATCATAATCATCAATGTAGTCTTGTCCACAAGGATGAAGGCTGGGAAGAATCAAGATGATACGGCAAAGACACAGTGAGTCCCCGCGCCGCGAGACAACTGTTTGCCAGGTCCATCGCACTTCTTTCAAAATCGTCTGACATGCGCGAGGAAAGCGAAACACAGTAAGAGCGACAAAAATGCACCATCCATCAAGAGCAGCGACTGAAGCAGAAGCGATCTAAGAGCGGTATTATATCTTCATCGTAAACGGTCAGCCATATCTTCTAGACGAAGACATACGGATATAGTGGTGTCTCTGGAAAGGTGAGATCTTACCGGTCGGAGATTCTTATGTCGAGAGCAAATCTGAGAGACGATGCCGTCCCCTGTCAATGACCAGAGTCACCTCTCGCGCAAGAATGACCTCCGGAGCTATCTCCAAGCTCGGTTCCAATATTCGTTGAACATGATGTTCCAGGCGGTCAGGCTACCTGACCGCGATTTTCTATCATCGGGGTGGTATGGATACCAGCTAAGCAGGCATTCGATTTCGCGCGATCAAAGTCCACGCCAAAAATAAACAAGGCTGGCAAGAGCGAAACTGATCCCCAAATGTACGACTTGATGGTTTCTCTCCTTCCAATTGCGTTGGCAAATACCTATCACCCCGATCCAGATAGACTCAGACGGCGACTGTGCCTGACGGAATACGTCAACGCAATCGAAAAGGTTTTGGTTTTTTGCCGATGCTGTACCTGTAATTGTTCAATATCATATTGTGAGCCGCCAATTTATCGCCTCGCATAGATGATCGACGCGTGTGGGATGCTTCTTTGCCATGTGTTAAAGGGAGCATTGCATTTTACCGTCGACTGATAGATAGGCTTGGTAACACCTTGAGCAGACGTAACGAGTTCTGGCTACGATCCAATGGCTGATAGCTAAATGGCTGGGCTTTACAATGCGCAGCGGGCAGTGGCGTACTAGCAAGGGCTCTGCCGACGACGATTTCATTGTTGTCTCGAGCTCAGAACCCATGACAGCCAGAGTTGTCAACAAGCAAGCTGGCTTGATTAGCTTGATTGACTTGATTGGAAATAAGTAAGTTAATCAAGTCAAGCTCATTCACCTATTTTCGCGAGCAATTTAAGCTGCTATAGACCTCTAGATTAGCTAACTTAACTTAATTGCTTGCTCGCTTAACTAACAGCTGCTAAAAAGTGAGGTTGTAGAGGTAGCTAGTGATAGGTTATTACGTGCTTTTTTAGATGTTAAGCTGCTAATTAGCTTACTTTTCTGTAATAGTTAGCAGCTTCTAGCTATTTATTTGTGTGTACTTACTGCTTTTTAGCGCGTTAACTGTGCCCTATCCTATCTTCTAGCCTACTTTGTACCTGTTGCCCTATTACTATACCCCTAAGAATAAGCAATTGCACGCCTAAATGTAGTGTTAAGGCAACTAAGCTAGCTAAGCTGCTAGCTAAGCGTTGCTATAAGCCTACCTAGCAGTTGTTAGAGAGCTAGAGGCAGCTCACACCGCCCCAAACCTAGTCATCCTAGCCATCCTAGCGGCAGTTGTCACTAATTAAGTTACTATTGTTGCTATTACTACAGACTTCTCTGCCTATTAGTCTACAGTTGGCGGCCTCTCTAGCAGTAGATAAGGCGCTGTAGGAGACTTAGGTCTGCAATAATTAGCTAGCGAGCGCATTGTTAGCGCCTAAGGAGGGGTCTATAGCAGCTACAGAGGCTTCTAGTAAGCCTAGCGTTAGCGTTAACGCGCTTTTTAAAGGGCTTTCTAATAACTTTATAGGGCTTAATTAGCAGCAAGTGCCTAGGTTGATAAAGCTATTAGCTTAATTAGCGCGTAAGAAGAGCTAGGTCTTCCACTATAAGTACTATACAGTTACTAAGCTGCTGCTTTATTGCGTCTTCTTTATCTGCTATATTTGTTATTAACAGCGCGCACAAGGCAGTAGCAAGTACAATATTACTAAAGCAACTACTGCTGCTGCTAACTACTTGCTTACAGCTTATTAAATAAGCGTTAATAGTAAAGTAGAGACACTAGTTATAGCTAATAGGCAGCGCTCCCTGCGCCAAATGCTTAGCAACAGGCAGTAGACGCCGCGCGCGATAGCCAATACTATGGGCAACTTCGATGTGCAAGGCTTCCGTATAGCTACTGTGTCGTGGCTTATAAGCAACAATCACCTATTACACAAGCTTGAGACGCTAGCGTTTAGGCAGATAATAGAGTTTGCAAATCTAGAGGCAGCGCGAGCGCTGTGGGCGTCGCACAATAGCGTGTTAAGGTTTGTAATAAAGGTTTACGCGTTTATACAGCCGCAGGTTGCTAAGGCCTTATCTAACGCTGTTAGCAAGATTTATATAAGCTTTAACAGTTAGATAGCTAAAGGCGGTCGCCGCGGCTTCCTTAGTGTAGTTGCTTACTTTGCTAACAACGCTAGTATTATAAGAGACTTGCTATTAGCATTGCCGCAGCTCACAGGTTGCTATACTAGCGACAAGATAGGTAAAGCTGTAGCTCAAATTCTCTAGCACTTTAGTGTACGTGCTAGCCAGCTTGGTTACTACGTACTTGACAACGCTGCCCTAAATAACGTTGCTATAAGCAAGTTAGCAGAAACCTTCAATTAGAACGCTAGCGATGTACGCCTACGCTGCGGCTGTCACATACTAAATCTTGTTAGGCAACAAGTAATTTTTAGGCGCGATAAGGAGAGCTATAGGAATACTTTAGCTGCTGTAGCAGATAAAGTAGCGTTTATAGAGGCTTAGCGCCGCAAAGGTTCTATAGGCGTACTTTTTGCAGTTATTAACTATATTAAAACTCTACAGCAATACAATTTGCTTAATAATTACTAGCAACGCGTTAACAATAGCCTGCTGGAGGAGCTGCAGCGCATAATAAAGGTACCTATCAAGCCTGTCGTCACCCGCTGGAATAGCTACGAAGCTACCATCTAGCGCGCAGTTGAGCTCTGTGAGCCGCTCCACCTCTATATCAACTATCACATTCGTTATCAAGCTGCGGAAGATGACCTCTAGGCAAGCCGAGGCAAGCTGTGCGCAACAACAGTGCCTTCGTGGATGCGTTCTAACGGGCTTACTGCTTTAGATTAGCAGGTGCTTACTAACTACTTACAAGTACTTCAGCTGCTAAAGCTCGCTACGCAGTAGCTTAAAGGCAGAGGCAAGTCTAGCAGGTTTAGTGCAAGCTACGAGGTAATTCTAGTATTTAAATACCTACTTAGCACCTATAATAATATTGCTACAGCGTTTAAATTAGTTAACTATAAAGCTTACAACGCACCTAAAGACTACCTTGTAATTAACGTCTGCGCTAGCTAGAATAAGCTAAACAAATATTACTATAAGATAGCAGACGCGCTGTACTACTACATTGCTACACTTCTCTACCTATATTACAAAACATATTGTAAGAATACATAGGTAGATAAGAGCGAGCTGCTAGCCAAGTGCCACGCTAGCTTCTTGCGGATTTAGTTTACCTACAAGCCACACGACTTGCCTCTACAGCAGCCAAAAATAGCAGCAGATAGCTCTATTAACAACGCAATTAATACTATTGTTAACGCTGAACTAGTTAGTAGCAATGCTGTTAGCAATAAGTACAAAAACTAGCGCAAATACAAGCCATAGTAGACGCAGGAGTATTACTTTAGCAATACTGCAGAGTCCCTAATCACATACTAGCTACAGCTTAAACTAGCGTATCCTAACCTTGCGCAGTTGGCTATTAACATGCTTACTATCCCCGCCTCAAGCTGCGATTGCGAGCGTATGTTTAGTGAGCTTAGCGATCTACTTAAGCCTAAACAACGCAAGATAAATAGTCACCTGTTAGCAGCCCTACAGTTAATACGCAGCTAGACTTGCGCAGGTTTCTTAACACTAACTAGAGCGGAAACAGCAACATTTACTAACAACAAAATAGACTCTAAGTACGCAATAAGGGACTAGAAAGCAGATACTATATAATTTTGTACTAAAGCGTACTTCTGCAACACTAAAATACTTAATTAAATTAATTAAGCAAGTTAATTGAGCCTCTAGAGCAATCTAATTAATTCAATCCGCCGCTTTAATTACGCTAACTAAGTTAATTCAAGGTGACGCTGCCAGCTTGATTGACTTGATTGTTGACAACTCTGATGACAGCGGATCCAGCCAACACAGACCGGAAGCGACGTAGATGTCGTGTGTAGACAAGAAGGCTGGCCTTCGAAACGGTACAATCCCACGAGCGTGGCTGAGCGGGAAGGCAAAGCTTGCGAGCGCGGCAAGGCTGGAATTTGCCCCTTGCAAGATGATCGGTCTGACCATCACGTGACAAAGTGACAAGGACTCGTGTCAGATCGTGACTGACAGACGAAGAAGCGGCATTCATCGAGTGCCGCTGCGATAGTGAGGGGCTCTCCCATTGATCTGCAAACGCGGTTTCAGCTTTCGCATGCATACGTAGACGACAGTGCTCAGGCGCAGTCACAGTCCGGACGAAAATGCTGTTGTGGCTCTCTGATGTCCCAACAAGTCATGTGATTGTGCGCAAGGGCGTGCTTTTTTAGTTCGTCTCTGTGTCTGGGTGAAGACTGTCAGTCGTCAAAGCGTAGCACAGCTTGTCGTTCTGACCATTAGCAGTGTGCCAAAAGTTGCAGCTCATAAGAGTTGAATTGAACGGTGGCGCTCATCACGAAGACATCATTGCGACTTGTTGCTCATGCCAGAGCCATTCCAACGGTCCTCCAAGTTCGCGCACCGCCTGCAGGCACAGCGCGAACCAGCAAGAACCCTTGCCTGACAGCGACAGCAGATCGACAGGGACGACGTCTCCAAGCTTATGCGTTGAAGCTTGGGAGCATAGCCAAGGTTGTTGTGTGGGTTGTAGATATTGTGGAGGGCGAAGACGGAACTCGGCAGCGCTGGGTCTTGGGGAATGGAGGTCAAGAATCGTTAAGACAGGAGGATCCTGGGTGGTGAGCTTGTGTCAACGACGTGCCACAGGACATGCTGAGAGTAGTCACTGAATTTGACGCAAGTTTCGAGTGCTCGGAATTGAAAACTTTGCGTCGTTTGCAAATCCCTGAGCTGTGTACCGCGTGCGCTGTTGTGTTGATTTTCTGACGGTCGGTCTTTCCGTCGAATCCGCACCAACACGTTTCTGGAAATGGCGTGTACTGCGGTTTCGACGGGTCGAAGCTTGCAAGCAAACTCATCACCGTTTGCGTGCTTTCCATCATCGACCATCCGTTCGCAGCGTCACAACATCGCGGCGAGCCTGTGGGAAGTGTTCAGCTTATGATTGTGCAATGTGAGCCACGGTCAGCCTTGTGCAGGCAGTGTGACGGTGTCTCGCAAACGTCTGGTCTGGTCAGAGACCAGGCGTCCTCCATCAGCACCATGTCTTTCAAAAGAAATCTACAGACATCGGCCAGTAGTCATCTCACAGAGACAATAGCCCTTAATAATGGAGGCCTTACGCTTAATGAATACAGGCCATCGAGCGCGCAGTCAGCGTGAACGCTCACGAACCCTGCAATTGCCGACGCACGTGTTCCTTGCAGCTCGTCGGTCCCACCGTGCCCGCTGCCTCCCCGTCGAGGCGCGCTGCATCAGACCCTGAGCCATGCCATCAATGGCTTATGGACCCACTGGTCGAACTGAATCCGGAGATTGACACCAGCTTCGGTATCCTTGCATGGTCCATCACGCGCTTCGACGCAGAGAGAGCAGTCAACTCGTCTAGATCATGATGCGCCAAGTCAGGCTATCGCCTACACTGGACTCCCAGGGGCGTGAATATCATCGATCTTCCACGCCTCTAGTGAAAAGAGCGCAATGAGTGGCAAAGATCTTCGTCATGACCATTCGCGACATTGTGGAGGTAGATCGAACAGTGTCTTCCGCGTTGGTGGCGTGAAACCGTATATGCGCTGCGGTTAGGAACGTCTGCCTCATGGCGACTGGCAGTACCATGAGCGATCAGTGTTACTGCTGGAGCGCACTGCTGTTTGACACCCCTGCAACCTGCGACCGTTAGGCAAAAAGTCAACTGGAAGTTCGCAAAGCCGTCAGCTGGGTACAATCGCGCATGTATCATGCAGTCTCGAAGAGGAAAGCGTCGATTGTCCTCCCTGTCCGGAACCGCTTGCGCGGGATATTCTGTCGATGAATCCTGGGCTGAAGATATTGGATTGGGACCCCCCATAACGTCCGGGTTCAGCTCCAGGAACGTCGAATTTCGAAGCAGTTCTGTACCGATCTCGTACTCGAAGTCCACGTAGGGACCAGGTGGTCCGATACGCGACTGCTGTTGGTTGATCTGACTCCTCGGCTGCAAATTCCAGTTGTCGCGTGGAATTGGCAGATGAAATGCAAATTTGGTGTCGGCGAATCCCGCGTCAGTCGAGTACCGTCAATTTGCATTGAGTTTCGTCCTGGTGGCGTTCCTCTCATTCGCCTCTTTCGATATCGCGGATGCTGGCCGCAGCCATCACCAGTCGTTCCGAGGATACATCGAGGCCTGACGGTGGCACCATGTCGCGCTTCTAGAAAGTAAAACCAAGCACGCGGACTGCCAATGTGCATCAAGCAAAAGGTTACAAAACTGGGGCGCGGTCAGCCATCGAGGCAGCGCAGTGTGGAGGGGACCGAAGGGTTGAAGTACAAAACTGGCCCACGTGGGTTCGCTGATTGGCTCTCCGCATTCTCTGGCGCCAAGTCCACTAGCTCCTTCTTCAACGCCTCCTGTCTGGGCGCCGAGCCTCAGCATCGGTCCATCTGCCTCTTTGCGAGCTCGACATGCTCCACCAAACTTCAAGATTCCACTCCGAAGCTTGAGTTCAGGACGCTAGTGCCGGTGGAGTAGGTTACCTTAATGCCAAGTAACAGCGATCCCGAGCGGGCGCCCCGTCCAATGAGAGCCATCTACGCAACAACGTGTGCTATTCCACTCTGCATTCTAAGTGGTCGAGCGCGCGCAAACAGCAGAGACGGCGGATTCACTGCTGATGGCTGTTCCAACCGCAGCAGAGATATTGCATACATATATAGGGTCTCACAGACTCCCCTTGTTCTCCCCTTCAGCCAGCAGTTTCCACTCCAGCTCAGTACTACACTACACACCTGCGTGCCTGCAGACAAAAATCAACACAATGGCACGCCTTACACAGTACAACTATGTCTTCGCCATCGGCACATTCTTTGCCATGCTCGATGCCTACAACAACGGTGCTAGTAAGTCATCTCACTACTATGTCAAGTGAGCAATATCTGACCATCCCTCCAGACGATGTTGCCAACGCTTGGGCTACCTCTGTCTCTTCCCGCTCGGTTACCTATCGCCAGGCCATGATTCTCGGTACCATTTTCGAAATGGTTGGTGCCATCACTGTCGGTGCCCGTACCGCCGATACCATCAAGAACGGCATCATTCCCAACTCTGCCTTCCGTGGAGATGCTGGTGTTCAGATGCTTGCATTCACCTGCGCCCTGGCTGGTGCTTCCATCTGGGTCATGTGGTGCACAAGGCACTCTGCCCACGTTTCTTCCTCATACTCGCTCATCTCCTCGGTTGCTGGTGTCGGTGTTGCTGTCGCTGGTGCTAAGAACGTGCAGTGGGGATGGAACAAGGGCAAGGGTCTTGGTGCTATTTTTGCTGGTCTTGGAATGGCTCCCGCTGCCTCCGCCTGCTTCGGTGCCATCATCTTCATGCTCATCAAGACGATTGTTCACCTCCGCAAGAACCCCGTCCCCTGGGCTATCTGGACGGCTCCCTTCTTCTTCCTGATCGCTGGTACCATCTGTACTCTGTCCATTGTCTACAAGGGATCTCCCAACCTCGGTCTTAACAAGAAGCCCGCGTGGTATGTTGCTACCGTTACCGTCTCCTGCGGTGTTGGTCTCGCCGTCCTCTCCTTCTTGCTCTTCGTCCCCTACCTCTACGCCAAGGTCGTCAAGAGGGATCACACCGTCCGCTGGTACCACATGTTCCAGGGTCCTCTCCTCTTCCGCCGTCCCGCCCCCGAGGGTGCTGAGGCCGCCCGCGTTCCCGACTACGCTGTTGTCCAGCACGACGATGAGCCACACAAGCCCGAGCTCAAGAAGTCCGACAGTTCTTCTGACGACATCACCCCTGCCGATCACGAGAAAGCTGCCGTTGTTCACGAGCAACACGAGGACCGCCAGCTCAGCTACAAGGAGCTCATGCAGCAGGGTCAGGACCGCTTCCACGCTAAGCTCAGGACCAAGAGCGGTCCTCTTGGCTGGGCTATGCGCTACCTTCACGAGAACAAGATCGAGACTGGTGAGATCTACGAGAAGAGGAACATGATCATCACCCTCAAGCGCATCCCCGCTATGATTGTTGTCGGTGCTCTCTACGGTGTCAACTACGATATCCACGCCGCCCAGACTGGTATCCACGGTACTCCTGAGGGCCGTCGCATGGAGCGTGTCTATTCCCATGCTCCCAAGTACGCCAACGAGGTCGAGCACACCTACTCCTTCGTCCAAGTTCTCACTGCTTGCACTGCCTCGTTCGCTCACGGTGCTAACGATATCGGTAACGCTGTCGGTCCCTGGGCTGTCATCTACTCTGCCTGGAATACTGGCAACGCCGCCAAGTCTAAGGCTCCCGTCCCCATCTGGCAGTTGGCTGTTCTCTCCGCCACTCTGTCTCTTGGTCTGATCACCTACGGCTACAACATCATGAAGGTTATGGGTAACAAGATCACTTACCACTCGCCTTCCCGTGGTTGCTCCATGGAGATGGGTGCCGCGCTTACCGTCCTCATTTTCTCGCAGTACTCCCTGCCCGTCTCGACATCCATGTGCATTACCGGTGCTACCGTCGGTGTCGGTCTCTGCAACGGTACCATCAAGGCTGTCAACTGGCAGCGTGTTGGTCTCCTTGTCTTTTCTTGGATCATGACCATCCCTATCGCCGGTACCATCGGTGGTCTTGCCATGGGTATCGTCCTCAATGCTCCTCACTTCGGTTGAGCGCTTGGTCTTCTGCGTCACAAAATTGTCTACTGGTTACGAATACCCTCTTTCTTTAGCGACAGTCGATCGTTTCGGCATGCATAGACTTATTTCCTGTAACGATACCAGCGTGTTGAATGGTACATAGCGGTTAATGCGCCAGAATATATGACATTCTCTCAATTTTGCTGTCTTCTACTGTGGCCTAGCACTCCCTCACTGCTAGTCTTCATACTGTCACCTGCTTACCTACTCACACCTTCGAATCACAGTATCTGCTAAATCAAGCTGAGCGAGTAGTCCAGGATCTGGAATGCAATTCTGAAGATATTCGATGTGACTTCTGAATTCCAGCAATCAGATCTTCTCGCACCGCACCTCAGTACAGTTACAGACACATTGCTGGGACTTTTAGGTCGCACGCTGGGTCCACTTGCAGCGGTGTTGCCCCAGGCTGAGCGCCCGGCACTCTGGACCAAAGTTGTAACCCACGCTTGATCAGAGTGGCTGACAGCACCACTGATCTTCGCCATGCATTCCGATTTCCTCACACCTGACATCACTGTGGGTGCAAACCATACATCAACTGAAGCCAACTGATCACCGTACATGATGATCCGGTGACCCGGTCGATCTTACTCTGGCTGACGGCGAAGCTTGCGAAACGAAATCTAAAGTCCTCGATGCGATCTCTCGCTTCCGCGGAGTTCTGATGTCTGGGATGTAGATCTGCCGAAGATCTTGAACAAGGCTTGACACGAGGCTTGTAGAGGCAAATGATACGTTCGATGGACACCAAAGCTTGAGCTAGGGACATGATGGTCACATGCGGCCTGGTTTGCGATCTACCTTGCGACACACTTCACAATGCGATGCATCAGACACCCTGGATCGCCAATATCAGCGCTTCATCCCTGGGTCCGTACCTCACGTACCCTATAACCGCAAACAGCCTGTACGAAAGATTGCGGTCACTGATTTCCCACTCCAACTCTCTACATCTTGGCGCACCTCATCCCTCCTTCCTAATTGACCTACTACGATCTCCAGGCCTACGTGATGATCTGCTGATTCGCTGATTTGCTGGAGAACTAAGGGATTTTGGAAGGAGCGAGTGGGGGAGAAGGACGCGCCACGTGGGCTTGGCGGAGGAGGTCATAGAACCGCTATTGCGATGTCAGTTTTGACACTTCCTTCTCCTCACATCATCTGCGAGAAGAAAAATGTCCCAATCTTCATAAAGACCGCGGTGACAAAGATCCCACGGCGTCTAGATACTGCAGAGTGGGAAATGATCACATTTCACATGCTACAACAAATCTCCTCGAACTAACCTCTGTTCACTCCAGACAAGCATACATCACACTTCGTCTGTTCACTGAGACAGCGCCCCATCGAACTGCGGTCAGTCAAGATACGGAGCAGACCGCTGTTGAAATGGCTATGAAGTGCTCGCAACAGGAAAGTTGTCGAGTAAGATGATTGCTGAAGTTCCTCGACGATGGATGCAGCGAGGTTCTCGTTACCATAGGTATGAGGTCAACAATGGTCCTCTGCATCCATATACTCTCAGAATAATTTCGTAAGTCGGCTCGTGATTGCGTCAACATCATCATGGTACAGACCTTCAATCCGACTGAGCCACTGCGAGCGAGCAAAGTCTAGAGACACATGTTTATTGACCATAGTTGAGATCGAACGACCGCGACTTAGCTGCTATCAAGCCACCTCGGTACACTGTCGACAAACATATATCGTCACAGCATATGGGGTGATCACTCAAATAGAAAAGGCGCGCAAGCGGGTAAACCATCTCACACATCCTGAGTGCATCCTTCAAATGCATGGTCGCAAATCCGTAGGAAGAGAACGCCTAACACCCAACTCCAAGCGCCAGCCAAGCTTACTTGCGAGTCTCTTCCTTGTTCTTGTCAACCTCGATAATACCAATCTTAGCGTTGATGCGTTGGGCGATGTTGGCCGTCGCAGATTGGATTTCGTCCCTGCGCACGCGTTGTTCGATGGCCTCTGGTCCACCATGCCACTCATCGTCACGGATGACGTCGGTTGCTGGGTCCTCATTGCCGTTCAGGCCCAACTTTACGGGTTTGGTTTGACTGTATGTTAGCTAAAATTAGCAGAAGTGTTTGCAGTTGCTCTCAAGTAGTGTTGATACCAGGAGGTGGACCACTGGGCATCACGGGAGGAGCTCGAGCAGAAGTCGGGAAGAAGAGGGTAGGAGGAGCCACGGGCGAGCCAGTGACGACCTGGCAAAGACCCTCGATACCAGACGGCATGGGTACCAGAGTCTGTTGTTGGCCTTGATGACGCTCATGCATGTTCGCCTGAAATTTACCCCAGACTCCCTCAGCACTCTCTGCCAGACGCTCGTAGTCGGTCGGGCGATCAGACGTAACACGCTGCGCGTACTGCTGATCGCCATGTCCCGTTATCCCAAGCTGGTCCAGCAGGTGGTGAAAGTCATTAAAGTTGTCTTCGGCAGTCAGGGATGATCCAGAAGGAGGAGCCACACGGAGGCCTTCACGCGTGTTGAGGTCGGCGGAAGAAAAGGCGAGTGGAGAAATGTCGGCCACAGAATCACGCGGGAAGTTAGAGAAGATCGCACCGTTCTTTGGCGGTGGGCAAGAAGCCTTGCTCTTCCACTGTCGTTTATATCAGCTTCATGAAGCAATCCGATTCCACATGTGCTCCTAGCAAACACATCTCAAACATGGTCTGAAGTCGACATGGAAAGAGCACTACATGCCATTCTGGAACCTATTCAGCACCTCCAGCGTGATTTTCTTACCCTGCATGGGCACGTTCTTGAGATGGTGCAGAGCAGCATCACGATCCTCGACGGGTGCAAACATCACACATGGGGTCGGATGCGGCGTACCGCCGCGTGGATCAAGCGGACGCTTCACATGCACCACCGTGTACTGGCCGAAGAAGAGACGAAAGGACGCCACATTCACTTCCGGACCCTGTCCGACGTTGTTGAGGAACAACAGTTGGCTCTGCTGAGCTCGTTACTGAGCTGGCCTACGAGTTGACCTGACAGCAGGAGCGGGGACTACGAGGCGGACAGTTGCGACCATGCCCAGTGAAAGTGAAGGAAGACTTCAACATCGCTGACAGCAGGGAGAGCTTCGTCGCGAGCCTTGCCGACTCCGAGAGCCTGTGTGCAAGAGCTTACCGCCAGACACAGAAAAGGTCGAGTTTGCCAACACAAGAATCAAGGTGATCGAGATGAAGTTACTGTGAAAGCCACCCTGCGCGGGGATGACCCTGACATGAGGATTGAGGATTCTGACCCAAGACAGAGCTTGCGGATCGATGCGCTCCTGTTCTGTACCAAGAAGGACGTACCAAACGGTGTTTTTGTTGGTTTTGGGGTTGACGTCACTCATGGACTCGATGACAGTGAAGTTATGTCCGAAGAATTAGTGGACATCCCTGCCGCAAGCCTCGTAGTGGAGGTTGACAACACGGACGACGCGCTCTGCGGGGCGAACAATGTCGCCGAGAGCGAGGTGCGTGCGGAAAGAGAAGTGCATGCGGTTCATGGCTTCGTGAAGGAGTATGAGAGTGGAAGTGCAGTGGAAGTTATAGTAGGTGGACTGGATATGTGTTATTGAGTGGAAAGGATGGCGCAAAGGCACTGGCAATTTCGCGATTTTATCTGTGGGCGTTTTACGGCTCGCGCGTGAGGAAAAAGCAAAGAGATAACAAATAGATATGTCATGTGCGAAGAGAAAGTGACATGCGCATGTTAAGAAGTGAAAGCTGCGCCCATCAGTAGCCACAACATCGAACTGTTGGAAAAACAAGGAAAACGATCAGAATGTCCATCAGCAATGGGTGACAGCCGCAAACATCCTGGAATGTAAACCAAGTATAACGAACCGATGTCCTGTCCGAAATTTATTGTATCCAAGTGTAGCGTGAAGAAAAAGGCGAAAAAGCGGACAGGTCGTTGTTGGAAGCAGCAGCTACTGAACTTGAATATTCGACCGAACGACGTTTCCACAGCTACGCTGGCGAGACAAACGGTGGGAATATTCATCGGCGATACAAGCCACCCTCCGGTGTTATGGAAGGTACATGTACACCCCCTTGATCTCGAGTACCTTACATGTTTCTCCAGAGCTGTTTGGCGCTCAGGGGGGAGGTAATGGCAGGAAGACGTTATCGAAGAGACGCGACAACAGTGGTATTCTTCAGGCCTGAAAACAGCGCGGCAAACTTATTGAGGCGTACTCTAGCTTAGGCGCGCGCCCTAGGCTCAAGACGCTCGAGAGAGCCTGCTGCGAGGCAATGTCAGGGTGTCGCAAAAGTAATGCTCAGCCGGCTCGTTTACAAGGTTGACAGCGGTGCAGCCCTACAAGCATTCAGTCATTCATAGGAGATCTGGCAGAATGCAGTAGGGCAATCACTTCACGGCATGCAAAATGCATACCCAACTTCGTGAGACGAATGTTCGACGATGGGGCAGCTCCTGCCGACGTACACGGCGATTAGTGCCAACGCACGGACTCAACGACGCTGATCGTTGCCAAAAATGTTGGGTGGGAACTCGGACGCGTCTCGCTTCGTCCACGATACCACCTACCATACTCTGAAGCTCAACATCAGATGGACGGCTATGCATTGCGTCGAAGAGGTCTCCTGTTGCATTCGAAGAAAAAGTACTCCAACGAGAGTACTGTTCGCGGCCAGTTGGGCCGTTCCTCCTCGTTCACTACTTACTACTTCCGTGAATTCGCAACAACTTCAAGATGCACAGCGCTGACTGCTTTGCAGGTCATACCTTTACAGCAAAGATAGTTTTCTCCAGAGCAGTGTGCCCATTGAGAGCATCTTCGAGCCAAGGAAAGTCCAGCCGAGAGCCTGCTCCATTCTTTCCTCTTCGAAAGCCATTCCCGGGCGAGAGCAGTGGACGATCCGAGCGCCAAATATCCCGAAAAGAGGTCCTTCGCGTGGCGGTCTAGTGAGATGGCACCCTTGCATCTCTCTCCATACTCCGGAGTATGTTGGACCGATCATCGGAGCACTGTCGACAGTTGTATTACGTGCATCCGGGGTCCATGATACACGAGGAATTGCCACCACAGGGCTCCACCATCGCAGTACCTCGGCGGCTACGGTCCGCTTAATATTCCGGGGCAAGACTCGACGGTTCTGCAAGTGTGAGAAATCCTATCTCCACTGTCCGTGTGCCTCAGCCTAAGGCCCGCCTGCAGCCTCGCTTCAATCGCAACCCCATGTATCTTCAGGCTCTACGCGAATATGTGCGGAAGAGTATTTCCACTGGGTAAAATCGGCATCATAAATCATCCTCAGCATGTCTCTGAGAGTGGGCCGAGTCCATGTATACGTCTGAACGAGGCTCAGCAAGCCTTGCAGGGATCAGATAACCCCTATGTTCACTACTTTACCTTCAAACACGCGCGGCATCATCACATCTACGTTACCCAGAAGAAAGTCTTCAGGAACGAAGCCTTACTCATGATGGCGAAGTCTTTCTTCCCCAGATGGACCCAATTCTGCGGAGTCTGCGACAGTCGGAAACACTAACAGGCATCAGACTTAGCACGGCCAAAGGAATGTGCTCGCCTAGCAAGGCCCAGTGTCAGAAAGCAACGGCACGGCTCGCAGTTAAACGACCCCGCGAAGGACGAGAATGTTCACGATGGCAGTCTGAGGCCGGCAATGCGACGATCCCAAGGATCTGGGTCTGCGGTAGGTGGGACTGTGCTTGTGGCAAAATCTGCAGCAGCGGAGAAGATGGTCTTCGGCGACGATAAGACCCACATTAATTGATCTTGTTGCTCTTTTGGTGCAGTGTGGGCACAACGTTCGCCACTTGATACGGTATCACGGTGCCCAGGTCGATCAATGCGCTCTAGAATGGAACACCAACACCACGAGCACGTCGGTATCTTTGCGTGGGTGATGTGTTGAGTCGTATCAGATACTCATGCCGCATGGGATCTACAACGAGGCGGTCAATAGACTGGAACACTCTGCAAGCGACATACCAGATATCCAATGCAGCAAACGAATCCAGGCACGTTGAAACGGGCTCTTGCTTGTACCACCGGCTGACAGCAATGTACTCCCTTGGCATGCTTCAAGCATGGGCTGCGACAGCAAGGTCATTTCGGAATTGGGAGGATGTGTCCGAGATGATGGTGCGATGAGTGACTCAAGGCTCTCAATCAATACATTTCGAAAACCTTGTTGGAGTTCTGCCAAACCTACAGACACCGCTTCTTCGCAGGTGGTGTGTCCTTTCAAGTTCTCGCACTGTCCTGCGATATCCAACCGTGCGCTGCCGCCATGTCCCGAAAATTCTTATCATGGATCCAGCCCCCACGGCTCCGCTTCCGGCTGCAGGCAAGTGGGTAGGATTAACCGTGCATGGAAGCGATGTTCCTGGTGGAGCTAACCGCCACGCGCCAGGAGCCTCAACCTGGCTCGGCGAGACTGGCCGGTCGCTTGCGTTAAGGCTGTCAAAGGCTTGCCACCCAATCGAAGCCCCACGATAAGCCGCTAGTCGAGTCTTTCGAGGCTGAAAAAAAATTCGAACCTTCCCTTGCAGGAGAATGAACTTGCGGCGGCGGATGCGCCTCCCAATTCCCCACCAAAACCGTGTACACCGGGGTACCGGCTTTCCTGATGTGGCGGCGCTGTAGAGCCTGCGCTATGGACGTTTTACGACACTGAACGCGCAAAGGCCCTCGGCCCCTTTCCTGAACGGACAGAGCTCGGAGTTGGGCGTCGTCACCTCTGAAAAAGCATCAGCTGAAAATTAGAAATTGGTAATGGTTTCGGCCTCCACGTGGGCGAAATCGTGTTGAAATGGCACCGTTGTGCATTCACAATTGCCAGTGCGTCCAAAATTAGCAGATCTGAACCAGGGAAGATGGTCACCTGGACTCCCCCTATATCCAAATTTCCGAATTGTTGACCGCCAGTCTGGTCGCCATTACCGTGCACCTTCTGTGTCGGGGAAGAATGTCAACACGAAAGTAAAGCCGCCCGTGTTCCAGGTCTTCTCCACACGTTCCATCGAAAATACATCACGCCTTAGTAAATCATCTACATCCGTGCACAGGACCCACCATGGCCCCTCTGAAAAAGACAAAACCTGAGCAGTTCCCTCCACTTTGAAGCGGTCAACGTACAATCTTTTCACAATGGCTCCTCTTAACCTCGCAAAGCAGGCGAAGTTCGCCGTGTCCCTGGCACAGAAGTCTTCTACTTCAACCCTGCGATCCTCCCTCAGGCCTTTCCCCAGAGCCATTGCAGCGAGGTCACACTCCACAAGTACAACAACTTCTACCAAAGTTTCCACCGCACAACCCGCACAGCAGAAGCAGCAAATCGCTTCCGCAACCTCCCAATCCCGCCAATACTCGCAAGCCGCTGCTGCCATGCCTCACGCTACAGAGCCTCAGTCGCTGAAGCTGAACGCTGCCAACTTGTCTGAGTTGGAGCACGCCACCGTTCCCACCTACGATCGTGCCAGCATTAAGCACGGGATTGTTCACGTTGGTGTTGGTGGCTTCCACCGCGCTCATTTGGCCTGCTATGTCGACAGCCTCCTTGAGCAGTTCAAGCTCAAAGACTGGGCTATCTGTGGTGTTGGTCTGCAGCCTTTCGATGCTGAGATGAAGAACGCTCTCGGTCCCCAGGACAACCTCTACACAGTCATTGAGCGTTCTGCACCTGGATCCAAGGCCCGTGTCATTGGCAGCATCACAGATTACCTGTTTGCTCCCGACAACGCCGAGGCTGTCATCGCCAAGATGGCTCACGAGGACACTCACATTGTCTCCATGACCATTACCGAGAGCGGTTACTTCTACAACGAGAACACTCACGAGCTCATGACCGACCACCCCGACATGGCCGCCGATCTTGCCGGCGCCCACCCTCCCCGCACATTCTTTGGTTTCGTTTACGCCGCGCTGGCGCGCCGTTATGAGGCTGGCCTCAAGCCCTTCACAGTTCTGTCCTGCGACAACATGCAGAAGAACGGCCACATCACCCGTGATATGCTTCTTGCATTCGCTAAGCACCGCGACCCAGACGTTGCTGCCTGGCTCGCTCAGAACGGCGCTTTCCCTAACTCTATGGTCGACCGCATCACTCCCAGGACCGTTGAGGAGGATGTCGTCAACCTCCGCGAGGAATTTGGCGTCGAGGATGCATGGCCTGTTGTCACCGAGCCCTTCAGCCAGTGGGTTGTTGAGGACAAGTTCTGTGACGGCCGCCCTGCCTTCGAGAAGGTCGGTGTCCAGGTTGTCAAGGACGTCAAGAACGTCGAAGAGTTTGAGCTGATGAAGCTCCGCCTGCTCAACGCTTCTCACTCCGCTATGGGCTACGCCGGTTACCTTTCCGGTTTCCAGTACATCCACGAGACTATCGGCCACCCCGTCTTCGGCAAGTTCATCAAGAACATGATGAACGAGGAGGTCAAGCCTCTGCTCCCCAAGATTCCCGGTGTCGACGTCGACGAATACATCAAGACCCTTATCGGCCGCTTCTCCAACCCTACACTCAAAGATGAGATTACCCGTATCTGCCTTGGTGGCTCCGGCAAGTTGCCTCAATTCATCATGCCATCTATTGCCGAGCAGATCGTCGCTGGAGGACCTCTTCGCCGCCTTACCCTCGCCACTGCCGCGTGGTTCCGCTACCTCCGCGGTATCGACGAGCAGGGCCGCGACTTCCAGCTCTCCTTCGACCCTAGGAACGAGGAGCTCCAGAAAATCGCTCGCGATGAAGGCAACCCAATGAAGCTTCTCAGCATCGGCGATCTTTTCGGTGATGATCTCCGCGGTGATGAGCGCTTCGTCAAGGAGCTCACCGAGTCCTACAACGCTCTCGAGCGCGATGGTGCCATGAAGACCGTTGAGAGGATTGCATAGACATGTCACATTTAGCGATTGAGCGATTAAGGTTTTGGGAACCTAGACTTCGAAGTGATACCACCTAATATTCAGATACAAGGCATTAGACGGCGAATGGCGCAAGGAAAAGTCATGACACTTTAGCGATAGAAAGCGTTGCATCGCGCTAGATTTACAATTTCACACCTTTAATCTTTCTAACTATGCTCTTCATTGCTTTGCCTACAGTCGTGTGTCAGTACCACCGCCCTTTCCATGTGTCTGTCTTCTGTCAGTATGGCTCCTCCAACTTTTCCCTGATCATCTTTGAGATAGAAGCGTCTGCGACAAACCCTCATGACGTCATCGTGTTTATCGCTATCTCGTAAAGTCGGTGTATGCCCCACAACTTCTTCGTCATGCCGCCTCTCAACAACAATAATTTCCACGCGAGTGTTCCAGCAGTATCCATCAAGGCCCAGCGGGCTGTCAGACAAAAGACAAACCGAAACTCCTTGGCTGAGGCATCCGTGAAGCGCATCGCAAATATCGCCGTGTTCGTGCGCCGTGGAACCGGCAGCTGTCCCGACGCAGTGGCAGGCGTGGGCGTCCTTGCTGCTTAGCTCCGCGCGTATCTCCGCGCTCTGCGAAACAACATGAGGCTACACGGGCAGTTACGATGCTTGGCGAAGCAATCACTTGAGCGACGGAGGCGGAGACGGGATGAGTGATGAGCATGGATCAGTTGCTGTGGCTTACTGAGGCGCTCTGCAGCCTTCGCGATGTGGCTGCTCCTTCTTGTCAAGCTGACCTGCTACAGCACTTGCTTGCGAAAGACTTGCCCTTCGAAGGCTCTAAGGACGAAGCATCAAGCGAAGCAGACTGCGCTAATCCTTCCGCAGGCGCAGTCGATCTGTCCATTCGGTAGACTTCCGGCGTAGTTAATAGGGTATGAAGAGAAGCCTGCAGGTGTACCTCATCGCCAACAGTGTAAGAGGGGTCATAATAAGCCACTCAGCACTTAATAATGCTTCACCAGACTCCACGAACACCACGATGACTTCAAGAAGGAGTCAAATGTGAGTCGTCCGATGGAGACGGGCTTTAGACTGCTGCAAGAGAGGGCTATTGTTGTCATTGGGAATTGTAGCTGGTGTAAAACCGCAAAATCCGCTGAAACTCGACCCTTCGGCGGTTCGGCACGAATCAAGCTCCTTACACGTGTACGAAAGGCGGCTAGCTCATTGCTTCTTTGGGACACATGTAGCTAAATGCTTACCATCAAGAAAGGAAGTTCGCCATAGTTAAGATCTATAAAGCTTCGCCGAGATCAACAATGATGGAGCATCAGAACATCTCTAGGCAACAAGCTTTACAGTCCCTGAAGACCATTTAACAATCTTAAACATCACCATGTCCTCACAGCAAGTGAATCGCATCCGCAAAATAGCCTTCGTTGGCGTGAGTCCACCTTCCGAGCGTGATTGACGAAACAGCTAACAGTGCAAGGCCTCAGGACAAGTTGGCTCAGCCATCCTGAATTCCCTTCTCCATACCGGCAACCAAGAAATCACGATCCTTACCCGTCCGGATAGTAAATCCATCCTCCAGTCCTCATCCAATATCAAAGTTGTCAAAATCGACTACAGCTCCGAGTCCGACCTGATCTCTGCCCTCGGCGGCCACGACTTCCTCATCATCACGCTCTCGACCAGTGCCCCGCCAACCCTGCACTCGGAGATCGTTGCTGCAGCCGCAAAAGCCGGAGTCCAATGGATCATGCCCAACTACTGGGCCTTTGCGATTGGTGAGCGCGGCGGCGCTCTGGCCAAAGAACCCCTCTTTTCCAGCTTTGCGAATTACATCAACGATGTTCGCAACGTGTCTGTGCCAGAAGGCGGCGTAAAGCCGAACTTTGTCGCGCTCGCAAATGGATTCTGGTACGAGTTCAGTCTGGGGATGGGAGAGCCGTGGTTCGGGTTCGATATCAAGGACCGTAAGGTAACCCTATACGATGATGGAAATATGAAAATCAACACTAGTACATGGTATCTGTGTGGTAAAGCAGTCGCGTCTCTGTTGTCGTTGCCTGTCAGTGCGGGTGATGGAAAGCCGGCGTTGGAGGACTGGAAAGATGATGCTGTCACTATCTCGAGTTTCTTGGTTAGCCAGAGGGATATGTTGGACAGCCTCAATCGAGTCCTTGGAACTTCGGACATGGATTGGACGATCACGAAGCAGCCTGCCAAGGCGAGGTTCCAGCAAGGTATGCAGCAGCTTCAAGAGGGCAACAGACTTGGGTTCGCTCAGGCGATGTATGCAAGGTTGTTTTTTGGTGATGGTGGAGACTACGAGACTGGCTATGGGCTGGACAATGGGAAGTTGGAATTGCCGAAGGAGGACTTGGACGAAGCAACGAAGCGCACTGTCGAGATGGTCAATGGCGGTTTTGGGATTCACTAAGCGGTGTGGCTCGACTCCACTTTTTGGAATCAAATTTGCAAGTAGGTACTTCTTTGCCATTCTCGATGAGATTACAGCCAGCTAGCACAGAAATAGGTATACACATTATTGAATGTAGTTTGTGATCATGACATGACGATATGGGGAGCGTGAAAGAGTGGACCGTGAAAGAGTAGATAAGGAGCCTAAGAAAGGGTGACCTTGACGGTTCGTGCGATACTGGGAACACCAGCGGCGTTGAGAGTGAAGAGGTAGTAGTGTCCCGGGATCAAAATACCACTGTCGTTAGGTAGAGTAGCAGTGTACTGTGTACCACTACGGCTGACGCTTGTCAATGGAACGCGCCTCTGGTCACTGTTGACAGAGTGTGTGACGCTTCCAATGCGGACAAGGACGAACTTGGGGTTGGCAGCGGACGTAGTGATCTTGAGCTGGCCACCGACTTTGACGCTAGTGGAGCTGAGGGCTGAGATGGTAGGGCGTGTAGCAGTAGAACCATCGTTGTTGAAGAGATACGGAGGCGAAAAGGTCTGGCCGTCAGCATGATCAACGAGCTTGTTGCAGTTGACAGTGCTGCCGCCAATCTTAGCCGTGTAGCAGAGTCCACCTCCACCGCTGAATACACGACCATCCGGAAGCAGAATGCTGACCGAGTGGTAGTTGCGAGGGACTGCCTCAGCTGCGAGGGTCTTCCAGGATTTAGTTGCCGGGTTAAAGAGCTCGGCCTGGAGAATACCATCGTCATCGGTAAAGACCTTCGAGCGAGGCTGGCCACCAGTGACAAGAACGGTACCATCAGGAAGCACGACAGCGTTCGAGAAGCCACGAGCGTATTCCATGTCAGGGACACGCTCTACGGTAGCAGCCTGGCCATACTCGCCAATGGTGATCACGTGAGCGCGGTTGTTAGCGTCCGAGTCGGTGTAGTCGGGTGAACCACCGGCAGTGAGGATCTTGCCAGGCTCGTACATGACCCAGATACCGCACATGGCATCATCGGTATCGCGTGTCCCAGCTGCGACCTGAGCACCGTTTCCGTTGGCACTGTACCAGTTCATAGCCTTACTTGGGCCAGCTTGGAAAATTGATCCATTCTTCCAACCGAACAACCAGGCGTGGTTATCTTCGCGCCAGATACCCTCATGGTCAGTTGTGAGCAAAGGTCCGTTCTTGGCGCCAGGAAGTGCCTTCCATGAATTGCTCTTGGGGTCGAAAACTTCTCCATCTTTTCCCTGTCGAGGACCAGAGTAGGCACCGCCAATGGTGAAGACACGACCATCGCTCAAGGTAGTGCCCGTTTGGTAACCACGGGCCATGATCAGATCCGGAGCAGTAGTGAATGTGTTGGTGGATGGGTTGTAGAAGCTGTTCTTTTTGGCGTCTGAACCACCCTGGATGAGGATACGTCCGTCTTCCAAAGCACTAATACCGGGGCAGAACATGTCGTGCTGAGTGTTGGCTACTGTACGAGCCGAGACGGCACCACTATTGCATATAGTCAGCATCAGGCTTCGAGGTTCTTTCTGAAAAGACTTGCGTGTTGAAGTTGTAGTCCGCGAACTGAGTGCGTCCACTCGCACCCCCGAAAGCATCAGCACCCCAACTGGAGAAGACCATTATTCGACTTGAAGAGGGGAATTCTGGCACAATGTATGCAGCCACCGGAATGACTGGCAGCCTAATCAAGTCAGACCACGCTCCGTTTGCAGCTGGGCTAGCATCGACGACTCGACGGATCACATCAAAACGCTTATCTGTGGACCAGATTAAAGTGTTTGATCTCGCATCCGCCTTGATGTGGCACACCGAGAGGACTGAGTCAAAAACTGCGTGCATACAGTTGTCGCGGTTCGAGCAACGCCAAGCACAATTCTCCGACGTCGTCCTGTAGATCAATTCCACCGTTTCACCCCGAAGGTCGGTGTCAGGGCAAACCTTGAAGCTTTTCTACAAATCGTCAGCAGGGGAAGCCT
The DNA here is from genome assembly GCA_001599375.1 of Phoma herbarum. Taxonomy (NCBI): domain Eukaryota; kingdom Fungi; phylum Ascomycota; class Dothideomycetes; order Pleosporales; family Didymellaceae; genus Phoma; species Phoma herbarum. The sequence continues at coordinate 319,687 of BCGR01000026.1, forward strand.
TCAGCAGACCGAATCACTTACGCCATCGTACGTGTACGTTATCTCGGGATGCGGACATCTTGCAATGTTGATCTGTTCGGCCTGAATTACATCGAAGCGTGCGTTGGGTTGCCAATTCAGATCACCAGTCCCCTTGATGTGGCAGGCTCTGGTCTGTGTATCATACACAGCCTTGAAGCAGTTAATTGCTTTGTCGCAGAGCTGCGCACACGCTGTAGTTGAAGCGACGTTAGGTGTGACCGACAGTGACTCCCCAACCAAGTCAGTATCAGGGCAGACACGATATCTGATACCCTTCGCTCCAGTAAAGACTGTGTCAGTGACAGGGCATGCGTTGATGGCAGCCGAAGTTTGGAAAAGAAGGAAAGTAGAAATAAAAGCGATGGCGTTTGGGCGCAACATCATGAAGTAAATTAAATGAGTGTAATGGCTGTGGACAGACAATCCATCAGCATGGCGAACTGAGGCTTATGTAGCTCTCCCTTTCCTGTGAACACCTTGTCCAAGAGGTGGGGTCGCTCCTTCGAAGGTATTCATTGGATCGACAACTAGCTCCAGCAGTTGTTCACGAGGCTCATAACCGGCGTTTGAGAAGCGAGCATACAGTTCGTGGTGCGGGTGTCAAATGTCATCGGAAGACGTTCGCAGGAAGTTCCTGTCGACCAATGTGGAGAGGTGACATCTACATCTGAACGTTATCTGGCTAGTGTCGGGCCGCGGAGTACTCACTGATTGGGTGCAAACACCAAGGCTGAACCACAGCCACGATGCACTAGCCCTTCGTGTGCACGATACCCGTTTCTCAGGCTATCGTTCCAGGTCTCTCGGGCTTGGCCTGATTGGTTGTGGCTTAGCCTGACGGAGCTTTATTTAGTTTGAGATCGAAAAAGGAGCGTCGAGCTAGGTTGGCGTTCCTTCGTCTGCCTCACACCCCAAATAAGCCTTAATAGTGACTTGCGAAGACATCCCTTGATATGCACCGGCCTTCTCAAGAGAAAAGTTGGACGTTGGTCAGGGTGATGATAAGGTGCCAATACTCAGCGCCTATGGATAACGCGAGGTGTGGAGCTCCGATCCGAAACGCTAGTTGCATCCTTCGCCACCTCCAAAACCTCGCAAACTCAGATGTTGGGCAACTGCAAACGCATTATCGCTGTTGAAGAATAAGATTGCTGACCTGTGAGCGCTAGCTCACTGACAGGCGGCGAGTCAAAACAGAAGTACATACATCGGTCCCGGGCCAATGGAACCATTGCGGTAGGCGGCAGCAGGCCAAGCAGCCCCTGTTTCGCATCCTTCGATTCCGTTGCCAGATCCAGGTCGTTGGAGCTACATCGCCTATTGCTTCCATGTACCTGGCTAAAGCTGAGTCGTGGCGGCGCAAAATCGAGGGGATATATATTGCAGTGGTATGCCGTAGAAAATGGTATCGATTCATGCAGTTTCAAGATCGGGCGTCCGAGCTGAGTGAGAGACACGCACCATGATCTGTGCCTAGAGACAGATAGGTGGAAGAGCAGGTGCCTTCTGCAAGCTCGCGACTCAGCCTGTAAATGTGACTTAATTAGACAAGCTGTTATTATTCCACACTCAACCACCAATCAACCAAGCCTAAGCTCCTAACGAAATCCCCACACAGCTAAACCATCGCCTTCACAGTGCAGTCTGCTTCTTCGCCCTTCTGTTTCATGGCCCTATTTAGCGCACATCCTCCAGTCTGTTGCGCATGATTGTCGTCGCCTCTCATATGCGACGATGTCTAAAGGCTTGGGGAGCCTCCGCGCTGGAAAGAACTTATGCTAAGGAAACCACCACTGGACTCGACAATCATCTTCAACGATGCTATGATAGCGTCCAATTCCAGCTGTGTCTGTTAGCATGACTCAGCACACCTTAGTGCTCAATGCTACGTACTCTTGTGGGGTCCACGTCTTGCGTCGCGTTGGAGCCGCGCAGCGCAGGGCTATCTGGACTGTGCGCCTCGTTTTGGTCGTCGTGCTTATCTAGCTCTATGCCGTGGGGAAACTAGTATTGCGTCAGCGATTGTTTATGTGATAACACCTGACAATGTATTCATTACCTGTTCTTCAGGAACACAAGCGCTCGTCACCTTAGGCGCCGTGAACGTGGGCATATATCGAAGCGAAATCTCACGTAGGCAAGAGGACAGCTGGCTACATTGCTGATGTACACCTCTATAATTATCTCTTAAGAAGCATTACCCCCGATTGTCTTGATTCAGCTAAGCCCTGCAACTAAGTGCTGGCTTTCTCGATCCTTCATTCAGGCCACTTAGGTCGTCTTCTCGCAAGTTCCATTGCGTGACTTGCAGTCTGTATTGTTCCTTGTTAATTATTGTTGTAACATTAACAGCCAGACTTACGTTGCACTAAGAAACAAGATTATGTTTCTCTCCTCCGATGATCGTACCTTCTGAGAGGATGGTCATTCCAAGACGACATTTACCACTTATCGCTAAATGCAAGCATGCTGCATGGATGCTTGTCATCCGAAACACGCCATGGTTTCTTTTACATTTATATCTTAGTAGATTCTGCACATCTACATAATGGAATGAGCAAGGACTTGCCATTAATGATAAATGAGTTCGCATGTGGTCTTGTCCCTCAATTCAAGCAGCATAGAATGCATCTTCTTGACTCCTTTGAGAGGGGCCAAGTGCCCGCCTCTCTCCTTTTCAGAGCTTGGATGCAGCTGGCAATCCATTCGTCCACCCTTGTCAGCTTGTTGCTTGATCCATATCGTGGCCTCTCTTACGGCCTCTACCACGGTGGAGTTTTGGCGAATGCGTATCTCAGGACTGCAGGTGAAGAAAGCCTCAGCTTGGATGTCATGATAAGCCATCTCGTCGTCTTGTCGTGGAGGAGTGCTGATGCGAAAGTCAGATCTGAGACACAAGACATAAGTTCAGATTCAGCTTTGGCGGCTGGGAGACACGTTCTTTTATCCACGCGTCAGACAGTCAGAACGAAGTCAACGATAGAAAAGTGACCGATTCCAATCGCCACTGTACCGAACTGTGATCATTCGGGATGGCTCTCCGTCACAGTTACCATATTGCTCATGGGACAGTCGTGAATAGCACTGAGCTCCGGATACATTCGCTTACACAGGCGGTGCCTGTCTTGGTACTGCGAGAACTCATCCCACTTAGCATGAACCTTACCCGTTGGGCTCTAGCTTACCAAAACACAGGCGGGGCTCCAACGGCTGGTGCGGGGAAAAGTGAGTCTCAAGGGGTGTGTGCTGAATAAGTATTTTGCGAGGGAGTGGGAGGTAAGGGATTGGACGACGTTGGCGCCTGCTGTTGAGGCTGCTGTGGAGGATGCTGTTGAGGTTGTTAAGGCTGCGTCTGTTCTTGAGGGTATTGTTGCTGCGACCAAGCGCGCAAGACCCAGTGAGCACTGAGATGAGTCCGACGAGACTTGAGCTGATAGACTAGTCTCGGCGACTTCCTCGCCCTCGCCGCCTGCTAAACGAGCTGTCCGTGATGCTGATGACCTCCACGCCCCGTCGTCGACTGAAGTGGCTTCTTCGCCGCCCACATACACCCGGCCAGATGCAGATACCTCGTACCAAACCACCGCCCTCCGCGCCGTCGTCGTCCGCGAATTACCCCGCCTCCTCTCCACTGCTCCTCTCCCGCCGTCTCGAACTCCTGCCCTACCAGCCAGCAGATCGCGCACCCCTCTCGCAGCTCCGTGAACGCCTCCTCCACCACCGCCCACTCGCGCGACCACTTCTGCTGCTCCTCCATCCACACCTCCTCCCCCTCGCCACACCGGTCGCACCCTGCTGCCCCAATCTGCCCGCAGCTCTGCCCCTGCTTGTCCAGATACGAGCTCATCAGCTCTCGTCGACAGCCGCTGCCGATCAAAAACTGCCCCATCGCGAGCACGTCTATCTTCTCCCTCTCCCGCTCCATCACCTGCTCCACCTCTCCATGCCCCACCAGCACCACCACGTCGTACTGCTCCCCGCCTCGTCCCCCGCGCCCGCTTGCCTGAGCAAAGTCGCTCATGCTCCACGGCGTGCCTACGTGCAAGATGTACACGATGCCAGCAAAATCTACTCCTGTTCCCAGCGCTGACGTCGCCACAATCATCCCGCCCCTCTCCACCCACTCCTGCAGCCGGTCCGCTCGGTCTGCAACGTCGGCGTGATAGTGAGCGCAGCCCAGCGCCTCTGCGAGCCTCTCGCACTGCTCCTTGCTCTTGCAGTACACCACCCCCTTCTGTCTGCTCTGCCGCAGCTTCTTCGCCCACCGCTTGCACATGAACAGCGCCGTCTTCTCGAGCTTGTCGCGCTGACACCACGACACAAAGTACCGCGCGTGCGGCCGCACCGTGCTCGCCCTCACATACGTCGCGTGACGCACGAGCATGCTCGCCTCGAACTCTCCCTCTTGCAGCGGCGGCAGCGTTGCTGTCAGCATCACCATCGGGCTCCCCAGCAGCCGCAAGTTCTTCAGCGCCAGCAGCTTCTCCCGCCACTCCCTCGCCGTGAACACCAGATGACACCCGTCGATCACCACCCGGTGCAGCAGCCCCTTGCCCTTCAGCATCCGCGCGTACCCAAGAAAGTTGCCACTGCTGCTGATGTCGCCGGCTACGTCTGCGCTGACCACCACCACCGACGCCGGGTTGCTTTCGCCGTGCTTCCACTCCATGCACTCCACGCCGCACTGCTGGATTCGCCCGACCAGATCTTCAATGAGCGCTCGAAACGGCACGACCACCACCGTCACCCCCGGCCCCTCTATGCAAGCCGGCAGCGTGAACAGCAAGCTCTTGCCTCCGCCTGTTGGAAGCACAACCACCAGCGGCGTCTGCTTCTCCAGCACCGCGTGCAGTGCCTGCTCCTGCTCCACAGATCGAAAGCCAACGTCTTGCTTGCCCAGCACCTGCTGCGGCCCTCGGTGTATCGCGTCTGCTCGCGGGTCTGCAACACGCGCTTCCTTTTCTCTCGGCTGCCCAGCAAGCCCCGACCACATGCTGCTGCTCATCCGTCTCTTCGTTGTCCTGCTCGGCTCCACCTGTCTCGTGCCGCTCCCATCTACCCCCAAGAAGCGGTGCCATGCTCCGCTCAGCAGCCGGAACGCTTCGATCGACCGCACGCTGAGATGCTTGACGATGTCTATCGGCACGCTGTAGTTGCCTGTCCCCATCGCTGTCGTGCGTGAGTTCTGCAGCTCGAGAATGTCTTCGCCATCATCTTCTACTTCCGTCTCTTCCATCTCGCCAACGTCGTCCTGATAGCCCCTGCTGAACGACTCCCCCACCTTGACCCGGCCAATCCCTACCGCGGTGTGCCGGTACTCGAGCGTGTGCAGCGCCACGCCCAGCCTCTTCCCCGTCTCACGCTTCAACACCCTCGTGAGCCGGCCGGTGTCCCACGCGCCCTGCGCATCGTGCCAGACGTAGTCGCTGTAGCTGCCCCCGAGCACCTGCAGCGTCAGATACTCCCTGAACGGCTGTACGTACACCAAGTACAATGCCATCACCTGCCCCAGCTGCGGCGGCAAGAAGCGCGGCACGATCTTCGGCTTGTCCCACTGCGACTGCGACTTGTGATAGCGGACCACGGTCATGATCTGCCCGTCGGCGACGAAGATGTTGCGGTCCTGCAGCATCCCGTTGCGGTGTCGAATCGTCGTGATCTCTGACCCCCGCCCCGGCTGCCCTGACGTGACGTGCACGCTGCACAGCAGCAGCTCCAAGAAGCGGTCCATCTGCCGCATGTACCGCCGCACCGCCTTGACGCTCCACTGCCCATCAGCCCGCATCAGTCGCAGTCCGCCGTTGGTAGTCGACGCTCTCGTCAGCATCCAAGCGAGTCAGCCACTGAGCTTGTTGCTCGGCGTGTTGACAAAAGACACGCCTCGTTTGGTGAACGTAACGTCGTCGACGATCCGCTTGAGATCGATAGCCATGCGCTCTTCGTAGTCGTCCACCCAGCACAGCTCCCACAGCATATCTGACGCTTCTGCTACCAAGTCCTGCGCCATCTTGCAGAAGCGGCTGATGACAATCGGTCGGCTGTTTAGATAGAACGTCTGCTTGTCGTCGGACCAGAATGCGTTGCCAGAGTTGCCAGCTGTCAGACCGATGAACTTCCCGTACGCCAGCATGCTGATCATCTCGCTCATCGGGCTGTACGAGCCGTCCGCGAGATACCTGTGCCGCATCTCCATGAAGTAGTCACGGTCCTGCTCTGTCAGCGTATCGCGTTGCGAGCCTGGCAGCAGATAAGACGCTGCGACCACCCGCGTGCAGTACACCATGCCTGCCAGCATGTACGAGTAGTTCTTCGCCGTCCGCAAGCGTCCCGTGTCTGGATCTAACCCAAGCACCGCTAGAAACTGAACCAGACCCGTACATAGCGGTACCGGGTTGTACGTCGTGAAGATAAACGAGCTGATAGATGCAAGAAGCGCCTGCATCTGAGCTCCTCTGTCATCGCCGTCAAGCGCGTCCCACAGCCTGATAGCACACCCCTTCTGTTCGGGGGTAAACGTGAAGAGCTCACGCGCATCCTTCATCCTGTCCACCGGCCCTTGTCTGCGTGTCGTGCGTCGGGGCCGTGGAGTGTCGCTTTCGGCCTCACTGTTCTGACCGTCTTCACTGCCCTCCTCGCTGTCCTCCTCGCTGTCTTCCTCACGGTCAGAGTTGACTTGTCGCCGTCTGACGCGGGAAATTCGCTGCTCCTCGTCGCCTAGCACCCGTAGATAGAAGCACACAAATCGGACCATGTAACTTGCATATACAGTCTGACTCTCTGGGTTCTGCAGTCGCGCCAGCGGCCGGGGGTCGACCTCGCTCTGTTTTGCACTCCGCAGCCAGCGCCGTATCTCTTGTGGAAGCGCAGCTAGTCTATCTACGCCTCTGTCCACCAGCCGCTCGGTCAGCTCAGCAGCCAGCTTCAGCTTGCGTTCGCTATGTTCGGGGGCGCTGGCTTGATGCGCCAGATGGGCGAGATTCCGGTCCTTGAAGAACCCCAGCCAGCCTGTACGCTTGAACCAACCTGTCTTGTCGGCCTTCGCAGCCTCTTCAAGTGTTTGCAGCTCTTCCTCGATTTCTTGTTGTGTCACTTTGTACTCGGCGAGCTGTGCCTAAACACGGGTTTCGACCGCGGCGTCTTCGGCATTTCCAGCATCCACGAAATCGACGAGAAAATATTTTTGCAACCCCCCTGTGCGAAAGAAAGTCTGCACTTTCACAGTCTTGTAGAGCAAGCTTTTCCTTCCTGCCCATGCTTGCTGGTGATCTTTCTTACAATGCATGCGCATTGCGTCTTTGTTGGTGGTGATGAAGCTGCATGTCGTGCACTGCAGCCCGTCCTGCGGCTCTCCAAGCTCGTCTATCGGCTGCGCGGGCTCGTCTGGGAGCTCGACTTCTGTCGGATCGACAAGAGAGAACTGACTGAAGCGCTTAACAATCTATTCTCGAGTTGCAGCGGGCACATGGTGGTGCTGCAAGAGATAGGTGTCGAGATTGACAACGCCTGTTCGGTGATCTCTGCATACCAACACGCTGTACTCCTCCAAGAAACAGAAGATGTTGTCGCAATTGTCAAGCAACACCTGCGCGCCGGTTTTGCGACTGTGTTGTGGGCGTTGTTGATGTTTGTTGTTGCGGCGCCGTTGCGGAGCTGCGGGATTCTGCTGGGCCTGATCTATTGCGAACACCAACCCTAACTCTGAACCCTAACCCTAAGCACAACGACGACGATAATTTGCAGCCTGCCGGAAATGCACGAAGAGATGAAGAGATGTGCACAATGAGATTGGTGTAGCTCAGAATATTGATTGGGCCGTCGACCCCCCTGAATCGGCCCCTACGAATCGGGCCCTTCAAATCGAACCCTAACCCTAATGCTAAGCGGGTTCGGGTTAGCCGCAACGCGAAAGAGGCCTCTTTCGTCGACTCGGACCTTAATCGTGGTGGTCGCGTGGAGGTAGGAGTGAGTCACCTCATGTAAAATAGCTTTCATATCGCACAAACTAATGCCAGTAGAACGTTCCGCCAGTATGGCGTACTGTACAGTACATATGGGACTGGCTCGATGTACGCCACGGGCCATCAGAAGCAGCGGGTTTGGACGTGTCTGACATTACGCAAATCGATCCCAATGCCGAGCCATGGTGGGAAGATATGGTAGCCGAGATCTATGAGCGCGAGGGCAAGCTAGATCTGGCGTAACTGGTTTCATTCAACGATCTCTTCACTAGCGAGAAAGATAGACACATGCATGTGAACATTAGGGTGTATTAATACGGATGCAAGATATGTGCACCTTTCTAGTAGGTGTAGCACAGAGTGCTTCCCTGAGTATCCAACAAATCCCTAAGCTGAACAGTAGGCGCAAGCTTACCAAGGCCAACTTCAAAGTCAAGGGTGACATTTTTACCACTGTAGTCGAAAGGAATAATCGGGCCACCTACCTGGCGCAGGCGGGTTTTGAGATCCTTCTGTTGCCACATCCAGAAGATGTGGTCGATGTTGCCATGGTGGAGGTAGAATACCGGCTCGCCGGGGCTGTTGTTCGCATCACCAGCCTGTCCGAGAGCACCTCCAACACCGAAGTGACCGCTTCCGTGGATGTTGGGAACGGCGAAGCTAGCCTCGCCTTCAACGGCCCTGGCAAAGCCAGTGTAGTCCTTCTGGGCGAGGACGTTGTTGACGAGCTTCTGATCGGCCCAGACGTTGATCAGAGTAGGGACGAAATCGCGCTTGAGACAGTGGGGAGTGGGGAAGTTGACTGAGAACTTGTCGGCTGTGAAAGGTCCATTTTGTACGCAACCACCTCCTGTTCCGCCAACGATGCCGAAGGGGTTTGTCTCATTAGTGGGTTCAACCTTGTTGCCGTTGCCACCGAATCCAGTGTCTGCTTGCCAGATCTCAGAGTCAAAGATGCGTGTTGAGGTGGGATTCTGAGGTTCAGCATCTAGAGACCAGTTCCAGTAGGGTTGAGCACCAGTGTAACCGCACTCTTGCCTAAGAGCCTTTTCATAGGTATAGATGAAATAGCGGTGCCAGAGAGTGAAGTGACCGACCCAGTGGATGTCGGGAGTTTGGCTACTGTGTACGGCTTGGAAGTCGTCGAAACGGTTTATGGCTCCCTCGATGCCAGAGATGGCTGGCTTTGATGCTAGGCAGAGGACTGCATCAATATACGCCCTCTTCTGGGGAATAGAGAGTTGCTTCCTGCAGAAGGACAATGGTCAGCAGAGTCCGAGATGATTCATTCGTGTGATTGACTTACCATTCTCTTCGTACAATGGGGTTCTTGCACGTCTTTGGAGCAGAGGCAGGGAGAGCCGCGGCTACTGCTGACGAAGCCAAGTAGAGCGAAGAAACGAGAATGGAAAGGTTGACCATTTTGGCGGCTGAGGTTGAGATTGGCAGCTTTGTGTTTCGGATTGATTGAAGGCGAAAGCTTATTGTCCCTGGCTGGTGACTGTGACTGTCGAGGGCATCAAGCTTTATTTGTGCCTCACTGCAGGCCTTATAATACCCACTTTACTCGTCTGAGCCTCATCGAAAGATGACCATGCAACTAAATTCCGAGCCACGAAGGCATGAGTAACGAACGGAAATAAGTGTTGAAGGCAAGAACGGGGCATTGGACCACTTGCCGTAGTATTTGGGGCGAGATCCGGGTCTGGAAAAAGCTTGTATACATGGCGATTCAGGAGAGATGCGGTCGTGTGGCACAGCTGCATGGTCTTTCGAGGTGCCCTGGGTCTGGAGGATTGAGTTCGGAGAATGCAACGCGTGCGAAGCGCTTCGATGTGCATACTCCGGTAGACGCACGCTTACCGGCGATTTTGGTAATAAGCCATGGCTTCTATGTGGCGCACATGCAACGGTGATTGGCCTGCGAGTATTCCATGCGCATGAAGCTAATTCGTATCGAAGTTCTCCTTGCATGCTTACCTGCGTATTCTGCTGTGTTACGGTGATGATATGACCAAACGCGTATTGATCTCCGTAGCAATAGCCTGCACAATTTTCACATGGCTGGTGATTAGAGGATAGGATGATTTCGGACGATTGCGCCCGGTGGGCCGGTCTAGAGATTCCTGTAGGATTACCTCGCATGGCTAAGAATGGATTGCCCGAGATCCTAGAGCATGGCATGTAAATGTTACCTCGCATGTGTGCTTCCTTCATTCATCTTGAATAACGCGTCGCAATAACCTTGAAATCTGATCGGCTGAAATCAAACTCCTCTGCGCCGCTCTGGTTGGCAATGCAGAAGGTGAGGCTGCGAGATTTTTGTCGCGGGGACGGAAGAGCTTGCGGGACAGGTTGACCCGCTTTCGCGCTAAGATCCTGCTGGTTTCTGGGCCGTGTCTAACGTTCTAAACCAGCGATTGACGGGTACTCGGGTGCCAATAAAAGCCGCACACCCTATAGTCAAAGCCCTAGCAAAAGTTCAGGAACACCACCACCCATAGCGATCTTCCAGGTTATCTTACTCGACGCAAACAAGATTCCAGAGCCTACAAAAACACAGTCTTGTAGAGAATAATTTTCTCTATAACTCTGTCTTTTTAGAATTTTTATACAGGCTATTGTTGTGGGTTTACGTGGAGGAGGTAGTTTGGGTGTGCGGCTTTTTTTGTCACCCGAGGTGACGGGAAAACACATGGTCAACTGTGGCAAATAGGATGAGATGCGAGGAGAGGCAAACACGGCACATAGCTCCTGCAGGATCATGGCGCGGTGGACACCGGAGCGTTCCTTTATTGCGGAGCTGTCGGCCCACCAAATATGCGTTCTTCGACCGCGAAGCCATACTCTGATTTCCGGCATCCTACAGTATGGTGATGCGCTAACGCACATACGACTAACCACTCAAGACTTCGAAGAAGTTCCTCCTATCTTCACGCGGAAGATCGAGTCTAAGAGCTCACTTTGTTCGTACTCGCCGCAAGACTTGCTCACTATCTGCTAGGCTGTACTGTCGCCTCACCTTCATACGATATGTAGGATTAGACGACAAGTTCATGATATGTGCGTGGGTGATCGCTGTCTCACTCGGTATTCAGAATGGTTTTCTTGTCAGCTGGGGAACTGGGTATGTATACCCGTAGTAGAAAACTGACGGCGACTGACGGAAGACGAAGGCGACACAATGCCGATTTAGATCATTCGATCATTATGGTCCCTACGTTCAAACACTGGTATGCATATCAGCTAGTTTACCCTTGGGCGTTGCTATTCGTCAAAGCTAGCATACTGGCACTCTACTACCGGATCTTCACACAAACGAATTTTCGCTACGCTGTATACGCCGTTAGTATATTCGTCACTGTTCAGACCATCGTAGTCACTTTCGTCAACGTATGTCATACGCGAAACCCCAGCATTCCCCCGAGCTCGAAGCTGACTGATCCAGGCTTTCGAATGCGGTGCGAAAGAGCCATGGAGAGCATGGGTTCCTACCTTTCCCAAAGGATGCAACGACCTTCCTAGGACATATTTCGCGACGGCCTCTGTCAACATCCTCACAGATATCTTCATCCTAGCCATGCCAATACGAGCTTTCGGACAGCTAAAACTCCAACGAACAAAGCGCATTGCTTTCCTCGGTGTCTTCATGGTCGGAGGTGTAGCAGTTATCGCATCCATTGTCCGTCTCTACGCCCTCTGGGTATACGCTGTAACAGACGACCCACCCTACGACGGCATATTTATCCTCCTTCTTTCCCAAATCGAGATAAACGCTGCTACAATATCCGCTTCAGCACCCGCCCTCCGCCCTCTCCTCAACAAAGCCTTTACTTCGTCCTCGCACGACCGCTCTGGCCCAGGCTACCCAGCTTCTTACGCACCTGGCGGCCAAAACAGCAAGATGTTTAGTCGCACAGCTAGAACACGTTCGAACGGACAAATGGAGCTCTACACGTTCAATGGGGGCAATAGGACTATCAAGGTACCAGTAGGCGGTACGCGCAATACGAGCGAGGAATCGATATTGGGTGTGGAAGGTATTACAAAGACCGTGGACATGACAATCGAAGAAGACTATGTGAGGGAGTCAGTACATGGGAAGAGTGGAGAGACGCAGGGGTATGACGGTGTAAGACATAGCGATGTATGAATTGAGTAGACAAGAAACCTGAATAGTCTTACAAACATGGGCTAGAAGAGGACAGCAACCTTGCGTGGTTGGAAAGCCGTCTCCTGATCTCTTTTGACTCCTCACGATTGCCTTACCTGAACCAGTTGAATGTCTCAGTTCATCAGACCACAGCCTCATTGAAACTCTACATTTGAAACAAAGGCTGCACGATTGTGCGGATACTTCAATGGCGGGCCGCGTTCTCTCAAATAACAGAGCTATTGCAAATATAGCCCGCACTAAAGCACAGTTCTAATGACAGTCGCGGAACAAGACATAGTGCATAGTGATACCTAAGGGCGATATCACTCCAATCTCTGCGAATGATACTCGTTTCAAGAATGAGTGCCTAGATGGTTGTCTACATAGGTTGCACTGCGCCACACTGCGGGGCGTGCAGCCAACTTCGTTAGCTGAACTAGTTCAGCCTTCCCTACCTACGCACTGTGCGAAGACGATGAACAGCACACTCTACTACGGCCAGACTTTGTTAAAGGACCAGATAATCGTTAAGGCCGGCAGTACTGACAGCAGACGCTGAGGAATCTGCTTGGACAATCCAATATCCATACGCCCCGTTGCGGTCCCAACTTTGGAGCATCAGGCCATCGACTCCATGCTCGCGAAGCCATGTCGATGTCTTCCGCTTTACGCCGTGTTCCTTCGACAGATGGCGTCTCAAGATTTCAACGCTCGTTGTCTTCTGTCCACGGTGCTTGCACATCATGCCAAGATGCTTGGAGAGATGCAGGTGAGGAGGGGAATGATCTGGTCGCAGGCGAAGCTCCTTCGGTCCTAGGATGGTGAATGGTCTCAAGAGCCGGCTTAGCTCTCTTGCTGAATCCTTGGAGTGTTGATGTTTATCTACAACATGGTCTACAAGCGGCTTGATAGAGCCGCTGAGCGCAAACTGGCATATACAACAGATGATGACAGGTTCCGGCTCATTGAAGTAGAGATTAAGTTGTTCTAAAAGCGCCGTTACAGGTTGCGCGAGAGCGAAGGATTGACTCGCCATGGCGACCGTTTAGCGAAGAGACGTCCTGACATGCAACGTCTGACTCAACAAGCGACCTTCAGAGGGGCGCACTGTTGGCACGTTGATATGAAGAGAAGAACTTGTGGCAATCACGCGTGGTAAAAGTATTGAAGGGGTGGCCCAAGCGCGGGGCGCGTTCCCGAAAGTAGCTTAGTTTTGGAATGGGGGGCATTCCATAACGGAATACCTGAGTAGGTAGCTCGAAGGGGTAAGGAAGGAAATAAGGTGTCCAGCTCCGCAGCCAGCAACGCAAGACACGTGGAGTCTGCTTGAGCGTCGCTTCGCATCGCTGGAGTACGATCTTGCTTGCCTCTAGTATTCTCAAGATAACTCTCTCTGTCTGTGCTGGGCTTACACATTCGAACCCGTTCCAAAGGCCTAGTACGAGATCTTCTGATGTCCTTGCGGACGGCAGTGCTGCAGTTGCGACGATGATATGGATAGGTTTGTGAGCAAACCATGCTGGCCATTCGCAGCCGCGAAGCCACTCCGTATTCTCGTCGTGCTCTAGCTCTGCGTCCAGAGCCACGACTGTGGGCTCATCCTCGAAGCGCTCTTCGTCTTCTTCATCCTCCACTCGTGTTAAGTGCTCGCTTCTGCTTGTACGGTGTGCTTCATCCTGGCTTTGATCTTGGTCAGAGCTGTCAGCTTGGTCTACCACCCAGTACTTGGGCGAGTACTTGGTCCAGCTCTGCAGGTAACACTGTATCGAGACTGGTCTTGAAAACACTTAGGAGCACTGATGTTATGATTTGTCTTCGCATGCCGTCGCATTTGATCCCAGTTGATTGTCTTTCCCTCCGTACAGTGTGGACAGCGAAATCCAGGCAAGGGTGGGGAAAGATAAGAGAGCGGCGTGGATCCATCTTGTCGAGGCACAAGGTCATTAAATGATTGTGCAGCAGGCACGCCATCGAATCGTGCTATCTTCGCTCGCCGTAGCTTGAATGGCACATAGTGGCAAGTGCGTAAGTGGGTGTCTAGACCACTGACAGGTACGGCGGTGTAACAGGGAGTGCAGACTATTACGTTCTCGCTGGAAACGAATGTCACATAGTCTAGAGCGATCGACTCATGTTCCTGTAGGGTTTAGAAAATAAACTCAGTCAACTGGCGACTGACATTATGTAATTACAAAGTTAGCGAACAGAACTGCAAGCTAGTACCGACTCGCTCCACGTCACTTCAGAAACTTGCGTGTGACGCCCTCTTCGCTGCATAGGCGAGTATGTCAAACCACCTTCCACGATGACTTCGCTTTCTGATCGAGAAACCGTCGATGCGGACGCAATCCTGCCCTGCCAAGGACCACAATGAACGATCTGGCAATCGACGATGCTTGCAAGACAGACAAGAAATTAGAAGAGATCTACAAGATGCGGCAAACAGGAAGTAGGGGACGGCCGTTGGTCCCACGCCAGAGCAGCACGAGGTTCCAAGCACTCGTGTTGGCAGGACATCGAAAGACTTTGGGGGCAAACGAGATCATTGCCATGCTTCCGGCTGTATCTTGCCTTTATCTCAGTATTGCGATCATCTCTCAGCTGAAGTTCTGTCATTACTTGATCACGATGACAAGGTCACCACCCGCCGCTGCTTCGGCAGGGCGCCAAAACGTCTGCAAACGCGCATACGACGCTTGGAAAGCGGGAACATTTCGGAACAGTAGGAAACTAAAGTTACGCGTCGAATTGCAATAACAAGTACGCAAAAAAAGGAGTGAAAAAGGTCACAGTGGCTGCGATGTGATGTGATGAACAGGGATAGAAGTTGTGGGAGCGGGAGAATGCACGTCAGCATGGCCGTGCTGTACTGACTAACATGAGACCTCACTGTAGCCAGCGGCCCTAGTTGAATTGCCATCGACTATGACCAATTCGACTCTTGCTCGTTTTTGGCAGCAGGTCACAAAACAAGTCGCTCAACTTCAATCGATGTTATTGCGTTAATCGCGGCTACCCTTGCACTTTGCAATAGGTAAGCGGTGATGGATTACCGCAAGCATTGTTTTGATTCGGATACACCTGCACAGTACCTAGGACCCCGATCTGGCCAGCTCACCATGAATGCCTGGGCAAAAACAAATCGATGATCTTGATGTACATGCATGGTTCCTAGGAAGAGGTCTCGTGCATCTCCTGAGAACGCTACAATGCATGTACCCCGGAAAATCATTTCGCGGGGTAGCCGTCTTGGGGCCGAGCCTTGATAGATTACTTCGACTGCTCCTGAATAAATTTGCTGACTACTCTGCAAAGTCGTGTGTACTTGGCGTACACTTTACCAACCAGTCACAGGCCTAATTTTGATTAAGAGTTGCCAAATCCAATCAGCCGCGTTGCCATGTTTCTTCAAGATCACGAAGCTCCTCCATTGCCACATCCTGTGGCCGTCTTTCTTACGCCGAATTTTTTCCGATCAGTTGAAACTTATATTAGCCGATCAAATCCGGGGTCAGATCAATTCAAGCCTCAAATTGCCGATGGTTGTGTCAAGCGCGGCTTGATTGCCATTGGAGGAATAACAAGATGGCTGTGGACCATTCACAGAAACACATCGCGGCCCCGATGAGGTCGCGATACTGAAACAAAAGCTATGGTTAATCCGAGGAGCACAGATGAACGACCTCATCCAGTGTGGTTGGAGGAAACTGGGAAGGGAGAACTAAGTGCTCGACTTCCACGAATGGGTGGCCTGCTCTCTACATCTTCATCAATTCCTAGCATCAGGAAGGACGAAGAGATGCGAAAGAAACGCATGAACTTGCAGGTATAAAGACTAGGACCACGCCGTCTCAACTCAATCCCTCATTATCTGCTAAGAAAACTCACTATCCACTCCAGACAGACCAGATTCAACATGAAGACCTCATTCGCAGCTATCGCGATCTTCTTGGGCACTGCCCTTGCGGCACCCACTGCGACCGCCTTTCCCACGCCTGCCTCTTCCACAGGTCTTCCCGCTGCGAAGATCATCCCTGCCGGTACCACCTTCGACGGAAAGATGGTGCGCTACAGCCGATCGCCAGATACCTGTCAGGATCAGACCGAGACCGACGAAGCTGCTGCTATGTTCATCGCCGAGGATGGCGCAACCATCAAGAACGTCATCCTGTCCAAGGCGCAGGCCGAAGGTATTCACTGCCGCGGAGCTTGCACCCTCGAAAACGTGTGGTGGGAGGATGTGTGCGAGGACGCTGCAACATTCAAGCAGCCCGCTGGCAAGACATCCTATGTTATCGGTGGTGGCGCAAAGGGTATGCTCACACAATCTACGAGCTCAAATCTTGATTAACATATCGCAGGCGCAGCAGACAAAATCTTCCAGTTCAACGGCCGTGGCACAGTCAGCATCAAGAACTTCTACGCCGAAGACTACGGCAAAGTAATCCGCAGCTGTGGTGACTGCACTGCCAATGGCGGCCCGCGCAACATCATCATCGAGGGTGTGACAGCTAGGGATGGCGGCGTGCTGTGCGGCATCAACACAAACTTCGGAGATACTTGCAAGATCATCAACTCGTGTCAGAGCAACAACAAGAGCTGTGATCGCTACAAGGGCGTTGTGAAGGGCAATGGTAGCTCTAGCAAGCTGGGTTCTGGACCGGATGGTACTTACTGCACGACCAGTGGGTTTACGAAGGCATGCTAGATGGCCTTCGGAGAAAGTGTCACTGATGGGTGCGTCGGCATAGGTTTGCTGCTCAGATCGGAGCTGACGGTTTTTGTATATACCTATTCGCTCGCTGATACAACTGCATCTGTACATAGTACACAGTCAGCTCAACGTATCTGCAAACGCGTATGAAAGTTTGGGTGTGGAAGAGAGAAGGTGATTAGAAACACGTAGGCGGTCTTCAGACATACGCAAGGCACGGTCAGACGAAACATTGACTCGGAAGGATCATCATGTCAGGCTCATAAACAAAGGAACAGAGCTTCTTACCTGTACGAAATTGAGCGCTCGTCTCCAGCAACCTCACGCAAAGTAATGACTTGCGAAGACCCCAAGCGGTACATCGTGTAGGTGGAGAAGAGGTATGAAGAGTGTCGAAGAACGTGGTCGCATCGCGCACCCGATCATGAGTTCACAAATACGTTTCGTGTGCACAACCTGCCAAAATAGTCATCACATGCAAGGAAGCTGCCACTTGATGCGCAATCACGATGGCTGTCGCCAAGCCGACATTGTCGAACGTCATGTTGACTAAAGTAAGAACCACATTGAGATGACACATCTCACTTGTGACTACGCATCACGAACGAACACAAGCACCTGCATCGCTCACAATCAAGGAAACCACAGCACTGACCAAGTAACCCAACGACACTTAACACCTCATCAGTGCAAACCCAAGCTGCCATGCTAGATACCTCCTCGAACCCTCCAGATCCCTCCTTGGATGGCGCACATTGACCACCACAGACGAGACAGATCGCATCGGCGACGGCTTCGGCCAGTGCAAGTTTGCTAAGGGTCCTCAAGAGGCGCAGCGAAACCAAGAAGACTACGGGGCGCGCAAGGCGCATTGAAACAGCGGCAGCAACACGCACAAGGGGACGGGTATGGACTATGTAGGCCGCACGAACGCGCATGGAGGGAACGATATGCAGAAGGGAAGGGACGATGGTAATCAGTCTACCGGGGGGCATGGGAGTGTGTCGTGAAACGGAACAAGAGTAGACATAGACGTATCTAGGATCAAGGCTCTCATGAGAAGTAATCAAGCTCTGACTTCAATTCGTGACCTGTTTATGCTTGACTAGGACGGTAGACAGGCTATTCATAGTTTGCTAGGCTTCTTCGCAACAACATCGGCTAGCTCAATCGTCGGCTGAATATACGGCTTAACCTTCATCCTTACATTGCTGCGTTGCTCATACGCATACGCGAACCCAATCAAGCTCTCCTCGCTCCAATGCTTGCCTGCAAACGCAATGCCAAACGGAATGTTCGGCGCGGTAGCATTCAAGTTACCACGTGCGTTAGGGATGACAGTCGTGTTACTCGGGTACGCACCAAGCGGCACGGTGACAATTGGGGCGCCGATGATGGCGCTGATGGACGATGCGGTGCGTGTGGGTAGCACGACAGCGTCGAGATTGTAAGTCGCGAGGGCGCCTAGAATGCCGCCGGACCCACCGAGGAAGAGATCTTCTTGATAAGCGGCCCAAAATTGAGGGTCAGTGTTTGTAAAGTTCAACGCGAGGGCGGAGTCAAAAATTGCTGTGTCGCGAGACGGGTACTCTTCGGCGGGGAAAGTCTGTGTGAAGTTGCGGACTTCTTCCAGGTCGGTGACGTCGTTGGGGTTGTACGTCAGCTGTGCCAGGTAAGCTGCGAGATTTGGTCCAAAATCCGCGCTAAGCACAATGTCTTCAGCGGTCGAGTTCAAGTACTGAGCGTACGCTGTGTAGTTCGTATTGTCAACAACGATGGCTCCAGCCTCCTTCAGAATGGCAATGGCGGAGTCGAAAGCGTCGAAGATGGATGCAGAGACGATGTTGCGATTGCCGATGGCGTTGCGGGGAATGCCGATACGCTTGCCAGCCAGTGCATCAAGTTTGCATGCTGCGACATAGTCTGGCTTAGTGGCGTTCGTGGAGTTTGAGGCCCATGGGATGGCGGAAGTATAATTGTCATACTGATCAGGTCCAGCGATGGCTTGCAGGATGTAGGCAGCATCCTTCACTGTGCGTGCCATAGGGCCAACAGTGTCTTGATGTTCAGAGATAGGAATGACAAGAGACCTGCTGGTAAGGCCAACCTAGATGATCGTTAGCTTGCGATGTCTCATGTATGTTTAGGTCGCTCTCACAGTAGGCTTAATTCCGACAATATTGTTCAGCTGACTTGGGGAGACAATGCTACCGTCAGTTTCTGTACCGAGAGTACCGAAGGCCAAACCCAGACTGGCAGACACACCACTTCCGCTACTGCTGCCACTGGGATCTTGGCCGGGGTAGTAAGCACCGTAGGTTTGGCCTCCATAAGCAGACCAGCCATTGGAAGAATTCGAAGAGCGGTAATTGGCCCACTGAGACAGATTCGTCTTGCCGAGCAGGATAGCACCTGCTTGACGCAGTTTAGCAGCCACCGTGGCGTCACGCGGGACTTTGGCTCCAAGCAACGAAAACGATCCGGCAGTGTTGTTCATCTCGTCAGCAGTAGCGATGTTGTTCTTGATGAGGATGGGGAGACCGTGAAGCGGGCTATTGAGACATCAGCGGTGGTCAGAATCTGGATTGGTGTAAGTTACCCGCGGATCTTTCCACATGCACGCTCCTCGTCAAGCTTGATTGCAATCGACCAGGCATCTGGGTTGATCTCGGTGACCATATGCAAAGTCGTATTGACTTCGAGGATGCGTTTCACGTAAACCTATGGCACGTCAGTGCATTGCATTCAATACGCTGTAAATTGAAAGCATGCTAACCTGCACCAAGTCAAGACTCGTGAATTGGCCGGCCTCAAGTCCGGCGATCAATTCATCTGCGGTTGCATCCAACAGTTCAGGTAGCACCGGCGCTGTGGAGTACTGGGCGACGACGCCGGTCAATGGCGCGAATGCCACAAAGACTTTTACAAGGAAACACGCAAAAACCATAGTACCAACCGTGAAAAATGCCACCCGCGTGAGGGAGAAAGTACCTAACGGTTGGTCGGTAAGCTGATGATTTCCAGCTTTACGCACTGCACGACGCTTCTTATAATTCTGGACATCTTTGCTGTCAGCACCAACCGCCTGGGATTGCCGGCCGTTACCCGTCATACAAGGATGCTGTAGATTCGAGTGCCCGCGGGACGTAGCGAGACCGGAGATATGTCGATCTTTGCGATAAGGGAGGTATGTTAGAGCTGTTGTTCAGGGTTCTTGACGTTAAATATTGGCGCATATGCATGCGGTACTCTTTCGGCCGTCCAGGGCTTGTCCCTTGTACCACGCAAGCAAGTGTTGTGAGATGCATCGAAACGACTGCGTGACCACCTGCTATTTGACAGCATACACGATAGATCTCTAATTGTACCAGTGCGACATTGAAAGATCATATTTCAGTTGCTGTACTTTTAGTAAACTCCAAAGCTTGTGGTTCATCGATAGTGCGTGTCGTGCTAGCCCGAACAGGCAGGTGCGATGGATTTCAGCTTGAAGATCAGTCCGCGGCAGAACAGATATTGGCTGCTGGGCATGGGTACAAATCGATATCTCCGCCCGCATTTCGATGATGTCGATGACCGTCGTTCGATGGGAAAGCATAGATAGTGACCTGCCGGATGAGTCGCAAGCTTGGTAAGGTACAATGCGCGGAAGCAAGACTGGTGAAAGCGCCAGCCTGTATCTGGCTGGACATTTGTAATGCCTTTTCATGGGTAGTTGATACCCGGGTCTATGGGTCTATGTCGTGAACTCGTTAGCAAATTGGATGCCTCGGCTGCTCAGTCGAAGTAGCCAGGGAAGAGCCACTGCAACTTCTTCTCGGTCTCCTGCCCGCGAGCCTCCTTCTTAGTCATGGAACCAGCAAACCTGGTCTGATTCTCAAGGTGCTTTGCCTGCACCTGCTGGGCGTGCTCTTCCTTGCTGAGCTCGTTGAGAACAGCGCCAACGAAGCGCCTTGCGTTGTCAGCGTTGGCCTTCATGTGTCCCATGACCATCTCAACATTGACATCCTCGCCCTCGGCGCCCCTCCAGCAGTCGTAGTCTGTGGCCATGCAGATCATCTGGTAGGCAATCTCAGCCTCCCGTGCCAGCTTGGCCTCAGGCAGAGCAGACATGTTGATGACTGTGCCACCCCAGCTGCGGTACATGTTGGACTCGGCGCGTGTGCTGAACTGCGGGCCCTCCATGCAGATGATGGTGCCCTTGTCGTGCAGAGTGACGCCGTCGCCCTCCAAGCTGTGACCGCACTTGCGCACAATCTCAGCAAGCTTGACATCGAATGGGTCGCCGAAGCCAACGTGGCCGACCATACCCTTCTCGAAGTATGTGAAGGGACGGATGCCCTTGGTGCGGTCGATGATTTGGTCGGGGACTACGAAGTCGCGAGGGCGGACCTCCTCCTGCAGCGAGCCAACAGCAGAGAAGGCAATGATGGTACGCACACCAAGGTGGCGCAGGGCGGCAATGTTGGCCTGGTTTTTGACCTCATGAGGCGCAAGCTCGTGGGAGAGGCCGTGGCGCGAAAGGAAAGCGACGGGGACGTCCTTGCCAGAGGACGGCGAGGGGTGGTGCAGGATGCTGATGGGGGACGAAGGCTTGCCCCATGGTGTGTCAACATCGAGAGTCGCGGCAAGTGTGAAGCCTGGCAGTGACTGAATGCCAGTACCGCCAATTACGGCAATGTGAACGGGCGCTGGCGTTGTTGTCAGTGGTTTTTACACGGGGTGCGGTCGGGAAGGAGCGCACCATCGTAGGTGCTGGGAACGCCGGCCATCCTGCGATATGGTATTGAGATATTGCGGAAGAAGGTACGAGAGACGTTCGACTTGAAAGGAACGATCAACAAAGACCCGGCGCGTTGCAGCATTCACTATCGCGACTCTTTCCGCAGTAACATTTTCTTTCCGCCAAAGGAGGGGCAGCTCCTGCCGAATCGCTGAACCCTGAATTGCGTCACCCGCCCAATCAAACGCGTGCTTGGAAACGCTCTCTCTTCAAGGCCGCCTTGCCTTCTCTAAGGCAGCCACACCTTTTCGATGCACTCTGGTCATGTTGTATTCGCTTCGCACACACGATTTTGATCTCGAAAGCTGCCAATCATCTGGAAGGCGAGTGGGACAACTCGACAGGAGGCCATTTCTTTTCCGAGTATGACTTACACGGAACAGCAGAGGAGCTCCCAAAGGCGGCTGCAGCAGGTTGTCTTACTTGTTCCAACGTAGCTCTGGATTCGCAAATTGAGCCCGGGTAGCCATCAGCACTGGTCATATGGTTCTGGTACGAGCTGTACATTGTACCTCGAGAGATGGCTTTCGATAGTCGTCAGTTTTCTGCTATTGCTCGATACTTCTCTAGGCATAAATCTTGGTAATCACCACACATAGCCGGAATCTTTTCTTGTGAGCTTATCAAGTATTGCTCTGGGTCATGGAAGGTCGGGCCCGTTAATCACGTTCTGAGAACCCAGCTTCTTTGTACGGATCACCAACCTGGAGCTGGGCTGCAACAGGTGCACCACCGATCAAGACACAACGAAGGACTCTAGACTAGCGACGTAGCTATTCTGATGTCCATGTACAGTTGCACACAAGCGTCATTAGTCATATCACGAAGCCCTTACAGTCGATCGATCCATTCGGGCCCCTGCTATACGCTGATCTCATCGTTAACCTTGACTTTGAGCATATTCCAGCCAAGAAATATCAAATCGAGGGTCTTGTTGTTCGCCCAGCTGATCCATCAGGACATCGCGGAGTGGAAGAGAAATTATACTGCAAGAGAATAGGCGTCGCACGTCTGATTTCCGAGACATTTCTAAATGCTCTCAGTCATGTAGCTGAACTTCGCATTGTGCTTTTGCAGCTTGACTACCGACTGGACACTATGAGAATCGCTGTCTCCAGGAACGCTTGGATCTGTAATGGAGATCGAGTGCTGTATCGACAGGTGGTGTCTATGGAGATCAAGACGACATTTGCCGCTGCTACGCTGACCTTCGAGAGGCGGCATAGTGGACTGATTTGCTGAGGAGACCGCATGAAAATCTCCAGTGACTTCACGCATCGCTTCACAACTCCTTCAGGCCCTCAAGGCGTTCACGTCCTTCCTTTCCACCTTCCCACTATTCTAACAAGCTTCGCTGATCATCGGCCACATCCGGGCCATCCGGCTCAGTCGCGCCAGACGGCACCCGAACGCAGCAACGCGCCACTTTTCCAAACTTTTCGCTCCCGCCGTGCGCCGTCGCTGCCCTGCATGCATCTTGTAGGGCTGAGCCGAGAAGATCCAGAAACCGTCTACGTTCGTCTCTCTTTTCTGTGGTCCTGCGTTGGGTCTTTGGAGCGGCGATTCTGAAGTTCCTGCATCGCGATCGACAGGCGCCTGACCGGGCGGTCGCTCGCTGATGTCAGCCAGCCAGTGGCCACGAAGGTACCTAAGGTCTTGGCGTGCGTGCTCTTCGCGCTGGTGGGCCTGAAATTTTGGGATACGAGGCTGACCGCGTATCATAGAGGATCAAGGGATTGGAAATCGCACCGTGGGATTGCAGGGAGTCAGCCGTTGCGTGTGCGACGTGGTGCGTGGAACTGAATGGCGCAGCTGACGCAGCCAAGCGCCCCTTACGCGTCTCTCGGTGACACCTTCCTTCGAGTCGCTACCGAGCGTAGCACTTGAAAGGCGAAACGTGTAACGGAACGGACATCGCATGCGAGTTGTCGAAAGGGAGTATATCAATCTCAGACTCGTATTGGGGTATCAACGCGTGAACAACCCAGACCTAGGTCGAAGCGGAAGGCCCAAAATCACAACCCAAAAACTCAAACATGCTCCATGACAGTATCGTACCGCTGAACGCCGTGACCATGCAACGCTACGCTATGCTCCAAAATGCCGGTCTTCTTGTCTCCTGATTATGACCGTATATCCAAATTGCACCTCTTCGGTAAATCATTATGCGTGTAATGGTATCGTTCTCAATGAATTACGTTCTCCGGCTGTTCGAAGACTACACCTTCCTTCTCTGCAAAAAGCTTTTGAATCGGATAGGTGATGGCGTTCATGAGGTTTTCGCGGTAGTCGAGCTTGACGAGGTGCTTCTCGAACCAGTAGTGGCGGATGAACTTGCCCTGGCAATTGCTGACCTCGACGCCCGGGAAGCCGTTCGCTTGGCCGCAGTCGAGTTCCTTGATGTTCTCCTCATAGTCGTAACGGATGTACTCGCCGAATGCGGACTGCTCGTGGAACTTGGGCTCTTTCCACTGCGAGCAATTGGGGTAGCGAACGTCGTCCGGGCATTCGTGCCATGCCTTCAGAATGGGCATGACCTGCTTATTGTTCTGTACGATCATGAAACCAGTATTGGTATATGTGCGGTTGAAGCGATCGGAGTTGTATTGCGGCTCTTCGGGACTCCATGGATCCTTCGCCATTACGAACGAATGGTGTGGTTCCACATTCCAGTAGTTCATCATCCACTCCACGGGTAGCTGCATGAAGCGAAAAGTCGCATCTGCGTCGAGGAATACGATGAACTTGTAATCCTTGATCAAGTTGGCGAGCGCAGAGGGCTTAATCCAGGTTGCGTGCCTGTCTTCGAATTCGACCGCGTGGACGAACTTGTAGTCATAGCCGTGAATCTGAGCGTAGGCATAGTGAGCGAAGACACCACCAGAAACGTGGTTGATGTTGCGCCAATCGTATTCGCCCTTCTCGAACATCTCGGTCGACTTAAGCGGCCTCGTGTCCAGATCCAGAATCAAGATGTCGCTACCCATCTTCTTCGTGTAGCGCGGGTTCTCGGGAAGCACGATCTTGGTGCCATTGGGTTCGCGGATGAAAGGTTCAGAAGGCGATACTTTGAGCGGCTCGTACAGGATGCGCAGAATGTCGTTGATGTTCGGCGTTTTCGCATCGTTGAAGGTCCTGTCAGTGCTGGTCAGTAGCTGTCCGCTAGCGCTCATTTGTCGGTCGGGGCAGAAACAATCAGGGGCCAATCTTCCGGATCTCCACCAAAACAATTGAAAATGTTGAGACAAAACGTACATCTCGACGTGTGTCGACCCTCCGCGCTGGGGAAAGGGGATCCTCTCTGGCGCTGACCACGCCATAAACCCAAAGATGAAGATCAGGGCAAAGCCGGCTGTGCAAGCTAGCATAAACATCGGGCTGCGCGCCCCGGTCGATGGCAGCATCATATTGGAGTCGTGTATCTGGTTTCCTCTTCGAATAGCAAAGGAGCGACAGGGAGAAAAGCAGCGGCGATGGCTGGGTGCGCAAGGGGGAGGCAGACAAGCAGGCGTCCCAACGGGCTCGGGGCTCAGCACATTTTAAAGGGACCCGTCAGCCCAGCGGCCCAGCGTGCAGGAGCAGCATGTCCGTGTCGGGGCGAGATTGCGCTTGGCGGGAGCCAACAGCCCTTTCGCGGCGTCGATGCTCAACCGAGGACCCGTTTAAGCTCCATTAAGCTGCTCAGGTGGTACCTTGGCCCAGTGAGAAGGGCGAATGAGATGAGGCCCTGAGCCCGGCCCGTGATGAGAGACGTGGGTCTTGGATCGGACGGGCGCCGCCCAGGCTGCCAAACTTCATTCTCTCGCAACCGCATGAACACACACAATCTCCATGCGACTGCGCGCTTCAGCTCTGCCAGTCCATGCAAGTGCAGACCCATGCGTAGCTCGACGACGGCGCTGGTGTTGGGACAACGGCTACAGGGCTGTTGGTGTGGGTGGCAAAGGGTCCCAAAGGCCGCAGGATGTAATTTCCCCGGATATTTTGCACCTCCTGAGTTAACTCCCAGGGCTGCGCACCGCACCTACTTTCGTATCCACGCACTCATTCGCAACCTCAAAGTCTCACTGGTGGCTTGTCGCACAGTCCGCAAAATTGCGACTCCACTGAAAACGGATGCCACATTGCCACGACCCTTAGAAGGGCTGTATCCAACAACAGCGGACGGCTTTTCGAAATTGGCATCTGATCTGCAAGCCGCCTATGCAACGGCCACCTCTGCATCGGACCGACATGCTCGTCTTAGTACATGCCATTGTTCTGTTCCAAGGAGATCTACAAATACCTGCATCTAACACCAAGTCTTGCGCAGCAGCGATATTGTCAAGGGATTTCCGTTCAGCGACTCATGTCTTCCACTGCATCAGCAGGCGCAATTGGCGCCGCGCGTCCCTTGCATGCTCAGTCGCAGTTCCCTTGCATCTTGTGAACAAGGGTAATTGCATGGCAAACATGTGTTCACTTAAATGACGTGCAGTAGCAGGCATTGGTCGCACTGACACCCGCTCACTCAAGAATCATAGTGATTTGGATTGTCCACTGAACATCTCGTCTTTTTGCGCCTGATTTACAAACAACGCGCTCTTAATTCAAATTGGGTATCTCGCTAAGTCCGGCTTACTCAACGCTGGGAAACACTATCCTTGCATGTTCAGAGCAGACTCTCACTCCACGCTCGAAGCATGTTCGGCGCGAAGTTTGTCATGTAACAGATGTCCTTATCACTCACCCTCTGCTGGTGAACCTGTACCAAATTATCAACAATGCCTTCGATATCGTCAATTTCCTCCATTTCCTCATCATCCACATCGTCGTCTTCAGTCAATTCTTCTGCGCTTCCTTCGTCAAGATCATTCATGTCGGACATTGGCTCATCAGTTGATGGCAAATGCTCCTCATCGCCAGAGTCGTGGAGGTCTTCGGGACGACCATCGAGTTCTCCGGTCGGCGAGAAGTAATCCAGCTCCGATACTGCAGTGTTCAGCGACAACGGCATTGATAGAAACTCGCCATCGTAGTACGATGATTGCAGGATTTCGGCGTCTTCGACGTCGCGCGATCCCAGACCGAGTTCGCGCAGATGGTCTTGGGTCTCACGGCCGTACATCGGACGCTCAATCGAGGATTCAGACGTGAGTACTTCCAGGCGACCCTCAGACACAAGATGACCGAGGGTACCAGGCGCAAACCAAACACCGCTTAGATTGACACGCACTGAGCGGGTAGTACCACGTAAGAGAAGGTAACGCATTGCCAAGGTAAGGGGATGCGCGGCGTGCAGTACGTATTCGTCCAGTGTGCTTGAAACGACCCTGGAGGCATTCGAGGTAAGACTGAGGGTCAGCGTCGTCAGGCTGGTGCAGTGATCCGCCATGGTTGCAAGACGCTGGGCTTGCTCTCGAATACTCCTTGGGCCTACGTAGCCGAGCCTAATGTCGACAGTAAGCACCCTGGAGTACCTCAAATACCTATCAGGGATTTGCGGCAGGACGTGAGCAGAAGTCGTCGCTGCGTCCATGAGGTCGATGCCAATGTGGGTGTTTTGGTAGAAGTATGATGCCGCCTCCTCATACAGCAGGCTGGAGGCAGTCAGCGGTATGAGGCCTGGCGAAGAGTTGGTGAGGACCAACCCGTAGATATTGTTGCGCGTCTCAGGTGGCAGATCGAAGAGAGAAGCCATACCGTGGAGGTACTCAATAGGAGATTCGATCGTTGCAAAATCAAGCTGGGGACCAAGGGTTAATGTCTATGCGGTGTTGCGCAGGAGGATGGCCAGGTTTCTATAGCTGGGGTGGGCGCTGAAGATCAACTTACTCCCGGAGGCAGGCGCTACAGGACTCGGTCGCCAAGGATTGCGGTAGCGAGGCATGTGTGATCTCACACCTCAACAGTAAAGAGCCGCGAGGGGGGTTGTACCTATAAGTCAACCATGGGTGGAGGACTCCACTCCCATGCCCTCCTGTGACTCAACTGATCGGCTTGGTACCCACACTTTTTCCCAATGTGGCCATGCGGACTACTCGTGATATCGCGTCTTAGTCGCGGGTCCCCCAATCCGGAAATCTTGATGCGTTGGTGTTGACGAGGCGCAGTACGCGTCTGCCTGGTGCCTCAGGCAGAAGGGAAATGTGCGCAAAACCTTGTCGTCAGCCAATGGGACCTTTCAGTCGTCGATGCAGAGAACATGATGGAACCAGAGGGGTGATGTGGTTAGGAGGCAAATGGTACCATGGTTGGAGCCTACCTGAGCGGACAGGCCATCATGGTGTCACCCCGGCCTGCAGCCTTTGCGCACGCTGCACCCGACATCGACCTCGACGCCGCCTGCAAAACTCTGGACCGTGAATGCTTTTGACGCCATGTGAATGCTAAAATTTGCGAAAAGTTGATGATATGACGAGGAAGGGGGGAGAGAGGCGAATTGGCGATGGGGTTCACGGGATCTAGGATACAGCCGGAGCTAGCTAGATTAGGCCGTAGTCCTTCACACCTCTACACATTCGATCATGCTTCGACGACGTTTCAAGTTCAAGTTCGAGGTCTTTTGGGGGCACGATGACTCATGGTCCTCAATGGACGGGCTCATGTGTTGCTCTTCGTATGTCACTTTTCCCGTGACTCTTGACCGACCTTACTTATCGACAAGTTCGATACTTCTGGCAAGTGAGATGCTTGATACAGCCAGCAGTCGAAGATCTGAATCTCTTGCCGCCCAACTTGGCGCTGCAGTTGTGACTTATTATGATGATCTGGCACTTCATCTCCAGAGCTTTCGTGGCTGATGCAGTGGTATCACTTACCTATGGTATGCTACCCATGTAAGCTTTCGAGACGCTCTTCACATTAATCGCCTGGGTAAGACACTAAGGAAAATGATAGTATCCATATCGCGGATGCGGCCAGGAATGGGGTTCGTCATTCAGATCTCAACGTCGGTCCACCGGTTGAACAGCTTACACCGATACGCTCACCATCGGGCGAGTTGTCCAATCACAAGCTAGCGCGCAAAGGACCGTCAGCACACTAGCGTCATTACTTACATATCCGCGTTTTGCATCGTGATCCCAGGTAGCTTCTATAAAGCTAGAGGCCAAGTCGTCACTCAGAAGCTTTTGAGCATTAACTCTTGTGCGCATTTCTCACATCCATCGTTTGTTATAGCACGATTCAGTCCGAGATGCCGAACTTGCAAACCATCCGTGCGGGCATCTCAGCGCTCCCACAAGGTCGACCGCTTGTCGTTGCTCTTGTCGGTGCAACAACGGGCATTGGCTCGTATGTTGCAAAGACGTGGGCCACAACGTTCGCAAAGGATGGTTCGAAACTTCGCGTCTATATCGTTGGACGAAATGCTGCTCGTGCAGAGGTGCTTTTAAAGTATGGTCGAGACACCAGCCCTGGATCAGATTGGCGCTTCGTGCAGGTTTCAGACCTGTCGCTTATTAAGGAAGTCGATCGAGTTTCTGAAATCATCTTGCAGCAGGAAAAACATTCGCCCTTTGCTGGAGGGCCGGCGAGGTTGGATGCACTGTACCTGAGCCAGGCGCGCTCACCACTGCATGAGTCCAAAGGTATGTTTCCAGTTTTGCAGCGCCCTGAAGACTCTCACTGATCTCTCTCAGTCAACACGGAAGGCCTTGACAGCCAGATGGCTCTCCTTTACTACTCCCGGATGCGCTTCATCCAGACCTTGACACCTCTCCTCCTTGCCTCGACGCATACAGCGCACGTGATCTCCATTTTCGCGGGGAACACAGAAGACAGCATCAAGTTCGGCGAAGATCCCATCGGCACTGCACCACTGGAGAAGTACGGCATCACGAGTGTACGCCGCAACACGTGCTTCATGAAGACCTTCTACTTCGAGGAGCTGGCCGAGATGCACGCTGGGAAGATCAGCTTCGTCCATATCTACCCCGGGCTTGTCGATGGTCCAGGATTCTACAGCGAAGAGATCCCGCTATGGTTCCGTGTTACTTGGACAATCCTCAAGCCTTTGTTGTCGTGGTACATGACGAGCCCGGAGACCTGCGGGCAAGTCATGGTGTACCTAGCAACAAAAAGGTACCCCGCCAAAGACACTGTAGATGACACTGTCGGCGCAGCGTACAGCTCGCAGCGTGAGCTGGGCGGTGGTGCCTATGCGGTGGGACAGCGGGGCGACGAAAGTAAGAAAGTGAGTTGGGCAACAGCGCGAAAGAGCGACACAGGGAAAAGAGTTTGGCAGCACACGCAACAGATCTTCAAGCGAGCTGGGGCGACGAACTAGCTTTCGCAGGTTCCATCATCTTTCGAATCGATTGATGCAGCTCTTGGTCCATGATTTGATGTCCTATTTTGATGTTGTCACTTGGGTCTTGCTAATCCTTTTCTGACGACATGATGACTAGGCGCTGCTAACAATGTTCGCCATTGCTCTCCAGAGCTTTACTGGCAATGGAATGCGTAAGGAACCTGACTATGGGCGTCATACACCTCATTGACAGCTTTTCAGCACTCTGATGTCAATGACAAGTATCGAGCTAAGTTCTGGAACGCTCACACGCTGGCCTTTCATTCTCTTGCTGAAGCTATCGAGCATCACGAAAAGAACCCCAAGCCATCAAAGTCTCGCCAGAATAAGCGGTCACACGCATAAGGTTATTCTCCATACTGAGGGGAATTTCATGACGATTGTCCGTGGATTCCCTACCATTATTAATCCAAATACCGCCGATCCGGGGATACACGACAGAATTTACCACACAAAACGCGGATCTCGAAGCAGCAGACCGACGACCATCTGCAGCGACTTTCCCCATTAGCTTCATCAATAGAGACATAGGCCTGACACCGCCTGATCACACCTAGTTATCAGCTGCGGCGACGGCATACCACGGCTGATGTTCGTTTCTGGCGCAATGACGGTGTCTCCATCAACAACGACCGTCATGATGTACCTTGCTATGACGAGGGCTCTCAGCTTCTTGAAGATCTCCCTGTCCCGCATTGTCGAATGACAGGGTATTGTCAAGAACGCAGTCCCTGATCTCTTGCGGAAGCATTAGGATACCTGCGAGAAAGATGGGGCTTAGCGAGAGCATACTCGCGCAGGCTTTGTCGCCCTGTCTTGCTCTACATCTCCCGCCCAATCCATTGTGTTATCAATGAAGTCCATCAGGGAGTTATCGGTCGTGTGTTGGCTACCGGCATATGGTCATCGTTTGGAGTCATATAGTCATCAACATACTTATCACAAAGTTGACGCAGTTGATGAAGTCCTCGATATCAGAGTCGACCGTGCAGTCAAGCGTAGGGTTTATAGTCATAGCGGTTCCGTCAGCCGAGTGATATCAACATCTGCAGGCGATCAGGTACAGGTAAACGAGGGAAGGCAGACGTGCTTGGACACAGCAGAAGACCGAATACAAGCACGTTGCCGTTTTGGATCATGCAGCACGAGAATAAGTCTACTTGCGAGCCGAATGACAACGTGATCGTGTACCATCAGGTCCACAACCACTCTACCTACTCAAGGCAAACCAGACTTCGGCGCACCAGCCAACTTGAAGTACCCAGGCTGCAACTTCTCGAACACACCTGTTGGATCATACTTCTTGCTAATATGCAGCAACTTCGCCTTATTCGCCGTACCGTATCCTGCAATAGGGTCCTGCCACGGGCTGGCGTAGTTCATGTACAAGTAGTCCGCGTGTTTGCCCGCTGCCTTCGCAGCAGCAACAGCGCGATCCTTTACAGTCGCTGCGAACTGGTTAAGGCGAGAGTCGTCTGCTGTGTCAGACCATCTGAGCGCGATAAGGAGGTTCATGAGCGGTCCACCGGCGGCAGACAGACCGAGCGCGTTACCCCCACGGAGAGCCATCTTCTCGAGAATGGGCTCGGTGATGACCTGGAAGGAGATCGCGGCAGTTAGATTAGCGGCGTCTGTGATGGCCTTCACCTCCTCGAAGAAGATGTCTTTTGTGGTGGTCGCGAGGTCCTCGTCGAGCTGCGCGCTCCATGTCCAGAATGCTTGCCTTAAGCCAGCGCTAGTGGCTGGTCCCGCGAGTGCAGCAGTGAGCTCTGCGAGGCTCTTCACGCCAGTGTCATCTTGAACGGCGCCGCCAATAATGTTGTACTCGGACAGCACGGTTGCGTTGGGGTTGGGATTGGCGTACTCGAGCTCCACATTGGCGACCGGGATACCACTGAAAGCAAAAGAGAGAATCTGGTGCGCCTTGCCGTCTTTTTTCGCGTTCTTGCCGAGGTTGACGTAAGCTTTGATCAGGGCAGGGAAGGCCAACTCGAGGTAAACTCGCATGCCACCCCACAGCTGGCCCTGAGGGACAGCCTGGACATTAAACTGCGTGGCAATACCGAAGTTGTTGCCGCCACCGCGCAGAGCCCAATACAGATCCGGGTAAGAAGTCTGGCTGACGTTGATGATGATGCCAGAGGCTGTCACGACTTCATAGCTCAACACGTTGTCACACGCCAGACCGTACTGAGAGGAGAGGTACGAAATACCACCACCAAGCGTCAGACCACCGACACCGACGCTGGACACACGGCCACCAATGACGGCGGCGTTGTCTTTCTCCAGAGCAGTATAGATGTCGTACCATGTGTGGCCTGGCTGGAATGAGGCGGACTTCTTGTCAGCAGCAAGAGTAATCTTGCTCAGCTTCTCGAAGCTGATGGTGATGCCGCCCTCAATATTCGAGCCTCCAGGCACAGCAGAGTGGCCGCCGCTCTTGGTGGCGAAGGGGCATTGGGTCAAGCGGGAGATTCAGACCGCAGTCGATACGTCGAGCGCTTTGCTAGGCTTGAAGACACACTGAGGTGCAATCTCACGCTGCTGAGCAGACCAGTATGAGTTGACGAAGGAGATGTAGGCCGAATCTGATTGGCCTTCAAGGTCGTCGCCGCCAAAGATGAGGTTGAGCGACTTGCACTAAGACTTCATCAGCATAATACGGGAACTGTGGATGCTAACATAGATTCAGGCATCTCGTTGCTAGTCGTCGCAACTTACAGCAGCAGAACATCCACTAGTCCAAGCTCTGTCAATTAGTGGAGTCAGATCAGGAAGTGCTGAGACATTCACACTATTGTCAAGGAGGGCCTCGGTGATGTTG
Source organism: Phoma herbarum (assembly GCA_001599375.1). NCBI lineage: Eukaryota > Fungi > Ascomycota > Dothideomycetes > Pleosporales > Didymellaceae > Phoma > Phoma herbarum. The sequence continues at coordinate 352,436 of BCGR01000026.1, forward strand.
AAGTCTGCCGGCTCAAAAATGCCCTCACCAGCGACACCAGCCACAAGAGCTGCCAAGGTAAAGACATTCTTCATCCTTCCTGCTAGATGTTGTTGGAACGTAACGACAAGGATTGATGTGCAGCTGGAGGACGGAAGGTGCCGTTTGATGTGAAGAACTGCTGGATATCAGATTCACGAAAGCGGACATCTGCTTTTTAATTTGATTCCCGCGGTCCAATACCGCGGTTGCTGTGGAATCGCAGGTGCATTTTGATGAGCCTAGAGCCTCGCTTGGACTTTGGCGACGGCTGATCAGTGTTGGTGAATGCAGGGTGTTCCCATTGTCTGCTGTACGTCCTTCAGGTCTGTGCGCATATAGAGCATCCATCGTTGCGGACCTGAAAGACGTTCGTCCGAGCCGCCAGTCTTGTATTGGGAGGACGTGGGTTGAACTGGGGTGGAGGACCGGATATGGACATTACTCCGGCAAAGAGCTAGAGGCCTGTCGCTCTGCTTTCCGGCAGCCAGCTTCGGCCTGATGTCATCAGGATGAATCATGTCAGTGCTAGAGCCGGTCGCTCCCGAAATACCAGGGGAGGTCTATACTGGGACGATACAAGAAGCAGCCAGGAAGCACTCGCAGCAGACAATAAAGGCATCACGGTCACGACGACCGTGCATCAGGATAACGAGCAAGGCAACGTTAGTAGGACGTCGATATCTGGATAGACCCCGGCACAGTCATAGAAATCGTCGGGGAAGGTTCGAACATATTTCGTGGGTACGTTTCCGAATCTGTGTTGCTGTGAAATGGTATATGTTTGTCTCAGAATGTCATGTTTGCACGGTGCACGACTACGATAATGCTTCCCGCGATCACATCAAGCGTAGTGCTTGGATTACGAAATCTTTACTGAGGCTGTGTTGCGTGTAGCTGACACAAGTCGACACCGTTCAGAGCCTTACACAGTCATGACCTTTCGTTTTGACTCGTCGCTGTCTTCGAGACAGCCATTCCACGCCACCATCAAGAACCTGGAAAACAGATGGAGGACGAACCTATTCCGCTTCGAAGGTGACTTCAGATGTCTATTGCTACATTGTTTATCTTGACGACAGCCTAGGACGCTTTGAGACCCTTCGGGGGCATTACAATCACGAGTTCTTTCTCATCTCCTCTCGTCCTCATCATCGACCAACAATGGTCTTTCCTCGTCTTCCACCTGGGTCTTTTCCACCCTCGTCACAGTGTTCTTCTGCAGGGTGATCCAGATTGCCGCCCCAATAATAAGCGCCGCACCACCAAAACTCTCGATTGGGGGCGTTGTACCCCATATGACTCGCTCGATAATCAGAGCAAGGACAAGCTGCAAGTACATTAGGTTCGTCGCTCGACCCGCCTTCTCTCTTTGCAAGCCTTCAGTCAGCAGAAACTGCAGGAGAAAGCCGGTTAGGCCAATGATGGCAATCAGGCCCCACTGCCCAGCGCTCTCGGGCATGACGAAGTGCAGATCAGGGTGGATGAGCAACACTGCAGCAGAACCAACGGTTGCAATGGCGGCGAAGTAGTTCACAGAGATGAGTGAGTGTGCGCGCTTTCCAATTACGCGGATGCTTGCATATGCCATGGACGCTCCGAAGGCGTTCAGTACAGCTGCAAGAACGGCAAGCGTGCGTTGAGTGGGCGAGATGGGCGCCGGCGTTGTCTTAGGCGAAGACATAACATCCATTAGCGTCTTGACAATTGCATTGGCTTCAGGCTGCCCGGTGATAGGATCCACTGGTGGGTTAGGAAAGAGCCATGTTGGTCGCGCAACGAGCAGAACTCCGCTGAAGGCAATCAGAGCTGCGAGTGCTTCGCGCACGGTGAAGGGTTCGCGCAGCCAAATGAAGCAGACTAGCGCTGTGAGAGTGGGGATGATGAAAGTAATGACGGTGGCGTCGGAGATGTTCAGCCACGATAACGAGTCTAAGTCTATCAGCATGCGTTCACGTCGAGGTGTACGTTGGGGGTCGAGCGGAAGCGTACAATAAAGCCCAAACAATCCAACAAACCCACAAGTTCCTCGCAGAACAAGCAGACCTCTGATTCCTCTGGCTCCCAACGGGAAATCAGGCGTCTTGTGCCACATCATGTACAGCATGCCAAGTATCGTGGTATACGACATACGAATAAAGATAATCTGCATAGCGTGGAACTTCGTTTCGTAGCCAGTAGCGAGAAGTTTTGCTGCCGTGTTCATGATGGAGCCACATGTTTGCGCGAGGAAAACCAGGACGAGACCAAAGTTCCGATCGTAGAATGCATGCAATTTCTGCTTCACGGTGCGTTTGTGGTGTGTGCATGCCGGGTCATCTTTCTGCAGCCTTTCCTGCTCTTCCTCCGGAATTGGTTCCGCAGGAACTTCCTGCAAAGAGTCATTTTGTACGGGTGGTACTGGTGGCGTTGAGGTAGTAGTCCCGTAGGTCATGATGTGTCAACTGTTACAAGTAAAGCACCACAAAAATGCCAGAGAAAATGAGAGTGGTATCGAGGTTTAAAGATACACACATAGTCACAGGAAGAAATCTTGTGACAGCCTGCAGATGCTGAGGATCCACTTTTGCCGGTTGCCGCGCCTAGCCATCGTCAAGCGGCCAATCACGTAAGGGAGAGTACTTTTCGGGCAATCCTTCGGAAAACATCTTGCGACAGGCATCAACTTTGAGCCGCTCTATCAGGTAAGTATACACGTGTCATCGAGCTGTCTTGTTCTCTGAGGGCTGCATTGCGTCCATGGTGAATTCTCCAATACTTCGATCTGACGCCTGTCATCCATCAATCTTGAAGGTCCACTGACACAATCATGAAGGATTTCCTGGTCCACACGATACTCTATCACTCCGCGATGATATCATCTATATACACCCTACGAGCCTCAGTCGTAGCCCTCACGTCCCTTCCTTGCTTCCTCATTCTCCATCTGCACCCCCAACACCCTCCCCATCTCAGATAAATGCCTGCTCTTCTCAACTGCCGCCTCACTCTTCCTCGCTCTCCATATCGCTGGGTTCGCATCGCCATCAGCGCTCGCTTGCATTCTGAGCGCCTCTTGCGTCTTCACCTCAGCTTCGAATTGCTTTGCTTGGCTAGTGGACAGCTCTGATGACCGACACGGCCACTGATGTAGCAGGTGCATCATCGAATGCGCCACTTCCGCTTTCCGCACTTGCAGTTTTTACTCCTTTCACATTCCCAGCGGTACGGGGCGAGTCCGCAAGATGTCTCTGCAGCCTGTATTTTATGTCACAGCACCTTTGTGAATGTGATGTCTAAAGTCGGGAGAGATGACTCTAGGGCAGGTGTAGAACAGCAACAAAATCACGGAAAATGGGTTCGCGGAGACGCACCGAAGGATAAGAGAATGACATGCGAATTTGAGGACTTGGAGTGCTGTTCATCGTGTCCTGATTGGAAGTAAACCGCTGTAGTTTGAATCTAACTAGCAGCTACGCACCTTCCTGAACGCGCTGTTGACGCAACACAAGCAAACAAGGCATTCGCGCTTTACCTGCTCTTACCCTGCAGCCACTTCCCCGCCCTCTTCGCACAGCTCGTCGCCTGTTCATGGAACCCCAAAATATTCCCCAGCAGCAGCACATCATGCGGGACATATTTCTCAACATCCAATTCGACATCATTTCCCGCCTCCCTCATCTGCTGCGCCCACTCGCAGTCGTCGAAAAACAATATCTCGCCACTTCCTGTATTCACGAAGAGCGGCACCTCGGTCTTGAACGTGCGTCCCTTATGGCTGAAGTACGGGTTCGTGAGGACTGCTTTACCACCGTTGCCGGCGTAGGCGCCGGCGCCCCAGAGCGTGAAGGAGAGTGAGAGGTAGTCGGTTGCGTAGTTGGGGTTGTCGTGGACGAAGGTGCCGGAGGTGTCGGAAGGGTCGATCCAAGGGCTCCAGAGAAGTGCGGCGCTTGGGCTGGGGAGTTTCAACTCCGGCCCAAACTCGCTCAGGTAGCGCAGCAGGGAAATGGAAGCGTTTGCGCCCGCGCTGTCGCCCGAGAGGACGATGTCTGAGGGCGCGATGTGTAGGTCGTTCAGCAGGTAGAGGTATGCTGTCAGACCATCTTGGAGCGCGGCGGGGAACGGGTTCGACGTCTTGCTTGCTGGGAGAGTGGAGATGCGGTACTGCGGCATCAGGATATGGGTTGCGCCAACATGCTTCTGCAAGAGCTTCGCGAAGTAGCCGCTAGCTTGGGTCCTTCCGTCGCCAGAGACGAATGCACCGCCGTGGATGTGAAGGATAACCTTCAGCCCCTTCTTATCGGCCGACGCACTCAGGGGCGCCGGGTACCACGTTGCACCAATCTCGACAGGATGTATATCGTTGTTGATGCGCAGAGGCCCTTTGTACTGGTCTCCGCTGGCTGGCTTGATGCGCACGAAGCGCTCCTTCTCAACGCCCGGGGTAAGCGGAGTTGGCGTCTTCGCCTGGATATTGGCGGTGTGGTAGACGACGGCGAAGATGATACGCGTAGTCAGCGCCTGGCGGAATGTCCATTCGGGGTGCTGCCGGCCGTAGCTGGTGAGAAACTTGACGATGAAGAGGGGGAGCCGGAGGAGCTCGAAGCCTAATGCGGCGAGTACGTAGGCTGCCTTGAATGGTTGATACTGCAGAAGAGCCATCGCTGAAAGGTACAGAAAGAGGCGGAGACCCCAGACCCGGGGCTCATGGTGGTTTATAGCATGCCGCCATGTCGTGCTAGCCGGTGCCAAAGTTTGGGAGCTCTCCACGAGTCGACGTCGATCTGAGAGCTGAGCCGTTGAGCCGAGGCACGCCAGCTAGCGCCACACCTTCACGGCAGGCGGTGCGAGCTGCTTCGAAAGCCATTGAGATTGAATGCTATCAATCAACTTCGATTCTCAAAGCGTTAAATTTGCTTGCCGACTGTAGTTTCTGACAGAACTTGCTGGCGTCAGCTGCAATATGCACATGTCCTCCAGCGGCCGATGCATAAGCAACCCCATTCCCTACTTCATCAGCAAACTTACGCCCAATCAGACTTGTGTGAAAACTGACTCATCACGATTGAGAACTTTTGTGTTTGCAATTAGGAGTCTTGATCACTATCGACAGCTACTCTGCATGACTACCACATCCTCTGGTACCTAGGAATCGGCATTCTCTTAGCCTTCTTAATAGTATTGGCAACAAACAAATCAAGTCCAAATCAAGTCTCTCCACGCAGCGCTATCTGGTTCGTGACCGTGTGCACGCTCCAACTGTAGGGCCGTTCGCGAGGCTTGATTTGATTTGACTTGTTTGTTGCCAACTCTGCTTCTTATACCCGGTAGAGTTACCAGCAGCAGCCTCGGTATCCAGAACAGCAACACTCAACTGCGGCAGGCTGAATTCGAATGCACCATTAGCGCCAGCAGTCAATTCCTTGGTAGTAGTGTCAACAATCTGGATGCCAGTGCGAGGGTCGTTGTAAGCGTAAGGGTCGCCAACAGAGTTGGTGAGGTAGGTGAGTTGTGCCTTGGCACCAGCCTGGACGCCGTCGAATTGAACGGTGATGGGAACTGAAGCGTTGTCGGTGGTGTTGTAGACCGCGCCCTTCCAGACAAGCGCGCCATTGCGGGCCTCGTCCTTGCCAGCGCCCCAGTAAACGGGACCGTAGCTTGAGTTGGAAGTTGTGGGGAGCGTGTGCGAAATGGGGTGGTGTGCGAACAGACTCCAGCAATACCAAGTGACAGCACGAGTGGTTTGCTTGGCGTCAGCAGTAAACTGAATGAGCGTGATGGGCCACTGGAAGCGGTTCTCATTCTTCAAAACAGGAGCGTAGAAAGTGCCGGGGATGCGGTCGGAGTTGCGCTCGTAGCCGATGAGAGAGACGGCCTCGCCAACAGCACCGATCCACCAAGGGTACTTGTAGAGAGGGCCGTCCCAGCGGGGAGGAGTGGCGCCGTTGACGTGGGTAGCAGCAACTTCACCGATGATGTGGCCGATGTCATTGTCAAAGCGGTCAAACTCCGCGACAAGCTCGTCAGGCTCGCGGTAGGGATGGTAGTCACCAATGGCATCAGCGGGGTACTTGATACCTTCAGTTAGGTTGGGGCCTGTGGTGGCACCTTCGGGGGCAGGGTCGCTCGTTGCCGAAGAACCAATGATTTGAATCTCCGGGTACTTGGCCTTGATGGCGTCGTGAAACATGATAAAGCGGTACTCCTTGTACGAGTTCCAACCCTCAGGGAATCCGGCGAGCCAGTCCTCGTTACCGATCTCGACGTAATTGAGCTCAAAAGGCTCTGGATGGCCAAGAGCAGCGCGCTTAGCACCCCACTCGGTGTCGACCGAGCCACGGATGAATTCAATCTCGTTCAAAGCATCGTCGATGAAGGGCTGGAGATCATCCTTTGGGGTCACGTCGCCGTTCAGAGCAAGACCTGCCCAAACACCAATAACGATCTGAAGATCCATGTCCTCAGCCCATTCGAGGTACTCCATCATGCCAAGACCATTGGTCTGCTGATAGCCCCAGACGCCCTGAAAACCAGGACGCTCCTTGAGCGGGCCAAGAGTGTTCTTCCAGTCCCAGTAGGTATCGTTCTCTAGACCCTCGAGCATGTTACCGCCAGGGAAACGAAGGAAGTGAGGGTTCATCTCAGCAAGAGCCTCAGCGATATCGACACGGAGTCCATTCTTGCGGTCCTTATAGGTAGGAGGGAACAGGCTGATGAGATTGAAGTCGAGGGATCCACTCTGAGTGCCCTTGGGATCGAAGGTAATAGCAAAGGTGTTGTTTGAGTTCGGAGCGTCCTTCTCGGGAGTGAGCTCGAAAGTGTGCTCGACCCATTCAGAATCAGCACACTTCGACTCAATCTCGATAGAGCCGAAGATGTCGTCTGTCAGATTCGACTGCAGAGAAGCTGTGAAAACACCAGTGTATGCACCCTTCACCCAGAAAGATCCGGTGTACTTGTGCGTCCTGACATCAATGCCCCAGTAGCCCTCGTTCTCGAAACCGATCTTCCCAACAGAGCTGTTGCCTACTGAAACCTTCATGGAAGCAGGAAGAGCCTTGGAAAGAGGCTCGGTACCATTGTTGATGCTAAGGCTGGCACCGTTGATAGGGAAGTAGTGAGCTGTGGACACTGGGAAAGCCCTGCTGTACTGGAAAGCACGGTTCTGGATCAGCTCAGCATAGATACCACCATCCCCGGAGTTGTTGATATCCTGGCTCTATTAGTAGGAAATTCATGCAAGGCGGTGTCGTCGAGGCTCACCTCGTGGAGAAAGCCGTAGCCGTAAGAGTGGCCGAACTTGCCAGTCTGATTACCACCGTCAGACTTGACGGAAATGTCGATAGCACCGACAGATGCGACTGCAGCAGCTGCTAGGAACGCCTTTGCAAACAGCCCCATGTTGACGTCTGTGAAGATGGTTGCTCACGAAAGTGAAAATCGAACAGTACGCCCAAATCCCAAGCTTTTGTATTTCTGCCATTTTGCCATGCCATTTCATCCGGAACTTGGCAAAATGACATTCAACATGCCGTGGTGATCCCCACAAAAGTTTGCCTTCTCCACCATGCCTGATCTGGGTATTCGGGATAGTAGTTCCCGCAGGTACACACGCCTGTCAGCCTATGAAGCAGCGTCAAGCTTCAGCCATTGGAGGAAGTTCGGCGCCTCTACCGGGCTGTACGGGCGGACAAATGTAACTGTTTCGTTTACTTGCGCGCCGTTCCTGAGGATCCATGTCGATCGGAGCAACCCCTCTTACAGTGACGTGATGCTTGAGAAGTGGGCTGGGCGTGACTAGGGTCAGTAGCGGGCATTCGCCAGTTCAAGACCGCGGACCTCGCAGCGCAACGGTCGCGCCATTGCTCGTGTCGATGCTTTCGCTGAGATTGTGGAGAACTTGGGGAAGTGTCACGGAGATGTCGCCGAATGCCAAGACAGATTCGCAGTCTCTCCGATTGCCTCACGTTTCGTTCTACCGAGAGAACGCCCACCGGACATTGAGCTCACAAGCCGCTGCCATAGGTGTAGATCTTCACGAGATAGAGTTTTCTGATGATGTCTAGAAGTCGCCTCTCCGAAGGAGAAGATGTTGTTCAGCTAGCGGCTCAGCAAATCAGGGACAGTTGAGCCGCACCTTCCAGCAGCTTGACCAAGGTTGTCGTCAACACCACTGCCCTGCCATTCTCATAGTCGTGACATGTTTATTTGCAATAACAGAAGTGCCGCCTGATGTCGGTGCGCATACTCATGAAATCAGGCACTTGGACGTTAGACGATCCTGAGCAATTTCGAGCAACTGTCACAATTTAGGCATCCATTGCACACAGCTCGAGCACCATCACAGGAATTTCGCAAAATGTAGTATTGCTCGGAGTCAGAGGACCACCACAGCTCTGTTGTTGAACCTCTCCTCTCAGCCGAGGAGTCGAGATGTCGAACGCCGATGCACGGTCAGCGTCTAAAAGTTTCTGCTGACGTCACGCGGCAGCACCACACAACATCGCACTGAGGCTGAGTTGAGCCATCACAACACCGGATCAGGGTTTTGTCCTCTTGTGTCGAGTCTCTGGAGTCATATGGAGATGGAGCAGATGAGAAGCTGATGGAACTGGAGCACAATATGACGGCAACATCAATATGACAACTCATAGCAGAGATACGCTAAAGGAACCGCAACATCAACACCAATTATCTTGATCAGAATCTCAACCTTCCACAATGCCGCGAAGATCCAAGAGAAGTAGCCCCAACCCGTCGCCCCGGCCCCCGAAGGACCCGAAAGCAGCGGACTTGCACCTGAAAGGCAAGCCGCCTCCGGATACCCAAGTATCGAACCGGATTCTCGAAGATCTCGAATCTGGGATCATCGAGAATTGGAATCTACCAGAGCCCAATATCAATACGTGTGTGGAGTCAAAACACTGGCCAAGGAACGAGCCCGATCCTAAGAGATGGCACATCGACATTATCCACCTTCTGCACGAGGCATCTATGATAGGGGTCAAAGAAAAAGACTCAGACGCAAGACCCAATAACGGGTTGTTTAGGAGTGATCTCACTCGTGAGATCAGTCAACGCAAACTGAAGAACAAGTCGAGGCAAGGACAGGTCGATTGGATGACGGTGACGGATCTCAAGGTGGTTATCAAGCGCCTGCACTCCATGGCCGAAGGCGAGGAGTGGAGAAAGGCGCAAATGCCAGAGATTTCGGAGAAGGCAAATGCAGAAGCTCAAAGACCAGGGGTGCGACGTGGGAGATCGAAAGCCAACAACGTTCCCGGCTCGCAGGAGAATCTAGAGGAAGCACACGAGATAACATCAACCCAGCGGGAAAAGACAAAACCAGTGACACGTGGTCGAGGAAGAGCGAAGAAGGATGAAACCGACGGAGACAACAAAGTGAAGCCAGCTGACCTCCCCATTCGACCGGCCCGTAAACTTCGAGGGGTCAAGTCTCTAAACGGCAAAATGGTTGCGCCGCCACCAGTCACACCCTCCAATCCTCCAGAGCCGGAAGACTCTAACGAAGAAGAGGAAGACCAAGAAAACGAGCCCCCCGAACCAGTCAGCGGCCGTCACATCTACGGCGACTTCATCAAGCCCACAACCATCGACTTCGTCGCCGGCAACGACAGTGAGGTCCCAGCACAAGCAAAGACCCGGCAAACCCGCAAGCGCGGACGCGCAGACAACGAAAAACCGCCAACAGAAGAGCAGATTGACAGCGATCCCCGAGATATCGACGCGACAGGTTTCCTATCAGAGCTCGACCCCAAAGAAGCGAGAAGACGCAGAAAGCCGAGATTGAGCCGCCTACAGGACGATGTCGTCCTAGAACCGGCGTGGTCGCAAGACTTGCCTCTGCCGGAGACGCCGCTTTTGACGCCTGCGACCGATGGGCCGATCTCAGGCACGCCAGCTGCGCCGGTGCAGGTCAATGGGAGTCCAGCGCAAGGCGTCAAAGGTAGTGAAACTCCAAGCTTGGGAATCAAGCTGTTGTTGGAACTACTGCCGGGCATACCGGACAATGCAACTAAAGAGGAGAGGAGTATGCTCGAGGACAGGGTGGCGTTGATACATAGGGACATTGTTGCGTATAAGACGGCTGTGACAGAGATCAATATGCGCGCCACGGCGTAGTTACACTCACATACATGTTTCCGAAGAACAGATATGCACATTTCTGCTAGACTTCTCATCTTGACAGTGCCGTCTGCACATGCTATCCTCAAGTCGCCACTCTCATGTTTGACGTCAGTCAATTAAAGTTTTGTGGTGGCAGGGCCTCCGCGCTAATCTACAAACGTACATGTCCTCAATTGTCGCAGAGCTGCCTGGTGCATGTCAAGTCAACATCAGCTTGGACGATTCCAAACTGCCTCGTGGGAAGTGAGTCACAAGTGTCTCAAACAGGTACTGTCTTCTGCTGAATTCTGCCGCATCCATAACGTAGCTGCCATCACCGTACGAAGCCAGAAGGAAAGAAATCAGTCCCACACGTTCGTACCGCTCGGGCTCCGTCATTCTCAGCACTAAGGCTCTCCAGACACGTACGTTTGGACGGTCATCTTCTAGGTACAAGAACAAACAGCTGAGCGTCTCTCCGAACACTATGGGAGGTCGAGCAGTACTGAAATCGAAATCTGACGATTGGAGCTGATCTGTGAGCAACTTCTCAAATGATGCTCTGAGGGACTCCTCGACCACGTAATCGCCTTGTCGGTACTGATAAGAGCTTGGCGACCACTCTACAGTGGCCGCTTTCCCCACTATATCGATCCTCGCATATATCGTGCGCCCGATATGCTTCGGTCTAGTCATCTCGTATTCGTCTTTGACTAAGCGTACTGAAGGTAGGAGCTTGGCCGGAGTATAAAACACTCCTGTTTTGACGGATGTCCAGGACCAGGTCGCATAGCCGGGCTCAGGCCGTGGTTGTTCGAATCCACGGGTAATCCATGCAAGGTCTTGTAGGAGCGTGTCAATCCAGATACCCGCTATATATGTATCTCCCGATCGAGCCGTTTGCATCCGCTTCACCACTGCTGAGATCGCTGGCAATCGATCTTTTTCAAAGGTCAGCCGAAGCCAGGAACATTGCTCCACATCCTTCCGTAAGCCTCATGGGGTTTTTCGAATTCGTGCTCCAGAGTCAACGCAGCATAGTAGGGCCCAAAATGTCCTCGGCACCATCTCCCGATCGGAAACCCTCTCGGCATTCCCACTACAGCTGTTCCTTGCCAATGTGAACGACGCAGGCAGATAGCCTCCGCTTCTGATACACCCAAGCGCGTATTAGAAGCGGCCATGACTCGATTGTGTTTTCGGGATCATTGATCGGAAGGTCTACTCGACGGTGCGGGATCGGAAATTTACGTTCGCGCACGAACAAACCCATGTCACCCACCGAACTGGTTCCTGAAGCGCCCGGGTACATTGACGGGAATCTTTGGTCGCTGCTCTTCGAGCATGTAGCTGCTATTGTAATGCTGGCACCTTCATAAACGTCGGCCATAGAAGCAGCAGCGTGCTCCCAATCTTGTGGACTGTCTTGGAAAATACCCTGCGTCGCCAAGTCAGAGTGGCTATCACGATAAAAACTCCAAGAACCTCCAGAGTGCGTCTATCCAAATGTATTCAATGCCTATACTTAGGCAAAGCATGACCGCATCCAGGAACGTTTTGGGTAAGTGGTCAACAGCAATCCCACGCGTGAGGAGCTCAAAAGTTACAGAGGTCAACCTCAGTGCCGGGCCTTTTTCGCCCCAGCAATGGCTCAGACATGCATATCGCGGCTTGGATTCCAAACCTTCCTTCAATCGTAGCTGGCCCTGACTGAGCTCGAGGAGTCGTTTGGGAACTAACTTGGACTCTTCGATTCTTTTATGACAACTGTGATTCTGCTCGCAATCACTTAGCCATGTTTGATTGTTAACGCAGCCTGTCGTGACGAGGGTCCCGCACAAGCTTCCTGGAGCTGGCGCACGCACCAATCTGTCTTGACGCTTATCATTGCCAGGAAGTAAGCGTATGAGCGTGCAAGAGTATCTGTAGGGTGTGCAGAATTGAGCAGTGAAGAAAGCACGCACCCTCCACACTGAAGATAGTCAGCTTCGCACTGGACCACTTCAGATCGTCAATGGGCCAGTTCAGCCACAATTCGATCGAGCAACCTTCAACCGATGGGCGGATATGTATACTTGTAGACATGGTAAACGACTCTTGTGCGACCGCCCCTGTCCAGTTCCTGAAAGATTCGACGATGAGACCACACATTCCACAATCCTTCGCTGAGCCCGCTTCGTACTCTGTCATATATGCATTTGGACTGTCGAATTCGCAGCTCAGATCGCGAAGTCGTGTTCGAGCCACAAGCGCGCTTACGCCGCAGTGAACGCACTCAACATCTGGTCCCATCATGCTGCCAGTGACTCGTGCTCGTTATACTCGATGCGTCAGACTTGAGTCGATGTAAGCAGCATGCACAATAGCGAAGATAGTGCTTGTACAATGTCTGTTTTAGAGGAAACGAAAGTCGGGTTTGCGGAGCGGGGTAGAGGTGGCGCATCATTTGACGACGTCCTAGTCTCTACACAGATACTGTAGGCTTGTAAAAAGAAGAGTACAGTTCATTGCAAGATTTACTACTACAATGAAGGAGGCAGTTAGGAGTCGACCGTGGATATCTTGCAAACAAGAAATATTCTGCTAACTACAAATGGTTTTGCCTTCCCAATAGCAAAGTGGCCTCGCCAGTATCGCCGCCCGATTTCGACACGCGCACGGAGAACGAACGCTTTGATTCGATATTCGAAAAGACTCGCGCGTATGTCGCAAAGGGTATACATCAGACTATCCCGAACTACCCGGCTGGAACTGATCCCAAGTCTTGAGCAGATGAGCTGTCAAAGGAATCGCAAAGAACCGCAGCTTCATGCAGCTGTCGTCCAGCCCTGCTCTTAGGTGATACAACTGAGATAAGACGGTACGAAAAGTGTAGGACATCTCCAGATCCTATTGGAGGGTTGGCGGTGGCATGCACGAAATCCTCAAGGCACTCCGCCCGAGCATTCTAGGGATCTTGTATCCCATACTACGGCGAGTGTGGAGATTGTAAAGCGGGTGGAAGGGTAATGGCACGTGAAAGCCCGTATCGTAGTGTTGCGCAGTCAACGCAACTGCGGTCGTCCTAAAGATCCCTCAGTTCCTCCGCACACGTGCACCTCGAGAGCTTGTAGTCGACGGACGAGCTCAGACGATCTTGAATTGCTTAATGGGAAGCGATTCCAGGAATTTCTTTGAGCGCGTCTTTTTTGGTGTGTCTGCATCACGACGATTCCATATGAAGATTACAGATCCGATTCGTTCATATGTCTCCTTTCCGATCAAGCGGAGCACAATTCCTTCGTGTATGAGGAGATGTTTGGATTCACAGAGTAGTAAAAGGATGAGTTCCTGTCCAGGGAGTATAGGGTGGTCGGCAGTGCGGTAGTCAAAATCTACACTCTGGTGGTGACGTTTAATGATGTCTCGGATAGAGTCGAAGTCGCGGCCCAATCTGAACGGGTCCTGTAGCAATTCGATTTCGAAGCAGTCAAATGTCGAGAACTCGACAGTGGTGCAGGGTCCCATTATAGTGATGCTGGCGTTGTTTGCGTAGCCGAAATGAGCCGGCCCAGTCACTTTATAATTGACATCGATGAGCTGCACAGAAGGTAGTGGCCGAACTTTGGGCCTCCAGATCGCTTGATTCACAGAAGTCCATGACCAAGTCGGGTGTTTTGTCGTGGGTCGAGGTCGTGCCGGCGTTCTGTCTACCTGCCAGGCCAGGTCTGTCAAGAGGCTCGCCACCCACATGCCTTCTACGTACGTGTCGCCTTTCCGGAGTGGCTGCACCCGTTTGACGAAAGCTGATATGGCGGGCAGACGATCACTCTCAATAGTGAGATTCAGACGTGCGTAGTGCTCGATCACTGTCAGCCAGTCTGTGATGGAGTCCGCTGCAGATCTTTTGAGAGAATCATTGTGATACTCAGGAGAGGATTCATATCCATCCCCCGCGATGAAAAGAGTCTCGCACTCCCAGTATAGTTGCTCTTGGGCTAGATGAATAACCCGGGGCGAGAGTACTCTTTCTTGGAAAACCCAGGCCCGATCAAGCAGCGGCCATAGATCCATCCAACGGGGTTCCCCAGGCCTTGGGAAAAAGGTGCTTTCGTTTCCGTACAAAAGTCCTGTTTTCTGAATAGGACTGGCCATGAAGCCGTCCTCGGCACGCGAAACACACCCCTGATCGCTGTCGCGACTGCATGTTGCTGCGATTGTGATGACTGAGTTTTCGTACACATCCGCCATTGATGCTGCCGCTGTCTCCCAATCTCTTATGTCATCTTGAAAAATGCCTGTATTCGATGTTAGACTGAGATGTCACCAGATGTGTCAACATCACTCACACAATGCGTCGATCCACAGGTACCGTATATCTATGCGAATACAAAGCCTGACAGCGTCTCTAAAAGTTTTCGGCAGTTGCTCAATCGCTACGCCGCTCATCAATGTTCCTGAAGTCTTCGAAGTCAATCTGAGCGATGGCCCTTTTGGCCCCCAGCAATGGCTCAATGATGCGTACTGTGACGACGGCGGCAGATCCACACCCTTCCTTAAAATGACCCTATCATTGTTCAACTCCAGAATGCGATCAGGCGTTGATTTGGGTTGGCCCGTTCTTTTGCAGATCTCGTGATCCTGCTGACAATTATGAAGCCATTGTCTAATCGTCGATGTGGCTTGCAAAGACGACGTGTCTCCAGAAGCATCTGTCAGTTCACGTACATTCCACGCTGAGCGGACACCTGCAGTATAGACGTATAAGCAGATCCAAAAAGCAATTTGACCAAAGCTCCGCGGATCTCAAGAAATCACTTACCTTTCATGCGAAAAATGTCAAGTACTACAAAGTCTCCCTGAGATGCATGCAGAGAATCGTGGTCGTAGAGGGTGACGGCCATTCGACTGCCATGCCGAGAATAATAATTAATCTGGAACGACACCCCTACAATTGGGGAGTCTTGCAAGTTCTCCGCTCGCCAGGTGACAACCGCCTCAAATACCAATTTATAGATATGGCAACCTTTCGAACCGGCTTCGAGAGCCTCGATGGAAACATCATCTCGAACGAAGTACTCGCGATGCCACGTCTCCCAGCCTTGATGCAACTTGGATTCGGCTTCGAGTGAACTCAGGCCACACATTGCGCAAGAGCCGGAAGCCGCCTGCGAGGCAAACCATTCAGGGCTGAGATATGCGTGATGTACCTGATCGTTGTCCATTGCTCCGTCTCTTTTCACGTCTGATTTCCTTGCGTCAGGGCCTACTCTTACAGGGTTGTTCGGAAGTAACTCTGTGGGAATTCAGATCGAGGGAGGAAGCGTGCTCAAAAAGAGACTGCGTAAGCGACAGGGAGTAGGAATCGGACAGACTTATGCAGCCCACAAGGCTCAGCGGGGTACGAGTGGCGCAGCACCAGTGTTACCGGGCTGCTGTGGCGAGCTCATCAGGGCTTGCGGTCGAGTACAGCCGGTGAGAGGTGCGGATGGATGGCGAATGTGAGCTGTGGATTTCAAAGGGAGGTGGGAGGGCCGCAAGAGTCCATCCTTGGAAAGCACGTTGGTGCCTGCATCACGCAGGCGACCATGTCTTCATCTGACCAATCAGCCCCGCCGAACACAACGATGAGCTCTGAATCGAAGCAGCCACGGCTTGATGGGTATTAAACTTTTATTCCTTCTATATCTCATATCGTATCATTTCACATATCGCAGAGGTTTCTAAACCGTCTATGCGCGGCTGAGGTTGGCACCCTCCTCCTGCTTCTGCAGGCCATACTTCTTCAGCCTGATGCTCTGGATAGCAATGAAGCCAGTGGTATCCAT
This sequence comes from Phoma herbarum, assembly GCA_001599375.1. Taxonomy (NCBI): domain Eukaryota; kingdom Fungi; phylum Ascomycota; class Dothideomycetes; order Pleosporales; family Didymellaceae; genus Phoma; species Phoma herbarum. The sequence goes on from BCGR01000026.1 coordinate 368,368, forward strand.
AGGGCTGAAGTTATCCAATGTATCCATGGAAGCCTCTTCCTCAGAGTAGAGCTTCTCAGTCTGCGAGCTGCGACCAAGGACATACGCGTTACCCTTGTACAGGGTGAGGCGGACCTCGCCGTTGACACGGCGCTGGGAGAACAACAAGCTGTTCTCGACAAACTCGCGCTCGGGCGAGAAGTACATGCCGTTGTACAGCTGGTAGCTCCAGTTGTGGGAGACGAACTGGTCGCGCAGGTTGCGCACCTGGGTATCCATGACGAGACCCTCGAGATCCAAGTGTGCGAGGCGCAGCACTGTCATGGCGGGCGAGTCGTAGCAGCCGCGGGACTTCAGGCCGATGAATCGGTTCTCGACGATGTCGATGCGGCCGATGCCGTGCATGTGGCCGAGCTTGTTGAGCGCGACGAAGAGCTCGACGGACTCGGTGTAGGTCTTGTCGGGGGTGACCAGCTTGGTAGGAATACCCTTCTCGAAGTGGATGGTGATGTCGGTGGGCTTGTCGGGGGCGACGAGCGGCGACTGGGTCATGGTCCACATGTCATCGGGGGGAGAGACGTTAGGGTCCTCGAGGATACCTGAGCGAGTTAGCGCAGAGCAGCGATTGTGAGGCAAAGAGCTTCGTACCGGCCTCGTAGGAGCAGTGAGCCAAGTTGGCGTCCATACTCCATGGCTTCGCCTTGGTGGATGTGACGGGAATGCCGTGCTTCTCGGCGTAGTCGAGCAGATCCTGCCTGCCCTTGAAGCGGTCGCAGAACTCAGGCAGCCTCCAGGGCGCGATGACCTTGATCGAAGGCTGGAGTGTGTAGAAGGCGAGCTCGAAGCGGACCTGGTCGTTGCCCTTGCCGGTGCAGCCGTGCGAGACGTAGTCGCAGCCCTCCTGCTGGGCAACTCGGATCTGTGCGCGGGCGATGACTGGGCGGGCCAGCGAGGTGCCGAGCAGGTAGCGGCCCTCGTAGGAGGCGTTGCACTGAACAGCGCGGAAGCAGAGCTCCTCGACGAACTCCTTCTGCAGGTCGAGGATGACCATCTTCTTCGCGCCGATCTTCAGCGCCTTCTTCTCGACCTCATCCCAGGGCTCATCCTGACCAACGTTGGCGAGGAAGCACACGACCTCGTAGCCCTCCTCTGGAGAATTGTCAGAATGAACTCTAGACTCACATTCCAAGATTGAGCATACCGATCAGCCATTGCAGAATGGTGGAGGTGTCAAGACCGCCTGTGAGTCAAGTTAGTCAACAATGCTCGTCACAGCAAAGAGACAGCAATGATTAAACATTGACGTCCATAGCAGGTATGAGCGTACCAGAGTAAGCCAAACAGACGCGTCCCTTAGCCATGATGTGAGAATTGAAGTGTGAAGTGTGAGGAAGAAATGTGGAAGAGTCAATGGCTTAAAGAATGGTCGTCTGGGGCATAAATGCGGGCGGTCGCGATAACCAGCGATAAAAAGTTTAGTCCGTGCATTGCGGGCCGATGTCGCACTAGCTTCGCTTTGTGAACCTCTCACGCCCTGCAAGCCCTGCAGAATGACGGTGAGCGGCAAACCTTGTCGCTAAAAGCAAGTTCGTTAAATGGCTAGTATCAGCCAATCCTCTCTCAGACGGTGAATGCTATTCTCGCTCGTGGTATCACCAATGCATCTATCCAAACGCGCCTCACAAACTCAAGCAGCCCACCGAGGGCACAGACGAGCAGCACAGACTCCCGCCCATGACGACTCATATTCGAATCCGACGGATACCATCCGTGACTCAAAGGTATTAAAACTCTATCAACAAAACTCATCAAGATGACTGTACGCTAATCCCAACGGTAAACGCCGCCGCGATGCGGAAGTATACTGCCTAACCAAGACACAGGAGGTATGAATATGTATAGAGAAACGAATATCGCTCGCCGAATTGCGATGATGTGTGATGGGCTAGAAGGCGCCGCCCGCGACCCTCTCGCGCTCGTAGAACACAATGTAGGCGCGCTCATTCTGCAAGCGGTCCTTTGGATGCAGGTTCCCGGGCTCAAAGTCAACAAGACGATCGTCATTGAATGATCGCCAACAGCCTCGAGCCTTGTCCTTGACGAACGCTGTGTAGTGGCCGCTCCCCAAGGTTGCGCCGATGTGGTGGATGACGGCGTAAGCGTTGTAGATGTACGGTCCATTCATTGTAGGATCTGCCTTGATGCCTGCCAACTGTACAGGACCTTCGGGAGCCTTTTGTGCAATGTACTGTTCTTGCTCAGGGGTCATGGGCGGATCCATATATGGGCTCATGTCAAGGCCCTGGAGAGGAAAGTTGATGGGCGTTCGTACTTTGCGAGCGCTTTCGTTGTGTGATGCGCTGAAGCGCTTGAAGTGGACGACCAGCGTGTCAGGTGCCCGTGTGATGGTGATCTTCTTGATTGCTTCCCGGTCTTTCTTGCATCTGGGACAGCGCCAGAGTTCATCGCCTGCAAGACGCTCAGCAGAGCAGTATGACCTCAGACAGTCCCGTACGTCGCAGGCTTGGTCGCGCGGAATCTCCAAGCTGAGACTCCAGAAGGCCTCGTATGTAGTGCTTGTTATGCCACACGACTGACATGTGAGCTGCGAAGCGTGCTGACCGGCAAACATACTACCAATGACCGACAAGTCGCGATGCTGGTAGCGTGCCCACTCGATCTTGGCGGCGTATTGGCGAGGGAACTGCTCTCGTAGCAGCTCCTGCTTTTCTGTAAGTGGCTGGAGAGGAGCCTTGTTCCAAGTAACGTTCAGATCCTCGTGCATGAAGTCAAGAACAAATTCCAGGAACTCTTTGGCATCCTGTTGTTGGTCGACACCCCACTGTGAGTTGAAATGACCGCAAATCCGCTGTAGTACGTTAGCAATCTGTTTCAAGAACGAAAATGTTGTGACTTACTCTGAATGTACTAGGACGGACGGATGAAATGTCACCCTTAAAAAGATTGGATATCAGGGTTGCGTAGGCCTCCGGCAAAATGCCTTTGGTACCCTTCCAATTTTCTCTTTGCAGATCTCGGTTGTATCGTCCGGTCAGGAACAGATCAGACAACGTAAGATGCCCACTCAGGCATTGCACGACAGAGTTCATGTAACAGGTCACGCCAAAGTTGATCAGCCCGGTCTTGTGCATGCGGACATTGGTAAAGTGCGGCTGCGAGATGTAGACCGGTGGCTGGTTGGTGCGGCCCTGTGGTGCAACTTGCCGCTCATGAACACCGCTGTAGCTGACTCGAGGGACGGAAGGGGCCGGTCGAGACGGTGCGACTGGAATAGCTGGTGGAACGTACTGGGGCACTGGAGGTGGGCGTGGAGCTGGAGCAGCCTGCATCATAGACTGGCCGCCTTCCACGTCGGGGAAACGCCTGAGGAAGTCCTCGGTTGTGCGGTAGAACGGCGACCCAGGCTCCTCGCCTTCCTCCTCAAGTGCAGGTGGCTGTTCAACAACAGCTCTGCCTTTCCGTGCTTCTTCCAGCCACTTCTGCTCTTCCTCAGGATCCATGGGCACGTACTCCCGTCTCCTTCGCTGCAAGTTCAACTTTGCGGCATGGGTCGCAGCAGGTGCTCGGCGAACGCCCCGAGGTCTCGTTTGGCCCGTAGCCAGCAGTGCAGCGGTTGTAGACGTCTTCAGAGCTTGCGGTCCTATCAGATCGATCCACGCATCAAGACCGCCCTTCAACAGCATCGGCGGCCGCTTGAGAGGCTTATCTACGTTGAACTCTGTCAATGTATCGTACAGGCGCTTCAGAGCTACCTCATCGTCGTCCCGGTTATGCTTTGTCAGGAAGTCGGTATTCATCGTAGAGTCGTTGTAGTAGACGACCACATCATAATCGTTTCGGCGCTCGAACATGGCTTGTTCCTCATCCGGTGAGATTATCAGGCGGTCGCAAAGCTGCTCGGCAGAATCACCGTCCTGCAACGTCGACGGCTCCAGACACATGACCGTGCGGTGGTAGATGTGCCCCGCGTCGAAAGCTGACCGGTCACGAACGTCTACTACCAAGACACTAAACATACGTAAGTAGTCGTAGAGTTTGGCGGCGTCGATCTCAAGCTCAATGGCAGCACTGACGGATCGAGTTCGATTCGCAGAGGGCGCAGGAGGTGCGCGTGCCGGTTGTTGCGTGGGGAAATACGAGTCTGGTGTACCGTTGGTGTTCGGTGCATGGCTCGATATGCTCGACGCTGCCAAAGAGTTGCTCCGTCCTCCAGTGCCATTCATACTCCGTGGCGTGCTTCGAGGCGGCGCGATATTCGGTGGCAAGTTCGAGTTGCGTGCGGGGCTGTAAGTTGGACTTGGCTCTTTGGGAAACGAAGCTGTAAAACCTGTGTCGAGCGGGAGTTTTGGAGGTAGTCTCGAGGGTGGTGGAGGCATATCTCGGGGCCCTACTAATCGAACCGTTGATTGATAGTCGGCAGGGGACGGCATCTTGACAGAGAGATCCTGGCTGGAGCGAGCCGAAGCGGTGTCTACTGGCGGTCCAGCACCTCGAAGCTTTGCAAAACGATCGACGAGGTCTCCATTGATGGAGGATGAGCTTTGGTGGACAGCGCGACCATGAAGTGACTGTGGCTTGGGCTGCGGCACTGGTTTTCGCCGGGCGGACTCGACAGAGCTTGCAGGAGAAGCTCCTCCACCTGGCGCAGATGTTGGCACACTTGGCAGCATCAACTCATCGTCCCTCTTTAGCACGCCGGTCCCATTGCGCGAATCCGGTCTCATGTACGAGGAGGCAGAGTCGGACCTGGAGTGATGGGCGCCATTCCTGAGGTTGTCATTCTTGATTATATTCTTGATGCGCACAAACTGCTCTTCCTGCGAAGATATCTCCTTCAGAAGGGTGTTGTAGTCGCGGTGTATCTGATTGCGGCTGCCGGCGATCTTGTCGTAGTAGTCGCTATGCTGGGGAATCAGGACAGCAACGATCTGGTAGGCGACGAGGTACTCCCAATATGCGCCGGCGACGGGGCTACGGTTGCCGAGCATAAGCCTGGCCGAGGTGAAATGCGACCGTGCATGGTCCAGCAGCACCTTGATCTGCGCTGAATTAGCTCCTGCTCGGCGTGGAGTTGCAACACAGCGTGGAGTTTCTACACAGGCAGCGTACCGAGTGATGTCTCAGCCCCTCGACCGTCTCTGTCGCCGAGCCCACGATCTCAGCGATGGGCGGATTGGAGCCGCCAGTGCTCCTCGACTGGCCGGCGCCATCGCTGCCCTGGGCACCATTGGTGTGGCCGTTCATCTGGTGGGGGTGGTGGGGGGTCCGGGGGGGCGGCAAGGGAGCAGTTGCACTCTTTACCGCGCTCTATATTCTGGACAGCTCGCGCATGTCGGACGCAGAGGACGGGAGCGTGTGAGGCGTGCGCGTGTTGGTGAGATTGCCGTGTGCACCGAGACGTTCAGGCGATGGAGGCCCAAGTGGTGGGGCCCGGACGTGAGTGAGGGCGCTGGATCCGCTGCTGTGTCGGCGAGAGGGTGCGGGAGGGCCGTCTGTACAGGGTGAGGCAGCGGAGCGACGGCGTGCGAAGCGTGCGTGGACAAACTGTGGCGCAAGTCGTTGTCACGAATGTCCTTGGTCGGGGGTGCTCGTCGAGAGGCTCCGGCCACAAGCGGCGTCATAGGTGGAGCGGTCTGGGCAGCTGCGAGGTGAGCATCCATCCATGAATCCAACACGCGCAGGGCACTGCACTCGGCCATATTGCATCCAACCCTCTTCCCAGCAGCAGGAGCTGCACCCAGTACGACAACAGTCAACGGACTGACGCAAACCGCCCAAAAGACAGATTGAACGCGCAACACCGACACGATGGCGGGCTGGTTCGGGTCATCCACCAACAGCGCGCTCGACGAGCAGATTGAGCGCGCCACCACCTCGAGCTTGTATGTGCAGGACAGGCTGCAAGGATAGCTGAAGGCCTGTATGCTGATGCTCGACAGAGAGGACATGCCCCTCAACCTCGAGATCTCGGACGTTATTCGATCCAAGACGGTGCAGCCTAAAGATGCCATGCGCTCGTTGAAGAAGCGGATAGGCAACAAGAACCCCAACGTGCAGCTGGCCGCACTGAACGTACGCACTTGCTCGACATGAAGCCCCATTCTATGTACTGTACTAACATTCGCCAGCTCACGGATACCTGCGTGAAGAACGGCGGCGCCCACTTCATCCAAGAGATAGCTTCGCGCGAGTTCCTCGACAACATGACCTCGCTCATGAAGGCGCCCGCCGGCGCTGCGGCAAATCGCGACGTGCAGAACAAGATGCTGGAGCTCATACAGTCGTGGGCGACGGCGGCCGAGGGGCGCAGCAACCTGAGCTACATCAACGAGGTGTACCGGAGCTTGCAGCGCGAGGGATACCACTTCCCGCCCAAGGAGAACATCTCGAGCAGCATGCTCGATAGCAGCGCAGTATGTTCAGACCACATGGTATCTATCACCATCTGCTAACGCAGCACAGCCCCCAGAGTGGACTGACTCGGACGTCTGCATGCGCTGTCGCACACCCTTCACCTTCACGAACCGCAAACACCACTGCCGGAACTGCGGTAATGTCTTCTGCGGTGCCTGCTCGAGCAACAACATCCCACTACCACATCTCGGTATCATGGACCCCGTACGAGTCGACGACGGCTGTTACATCAAGCTCACTGATCGATCGCGAGGCGCACCGGCGCCACCCCGCTTCGATGCGCCCAAGCCAACCAAGACATTATATCAGGGATCGATGGAGCCGCGCAACCCCCGCGTGGAGGACAGCTTCGATGCAGACCTGAAGAGAGCCTTGGAGATGAGCCTGGAGGATGCCAAGGGTAACAGCTCATCTGGATTTGTGTCTCAGGCGCAGCTGAAGTCGCAGTCCAAACCCAACGGAACGTCGAAGAAGCCAGAACCAGAAGAGGAGGAGGATGCTGATCTCAAGGCCGCCATTGCAGCCTCTCTGGCCGACATGGAGGAGCAGAAGAAGAAGTACGCCACAGACTTCCGCCAGCAGGCGACAAACACATCGAGCGGGACGCCTTTCGTTGCGCCGAAGAACGATTTCGAGCTCACTCCTGTTGAAGCGGAAAACATCAACCTCTTCTCGACATTAGTTGACCGGTTACAACATCAGCCACCAGGCGCCATACTACGCGAGCCTCAGATACAAGAGCTGTACGAGAGTATAGGCAAGCTGCGGCCGAAACTTGCACGTACATATGGCGAAACCATGAGCAAGCACGGTATGTGACTAAACCCGTAGGTCTCCCATGCAGTAGCTGACATTCCTAGAAACACTGATTGACTTGCACGCCAAACTCTCCACCGTCGTCAGGTACTACGATCGCATGCTTGAGGAGCGTCTGTCCAGCACGTATACCCAGGCCAACGCCATGTACGGCATGCCTCGCCCCGCCTCCAACGTCTATCCTCAGATCCCCTCTGGCGCACCCGCACCTTCCTATGGAGGCAGCGAGAACTATTACACAAACAACGCAGTGCCCTCAGACCCATATGGGCGGCCGCAGCCCGGCTACCAGTCACAGCCGCAGCAGCTATACTCTCAGTTCGACCAGCGATCAGCTCCACCGCAGTCGTATGCCTCGCCCGACTCATACCCGCAACAACAGCAACCACAGCAGCCGTCCCAACCATATCCCAACCTGGCCTCCTACAGCAGCAGTGCAGCACCCCAGCAACAACCACCCAACACATCCTACCAGCAGCCGCCCTCACCCCAACTCCAACGCCAGATGTCAAACCAATACCCACCACAGCCGACCTCCAACCACCCGCCCCAATCCCAAGCACCACCGTCCAACGTATCCGATGCGGACAGCGTGAACTACTACTACAACGATACCGCACCAACTCCCATCCAACGCACATACAGTCACACCTCGCAACCGCAGTCTGCATCACCACAAATGTATAATCGCGCACCGCCGCAACAGCAGCAGCAAGCGCCCATCTCGCCTCCCGCACAACCCGCGACTGCGTGGCAGAACCCGCCGTACCCGAGGGAGAATGCGCCGCCGCAGCATCAGGCACCTCCTCAACAACAGGCACCGCCTCAGCAGCCCCAGCAAGCGCCGCCGCAACAACAGTGGCAGCAACCTCAGCAGCAGCAGCAGCCGCCGCAACAAGCTCCCCAGCACCAGGCCCCTCCTTCGCAGCAGAGTAACTGGAATCCCGCAACTCCGTACGCGATGGGCGGGTACGGGCCCGAGAGCTTCCCGGCTGCACCGCAGAGTCAGCCGGTGCAGCAGAAGGTTGATGAGCCGTTGATCGATTTGTAGATAGCACTTCTAGGGTTGGGTCCAACAGTTGGAAGTAAAGTAGAGCAGAGCAGACGTGGCAGGGGAGGAAAGGAGAATTACCAGTTCTGCACCCATGATGCTCACCAAACCGACAACTTGTGACACAGTACCATCCTCCAGCCATTCGATCATTTCCAGCAGAACCCTTTCCCGCACTGTTGGCTTTCCCATGCCCTTCCCTCCGCCCCAAGATTCCAATCAACCCGACTAACATCGAACAACGCAATTGTCCGGCAAAACACTACCACGAGGAGAATCGTACGCAAGCGAGATGACCCTGTTCCGACGCGCATACCGCGTGTATCACCATCACGTCGAAGTCGAGAAGAGGGGAGTTGAATACGGGGCTGGGACGTTGTACATCACCAGTCACATTTCGAAGGACAGTCGCGCGCGGCGCAGCGACGCGTTTTGTTCTGGGGTGATGCGGTCACGCTGGTATTTCTACATGGAGTGCGAAGTAGCTACAGAACGACACGGAGCAATCCTCAAGCTGCGTCAAGCGAGGGTGTGGTATAGTAACACAGAAGCGAAGCCGCCGAGGCGGGGGGGAAAGTATGTACACCGGGACTCCAAGCCAGGATCTAAATACCAGATGTGGTGGCGTGCGCTGTGGATATGCAGAATCTCGAGGTCGTAGATGTGGACAGATGGCGTTCAATGTCGTGCATGGGGGTTGGCCGTTGAATTTTGTGCGAGCGAGTCGCGGAGCGGCGACTCTGCTCTAGGGCTGGTGGGCGCAGAGAGGGCTGGATGCGTCGTTTGAGCGTGATGCTCATACGAACTCGGGCCAGTAGTTGTAGGGCGCGAGATTCGGGCCTGTCCACTTCTCGCCGTATGGGTTTGTCCTGCTCCTCGCGAAGAAGCCATCCTGAGCGTGTTCGAGGATGCTGATCCAGGATGAAGGCTCGGGGTGCTTGAGCCACTGCCTTTGTATCAGCACATCATCTTGGTGAATCCTCGATGAAATGAGAGATGGAGACTTACCTGGTTATGAATATGATACGTCCACGCCCCACGGAAGAAGTTTTCCAACGTCCGATTGTTCGGCGGGAACTTATCCTCCTCGAACCTATACTCGGCCACAACCCCCGCCTTCCTGAGCTCCGCCTCTTCATCCAGCGTAGCCTGGAACGAATCTGCATGCTCCTTCGCGGGTGTCGCCGCCGCAGACGCGGTCACGTTTTCCTCATCCTCGCGCCCACGCGTCTTAAGCTCCTTGCGTTGCGCCTTATTGAGGTCGATAGGTTCGAGCTGCGGGCCGTCGTAGCTCTCCCACTCGTCTTTGAGCGAGCCCTTCTTGCCTTTGAACGCGGCACCGTAGTCGCGCAGACAAGGCACGGTGCAGCGGCCTTCGCGGTCCCAGTTGAACTCGGTCCAAATAGGGTCGAAGGCGCCGGTCTCGAGCATGAGGAATTCCTGATCGCGGCCGTCTTTCCACGCCATGCGGCCGAGGACTCGCGGGTGGAAGTTGACGCCCATGCGAATTCCGCCGTAGAGGAGGTAGGATGAGAGCGAGGAGTTGGCGGTGAGCGACATGATGGCAGTGTTGTAGTCGCCGGGGTGGGGGTGTGCGGCCCAGCGCTCGGCGAAGGCGTGCTCCTTGGGGAGGAGGAGGGGTCGCATGTCCCTGAGCATGAGGACGTCCATGTCGAAGTATGCGCCACCGTGGATGTGCAGGACGATGAAGCGGACCGCATCTGAGACAGCAACAGGCAGGAAAGTCATCTGCTTTGGGGTCAGGACCAGCCACTGCTGGCCGTTCTTGTCCTCGATGATGTTCTCGGCCAGCGTCTTCTCTCCGTCAGCGTTGGGGCGACCGGGCGTGCTGTAGTATCCGAAGCCGTTCTTGTCCTCCTCGTCCTTGGGCAATGGGATACGCTTGGGGAAGTTCCAGGCCTTCAGGACGATGTCGCCTCGCTCGACCAGAGGCAGGAAGCGAGCGAACAAGGCGTCCTTTGTCATCATGTTCTTGACGGCGTTGGGGTTCTTGTCGCTGTCCAGCCACAACCACAACCGCGAGCAAGCCAGGTTTTGAGTGTACAGGTAGCTCTTGATGAAGACCTCGACTCGCCATGTCGCGGGGCCGGTCCAGTAGACGTGGTACGGAATGATGGGTCCAGGGCAGGTACCGATGCTTGATCCGTTCGCGGCAATTGCGTCCTTGACAGGCGCGTAGCTCTTCCAGGTGTTGTCGTGACCGTCTGCGTTGACGTACTCGGCCTTGCGGGGGTCCTGGGCACTTGCGCGGGCAGACTCCTCGGGCAGCTTGTAGTAGCGAGACTCGTCGTCGGCGAAGAACTTCAGACAGTCGAAGACGTTCCTCATCTTCTCAATGCCGCTGTATGTGCCCCTGCACTCCTCCACCAGCATGTGCAGATCGGCCTCGGTGTCGACGTGTGGGCGGGGGCCCATGTAGTCGTCCTTGACCTTGACAGCGGTGACCGGGCGGTTGAAGACATTGGCGTGCGGGTTGATAGTGACCGTCTTGGTGGTGCCGGCGAACTTGACCTGGACGCCTGACTTTGTCGTCTTGATCAGCTCCGTCGGGCCAGCCTTGTCGAGGAACGCGGGGATGCCCAGCTTCCCCTTGGTAGCAACACTGGGGTCGCTCACCAGGCTTATGATACCGTAGATAGCCGCATACAAGAGCGCTGCGAGCACGAGGTTCTTCAACAGGGCGACGGCCGCCCGTACTTTCGACTGCTCCGCCATGGTGAAATGCCGCGCCGGGGTGAGCCCGTCGCTGCTGGCTTGAGATTGCTACCGGACAGGCGCCAGTACTACCGCGGTTTTTGGTGTTCGAGTGTGTACCCCTGGGCGGGTCGAGGGATCCTGCGAGAGCTGGGCGCCGTACGGGGTCGACGTAGAAGCCCGCGGAGCTATGAGGGGGTTCGCAGGCGCCGCGCGGTGGGCAGAGACTCGGTGTGCGGGTCGGACAGTCGCAGAGGGGCGTACTGCCGACTATAAGGCGAGCGAGGGCTGAGTGCTTGGGCGCATGCAGAGAGTGAGCCCAAGGACTTGGTGTGCAGCTTTGCGAGGCGGTGCACCGTTCGCAGAGCCGAGTGACGATCGATCGCAGCGAATTAGGGGTCCAACCACGAGGTTCTAAGGTTCCAGGCGTCTAGCAGCAGCAGCAGCAACAACAACAGCAACAACAACGGCGAAGAAGCAGAACGCGCACAACAAGGAGAGACAAGAGGAGAGACAAGAGCACGACAAGCGGCGCGCGGCATGGAATTGTAGTTCTAGCCTGCGGGAGCTGCCCTGCTAACGTCGGGGATCCTCTCTAATTTCCTGGACATGGTCACTGCGCCGCCCGCCCCTGACGACCTGTGCTACCAAAACACCCTTTCCAGCCGCCTTCGAGACTTTTGCTGAGTTCGGCCATCGTATCTCGTGTCGCGTACAGTCTTTGCTGAGCCAGGAGGCCTTCAGACCGCCGAAGTGACCATCAGTCGCGCATGCCATTGCTGCATTTGATCACTCTTGCCCCCAGCATCGTCGTATTTGGTGTACGACGGCAAGCGCAGGTGCCACCTCTAACTTCGACGTTCGCGATTGCTGTCCTATCATTTTCATCACTTTTCCAAGCGCGTCTTGATGCTTTCTCGTTGTAGCCTCTTCAGGGCGATCAGGTTTGGCAATTCTTCACCGCCATTGTTGCGTCGAGCTTGCACCTTCATCTCCAAACGCGCATACTCAGTCGTCAAAGCCCCGCCACGTGAGGAGCACTTCGACGTGCCCTGTCGCTCAAATGGTTCTGTCAAAGTTGACGTCTACCATTCCGTCGATGCATCGTCCCCTGTGCTTATCTATCTGCCATCTGGGCCTGTAGTACCTGACAAGTCTGAGGCAGAGGAAGGTGTCATCGACGCTTTGCGTGCATCGAGCGCAGCCACCGTCGTCCGCATCAACTATCGTGCATCTTCGCAACATCAATTTCCAACACCTTACCATGACGTTCTCTATGGTTATGATTGGATACAGGACAACTTGCTCCTCGATGCGTCTCAGAAGCCATATGCAGCGCGCCTGGGCATTTGCGGAGAGCTAATGGGTGGCTCTATCGCCACGATGCTGGCTTTGACCGAGTGTCGAGTAGGTGAGAGCCGCATCGTAGCCGCTGCGGTGAACAATCCCATTGCAGATTGGGTCTTCCCTGACGATTTGCCTCATGTCAGCGCATCAGAGCTTCCAGAACCAGCATCGTCAGAAGAGACAGCATTTCCCGCCGGAGAAGACATGATGGCATCTTTCAAGGCCCTCAGAGTTGGCGAGCTGCCCAAGACGAAGGCAAAGCGAAAGAGGAAACCGAAAGCCGTACCACTCACGTCGTGGCAAGCTTGGGCGGGCAGCACGATCATACCCACTCTGCCTCTTGCTGAGATGCGCAGCGTGCTTTTCAGGCGACAAGAAGATATGTTCGACCGCTTCGCCTCACCAATTCACTTCTTCCGCTCTCCACACGCGCAACTGCTCATGCCCCAAGCTGTAGACTCAGCACTTGAACAGCCCGACTATGCACTTGATCCCGAAACTCAGATGAGTCTCAACCACTTTGAGTCATTCAACGGTGGCGGCAATGCGCTTGAGCTTGGAACGCCGGAACTTACGAGATGTCGATCATACGCACGTGTCTACCCACAGGCAGGCAATGGAAAGGTCAGCCTACCATCCTGGAACATTACTACCGGGTCGCAAAGTCCACTTCATGATCAGGCAGCGGAACTATCGAAGTTACTCAGACGAAGCATCGCCAGACATGCGATGAAGTCTCAGACCGGCCGTACCCGCGCGCACGACCCTTCGGAGAAGCAGTACTACGATGAGCATGCTACATCTAAGGTGTTGTTCGATTCACTCCCTGACACGGGTCTCTGGTCACAGCAGCTGTCCGAGACAGCAGGAACTACACGCATCGAAAACGTTGGAAGCTGGATGAAGCACTGCCTGGCTCCAGAATTCTCGTAATCCAAAGACTCTACCCGCAGGACCGACGACATTTGTCTCAGCGTTACCACAGTCGTATTTTTGGGACTGGATTGTTTGTCTACTTGGATGCACACAACATCCACCGCGACACTAGCTCAATCCGAAACATCACGATCAGCCAACAAGAGGCCACAATTAGGTACTGCAGACAGCCAAGACTCGAGCTGACTGGAGTCAATACTTCCGTAGCTCCAGTGCAGGCCGAAATAGCTCGGATTGCCAGCCAAGAGCCTACGGCATCCAATCTGAACCATCAAGCGGAGACCGATTCCGCCGTTCACAATGGCTCTGCTGTCAGCGCACCTGCTCGTTACTCTGACCAAGAACGGCCTGCGCGTCTGGAACAAGGCGGCTTTCATCCTGTCTCAGCGTTTGCTTCGAACTCCGGGCTAGGCGGTGCACCTACTTACTAATGTTCACACACGAACGCAGCACATGCTGCAGCACCTCGCACCCCGGGCCAGATCACGCCTCCCGTCCAGGCCACTCCGCTCTCCGTCGATGGGGAAAGACCTCACCACTATGTTCACGCCTACCATCAAGCCAGTCTCGAGCTTCTGGAGGCCCAATACCGCGAAGGACAATTCGTGCATCAGGCGAGGTGGAAGTCTGTCGCTGCGGAGAGGAGGGACATTGCTGATATCGATGGAGAAGGGAATGAAGTGGGCGACCTCTGAGGATTGCCGTTGGTGAGGAGGCAGCTGTCGAAGAGAAGAGCAGGAGGACTGTAGTCAATGTAGCTGAGCAACGGGGGAAAAATGCGTCCAAGAACGGTGATAAGTGTAATGATGTATTGGACCAAGACTTTAATGAAGACATTTGATCAGGAATGATGATCCTGTACATGATTGAGCTTTACTCTTGCGGCCTTCAGAAGCCCGTTCGTACCCCGTCGCGGCGCAGTGCCTTATTCCGACGAAGACAGAGTTCCAACACGGCCTGAACGCTCTTGCCGTCTGGTCGTATTGGCTACTGTTTTCCGGTAAGTCTGCCCTTCCCATTCCAAGCCACTCCATCCTGCGTCGTTCCACGCCCTCCCAAAGCCGTGCAGCCCCTTTCTAACCACCTCCCTGCCCCAGATGCCTCTCGATGCGTCCCAACGGGCTATAGGGATTCGCCAGCAGAACATTTGTCTCACGGCTAACGCGAGTCTGCGCTGTTTGTCAGCTGCGCAACAAAGCCGTGGTCTTGTGAGAAATTACCAGAAGACCGCCTTTGAGCCTGCCTTTGAGACGGCCAAACATCGCGCTTGATATTGCAGGCAGACCTTTATACCCTTATTAGTAGATTGGAACGGCGGGTGTATTCTATCCTACAAGCATAATATTTTCGCTCAGATAGCACGGGTCGTTGGACGGTTTTTCATGGCTCGTGGAGGAACTGTAAGGGAGCGTGAGGCTCGGCTCCCGCCGAGGCTGATTGAGGAGTCGGAGGACGATATTGACGATGTGTTTGAGGAGCAGGGGGATAGGGATATGGTTGATCGGACTGAAGAGCGATCAGCAGAAGAATCTGAGGAGACTGAGGAGGGTGGTCAGGAAGACAGCGAAACCGAAGATCGAGAAGAAGAGGACATTGACGGGACGGCACAAGCGCAGCCTGGTGACAACGCATTTGATATCGAAGAACCTGAGGACTCGTCGCAAAATACAGCCGACAATCGGTCACAAGCAGCAGATGAAGATCAGGAGGAAGACGGAACTCACGAACGGCGGTTGATCACCGCAATCTACCAAAATCGGGACCACACGATTCGAAATTACCTGCCCAATAACCCACATCCCTCAAGAGACGAGACTGAATGGCCAGTCCCTCTCCTCCAGGCCTTGCTCGACTTTTCAACAGTTACCGCGCACCTAGATCCTGAGCATGTCCACGAAATCCTTCAACATTTGTTCGGCGACAAGAAAAAGTACCGACTGGCGAGATCACTCAAGCATCTGAGCGAGGCCATTGAGGAAGGCAATGAGGCTCGCAAGCGACAAGCTAAGACAGTGGCTCAGTTCAGTGGAAGCCAGATCGACACTGCAGATGGTATCAGGAAGCAGCCACGACTTGGAAAGATCAGAGCCGGGTCGTTTAAGAAGTTTAACGACGTTCATGGCCCTTTCTTCGGGGATGCAGCAGAGCCTGAGATGAGCGGAGACGAGGAAAACCATGCAACTGAGGACGCAGATAGTGGAAGCGAGGAGGCCGATCCCGCTGGGAACCACCAACATGACGGTAGTTCACATTCACGCCCAGGACAAAATATTTGTATCGTAAGTCCACAGAATCTCCGTTGTTATACCTCTAAGGTTCATGCTGATTACATATCGCAGTCCGATGGGAAGCGGAAAGCCGACTCTGCCCCGGACGCACAAAGTCGCCCTGCAAAGACACCCAGGATCCCTGCCAATGCGTCCAAAGCAGCTAAGCGCCGCTACATGGAGAATGATTTCGAGATCCGAATAGCAGATGGCGAGCTGCAGCAAGCAGAGATCGAAGCAAAGTTCGCAAGGGCAGCAAGGACCTCGGCTTGGCTGGGCAACGGGCTTCGAACATATGCAGTATCGAACAGAGAAGCGTTGGAGGCGGACAAGAGGGTAATAAACTCACAGAAGAAACTCATCAAGCTCAAGAGGGAGAAAGAAGATATGACGAAGGAGTGGAGGAATGATTCGAGATCCAAGTAGTCAGAGAAGAATGAGGTCGGTGCAAGGAAATTAAGCGTATTGCCACCTGTAGATGGTAAGCTAGAAAGTTTTCTTCATTCGGAAGGTGTATTTCCAAGTGTTCCGTCTTTATGGCTACGAAGCTGATTCTTTCCACATAGGTGTCCCATGACATGACTGCTTAGCCATGCATTTGTTTGGCGTAACGCTTGCGGCAGGTATCTGGCAATTCTGTCATCTGTGCACATCCAGTTTGAAAGGTTTCTTCGCACATCTATCTCGTTCTGAGACAGACTCGCGAAGTTTCGCCCAAACATCAAAGATGTCTCTCCATTCTTTGTCCACGACAAACATTACGTTTGTGCTATGCTCTCTTCTTGTGTTCTTAAGTTGCTATCGCCCGTGCTAGTAAGTGCTCTCACCTTTTGCGTCTACAATCGCAGCCATGCCACCAAGACAAAATGAGAACTCCCCAACGACATCGTCTCGGGCGAAGCAAAACGCGTTGCGAGCCATCAGAGAAAGCTGGAACATCAGGCATGTTTTCGAGATGCTCTCCCCCGAGGCCATCAAGAACTTCAAGCAAAAGCCTCCGAATGATGACTTCTTCGAAGAGGAGACTCTTGCTCTTTTGCAGCGACTGGGAGAACTAACCAAAGATCAGAAAACAGAGGTCAAGACTAAGCTCGAGACTAGGTGGAGCGCCCGAAACCACCACCGTGAAGATGGACCCCACAATGCTGGAGCAATCACTGTCGGAAAGACGCCCGCTATCAAGAACCAACATTTGCGCGCTGACATCGAAGAGTTCATCAGAGACTTTACATCGAATGGCGAAGAGGAGATGGTGGATGAGGAGACTGGCGACAGCAACGCGCCAACGAACAATGCCGGTATGTTCACAGCTATCGGAGTTTCAGCCAGCTAACCAGGGCAGAAATGAGAGTTCCGGAACAATCGAGGCCTACATCCACGATCACAAGTAGTTCAACGAACAAGCGGCAAGGCGAGAATACTGACGACACTCAGCCAATGAAACGACAGAATCACACTCAGACTGCCAAAGCTGCAGCAACCGCCTCTGATTCTGAGAAAGATCCAGACACTGAACCTAGAAATATGTGGTCAGGAAGTGATGGGCTTGCTAATGATGGGTCTGCTGAAGATAAAATTGAAGAGAACGACACCCCAGATAACGACTCCCCCTCATCCTCGAGCGATGATGATGAAGAGGACATCAAAATCCCGGCCGAACGAGCGATTTCACAGATACGAATTGCTTGGTCATTGAGTCATAGCATAGACGAACCATTCGACTTCAGCGTTCTGCCTACACATGCTTTCGATCCGAGGATGATGGGACAGGCAATACCCTTTCGAGATCACCGTCCCTTATTAGTTTCTATCCATCGACTGGCGCAAGCAACGCGAGGCCGCAGCGCTGAAGTTCGAAGGGTTTTAAGAGAAGAGTTCAGGGGTGTGGATGATTTCATCGAAACAACCGCTGTAGGATTGATAAGAGACGTTGCGAGAAGATATGAGAGAGAGAATGAGGAGAGGGGCCAGAGCCGGAAGCAAAAGAAGAAGAACGGGCAGGCCGGTCACGGGAACGATCGAGCTGGAAGCAAGACTGAAGGAAACGATCGTGCCGACGGCTATGAGCGAAATGATGGCCAGACTGCCCCAATATCTCTAAAGAGGATAGCACAAGGTGCGCGACAAGTTCTACCACAGCAATTGTCTCAAGGGCCAGTCAGTGGTGAAGGCGCTTCCAGACCCCACGATGCAGTCACGGCCGCTACATCAAGCACAATCACTCGTTCGATCGTCAGCGTTGCACCCGAAATCGATCCGCGTAGCTCGATTACCCAATCGGTAGATGTGAACACTCTGCGCGCTCAGGGAGACGCTGTACGCGCCCACAACGAGTCACTCCTTACGGCTATAACGCAGCACTCCACCGCAAACCCACCGGAAGTACCTTCCGCAATTGAGCACGACTACCTGCTTGCAGCTGACGAGCTCGACGAAGCAGAAGTTAGTTTGCAACTAGCCCGGCTGGACAGGAGCCTGGAATTGAGGAGCGAGATGTATGAAGGGAAATGCTAGATGCGAGAGTCTTGCAGAGCGAGATTGAAGTGGAGCTTAGAAGGACTGCGCTGTATGAGTTGATGGCGAGGGGTTTGGGTCTCGCGCTAGATGACGAGAATGAGGTTTAATGTGAAGCATGAAGAATTCAGCAGAAAACC
This sequence comes from Phoma herbarum, assembly GCA_001599375.1. Taxonomy (NCBI): domain Eukaryota; kingdom Fungi; phylum Ascomycota; class Dothideomycetes; order Pleosporales; family Didymellaceae; genus Phoma; species Phoma herbarum. The sequence continues at coordinate 386,568 of BCGR01000026.1, forward strand.
GAATTTGAGCCTGTAATCTAGCAATGTGCATAACACGTGCAGGCAATCGTTCTTTCCTAAATAGCCTCTCATCTATAAGACACGCCCAGGTTCGCACATGCGATAGTATAGGTTTAAATGCACATGAGTCAGTCACCTTCGGCCGTAGGCCATGGAATCTTGGAATAACATAAATTTTCCATGCCACTTCAAGCTCATCTGGTAAGATATACGTATGTGTAGAATTGCAATAGAAAATGTCGGCAGCCTAGCCTCACGAATGTGACTCATTCCATCCACTTCATGACTTGCGGTCATGCTGCGGAAAGGAGCGAAGAAGGGGACGGACCACTAGCCCAGCGACTGAAATACTAACAATAGACAGGAAGGATCTCATCGAAGTCATTGCATCAAGCTAGGAAGTTTAGAACATTAGCATCTTGCTCAGCAAATATGGTAAAAGGGAGAACCAGTATTGTAGCAAGTAGATGGAGAGACTAACGACGACTTTCTCGAGGACTTAAATATGTTTATTATGCGACGAATGACTGATATCACCAGCAAAATACAGCCATAGGGCGACAAGATTTGCAAAGGTTTATCGATGGAGTGCTGGCAAGGACGCACAGCGAGAACATGGAAGGGATGGAAGGCGTGGCAGCAACCTTCAAAACAGGTAAGCAGCTTCAACGTGTTTTAAACGATATCCCAAGCGTATCAGAGCTTGGAGGGAATTGAATCTCATCGGTGAAGCCCCATATGAACGCATGGTTGAAGACCAGGATGACTCTCGGCAAGGGCGTCTCAGCTTACTCCCACCAAATCGCTGTTCGAGAGTGAAAAGAGAGGAAACTGATCCTGGAGTGCCACCTTGGCAGCTCTGTCCATCATCAAGCCGACCTGGAGGCTCTCGGCAGACTCAACACTTTTTCGACATCCTACCAGAGTGTTCTGATGATCCACTCAAGGATCATCGCGATCTCATAATAGTGATCTACAGGCTGGCGTACGGAACAAAAGATCGTGTGAAAGGGAGTTGAATAGCTGTTGCAAATTCTACGAGGAAGCCGCAAGTGAGGTTATCACAGGGCTCTCGAACAGGTTTGAGGGAGGGAGTTAGTGGGAGGTCCTGCCAAACGCAACGACTAAGGATGTGTGCAACCACGTTCTCAAGGGCGATAGTAGCGGTCTTGACGGGTGTAGTTACCTTGGTTACTAGGAACGACGTGAATGACCTCGTAACTTCCCTCATGAAGGCAACAACAAACATCATCACACTCCAGAGAAATTACTAGAAAGATAGCCTGAGCACATCTGGTAAGTTCACGCAAGCATCATCAACGCAATACCGATACCACATCATCATGGGTGACGCAACCAATGACAGCGACTTCGCCGCCGCTGACCGTTCGTCTGCATTGTCACCTTCTATCGCCGGCGCAATCCATGAACGGCACGACGAGTGCAATGGCCCCAATGAGCAATTTCCAGTTCTAAAGGCCCTCTGCGACAAAAAAGATAGTCTCTGTGAGGAAAACAATGTCCTCGCTACCGAGATCACGTAAGAGCTCGACAATTGCACGCAAACAGTGCGGGCTGCAATCGAGTTCTCCCACTTTTACGTGGCCAGAAACCTGAGGAAGGCAAAACGCGAACTCGAAAAGGCCAAGAAGGAGTGACAGCGTTCTTTTGAGAATGGGACCGAGCCGGGCGAGCAGCGGGAGGCGAGATTAATAGAGAAGGAAATACAAGTTGAAAAGAAAGGGCTTCCCTGTTGGCCAAAATTGCGGGGAGGCTGGCAATCGATGTTGCTCAGGTTCGAGACGGGGTAAAGGCGAGAACATAAGAGGAGCCGTAAAGACAGGGACAGTGGCCAGAATCGGAAGGGCTTAGATGCAAAGGTGGAGAAGTCGGTATCACCAGGGCGACTATGTCTAAGTTGTTCTTATATCCCGTTACCTCTCATGTGTGCCTTCTCCGTGTTCTCGCCCCTATTTTCCCGCTCCGTCTCATCGTGCCAAATGCCTCTGCCCCGTGCACAGGATCCAGCTTCCTCGCAGCCTCCGGGTCTATCACCTCGACCTCATACTCACCCAGCAAGATGGACAGAGTCACAATTCCAATGCCTCTGGCAAAAAACCTGCCGGGGCACTTGTGCTCGCCGCCTCCAAAACTAGTCCATTTCCCTGCTAAACCGGCATCACTGAACCTTTCCTTGCCGCCAGCACCAGAGACTAGGAGTCGCTCACCCCAGAACTCGCTCAGTGGTTTCTCCACAAGTGCTGGGTGCACAAAGGCCCAGGCCATCGTGTACTGCGCCGCGTACTTACTTGGGATCAGACCAGTGGTACCTTGCTTAATGACGTAGCGCTCGTCGAGCGCAAAGACAGGGCTGACGACTTGCCGCGCGACGAGACTGGCGCTGTATTTGCGAACAGCTTCTGCATAGAGTGACTGCAGAAAGTGCGTTGCGGCGAGTTGCGCGAAGTCATATGTGCCTAAGGCAGGATCGCGGTGCGCGCTAAGTTCACTTTGTACACGCCTGCGTAGAGGTGAACTACGCGGTGTCTCGTAGAGAAACCAGAATGTCACTGGGACCATGAGTGACGTGCCTGCGTACAGGAGAACAAGGGTTTTGGTTGCGCGTCCCTCGAGACCGTGGCCGGGGAGCGAGGCGTAAAGGGATTCGCGCTCTTGCATTAGTGTGGAGCCTGCCACGGGGTCCCAATTAGGATCAACTTTGGAGTGGATGCGTAATAAGTCGGCTTCCCGGCCCCAGGATTGGAAGTGTGCGAGTAGGCGGTCGCGAGCCCTGAAGGCTTCTGAGGCTATGAAGCGCGGAAGACCAAGCAGAAGTGTGTCGGTGCTTTCTATGAAGGTCCATATGTCTTTGGCCATAGAGGGGTAGCTGTCGACTATGGCGGAGCCCAGTAGAGTCTCCGCGATAGCGTGTGTGGCTTGGTCTTCGAAGAAGGCATACAGGTCGGGAATCTCAATCCATTTGTTGGCAGTTACTTCGGGGCAAGCCTGGATTACGTTCCGCTTCAACTTTTGAACAGCTTGTCGTCAAGTGCTGCCAGAGCCGAGCCAGGCGTGTGCTGTCTGACCTGCATCATCTGGTCATGGTCCACGATGCTCTCCGGAGACCTGTAGTAGTCGATCGCAGATTTGGGGCTGCCCACCAACTGGCCCATGATCTTCTCGAGGACGGATGGGTTGGCATCCACCTCGTTAGATGAGCGTAGGATCTTTCTTACATGCTCTGGATTGAGCACAATGAGAAGCTTCTCGCCAGCAGCATCGACGAATGAAAGGTGTGCCGTCGCCATACTCATCCTATAGATCTCAGCATCACGGACATTTGATATCGCAGCGAAAGCATAGTGTTGACAACGCTCGAGCGGTTATCGAGCGCTACTTTACTCATTTCAACACCCACAATGTTGTTCGCAGACACCGTGATACTGGCCGATGTCGTCATGACCTTCGTTTTTGATCTCATTTCACAACGAAAGTGCAATTTTACAGAGACCGGGCAAGGAACCGCTTAGCGCTGCAAGCCATGCGCAGAGCATGACGAAGTCCTGGGTCCAGTGTGGCAGTGTCGGCGGCGCAATTTCACATCGTCGGCCATTCTTGACCTGCGTGAACCAGTGACCCGAAAGTGTCCTTGTGCAAAAAGCTATCGCTTTGATAGCGAAGATTATCTGGACGTACACATTCTCGCGGAAGAGAGACGAGAAGAACGAGCGGTGACCGTCCATCACCGCTGTGGCAAGCGTCGTGTAACGGTGGGTCTCTAGTGCGAAGTGGAGGCTGAACGTCGAATCCACACGGGGCTGCCATTTTGTCCCCTTTTCCAAGCCCGCGGATGACAGTTGACAGGTTATCTCCGCGCGGGAGGATTTTGCTGCTTTGGCCGCGCCGCGTCCAGGGTAGAGTTCGTCGACTTGAGCGTCCGTCGGGCGAGAAATAAGCTCGAGTGGGTCACACTCTAGTGCATAACTGTGATTGGCCCATGAGCACAAGGTCGAGAACTGAGCTGCGACGAGCTCCCTCGACATCCCTCAACTTCACGACACGGAGCCTCTTGACACGACATTCTCCTACTGCTCAAGGCCCTCTCTCGCTTCCTCACTCGTAACCTCTTCGCAGACCCTACTATCAGATAAACCACAATCATGCCCGGAGTCCGTAAGTCGCTGATCTCCCGCCTGTGATCTTGAAACTGTTGTTCTGATACAACGCGCCCACATCCTGAATGACCTCCTCCATTTGGAAAGGGTAACCTGCTTCTGCTTGTAGCAGGAAATCTTTTGCCCTTCGAGGAAAATCTCCAGAACATCCTTCTCCCCAGAGCAAGAACACGCCAAGCTGACATACCACTGAAAGCACCTGATGCGGTCGACCAGCTGAAGAAGGCCTTCAAGGGTCTCTTCGGCAAGAAGAAGGCCAAGAAAGAGGAGACCACGCCGGTTACTGCGGAACAGCCCACCGCGAGCACCTCGAAGCCTACCGAGACGACGCCCGCTGCGCCAGCACCCGCTACCGCTCCTGAGCCTACTAAGAGCGAGCCAGCTCCAGCTTCTACTGGCACTGCACCTGCTGCTGCACCTGATGTTGCACCCGCAGCCCAACCCGCAGCTGCTCCAGCTGCCGCTCCCGTCGCGGCCCCTGTAGACAGCGAGCCCAAGAAGGACGAGGCTGCTGCTTTGGCTGAGGTCAAGCAGGCCACGCAGAGTAGGTCAACATCTCTTTATCTCACTCAGACTCGCGAGTACGGCGACGACGATCTGGGAGACGGTTTAAGGCGGCGACAGAAGGTTGCTCTTGATAATGACTGTGGTGATGGTCCTATCTGAGCAGCCTACCGTTGTCTACCTCGCTGTTGCTCGCTTTACCTGCAGTCTTCCCTTCGGCGTCCCTGGCCGTCTGCGCCGGCCCGTACTGCGTTGGCAAACCGCGTCGACTCGATGTCACCGTTCTTTTATCGTGTTCCTCAGCAGTTTTCTTTGCTTCATCGAAGATACCCATAGACTGACAAATTTCCCGCTTTCAGCCCCTGAGCCTGCTGGTGCTGTCGCACCTGCGCCACCGACTGCTGTCTCCGCGCAGACACCCTCGACCGACGCTCCCGCGGCCACCGAGGCTAAGCCTACCGAAGCACCTGCTCAAGCCGCTGATATCCCTGCAATCCCTACATCAAAGCCCGCTCCTGGCATGTCTGCTACCAGCGGCCCTTTGGACGAGCCTGATTTCGGCGCTGAGCAGAAAGCGAAGCCCACCGCTGGCCTTGGGACAGATGTCGCCCCTGTTGCAGCCGCTCCTGTGCCCACGGCTACTGTGCCTGCCGAGAAGTAATTCAGAGTACATCGCAATTTGCCAGCAGGAGGAGATCTCATAAGGATCCGCTGAAGCCTGGTCTGAAGTAGCATGCATGTGCAGGAATTCTCGTGTTTCTCATTTCCCTAATCCTATACCCCAATTACATGTTAGCGAGCGAGTTGAGTTGTTGGTCTAAGCTGAATGATCCGGCGTTGTAGTAGCAAACCGAAGTGATCTGTTTGGATTTTGGCCTGTTTTTGTGAACTGCGGTGCACAAATTTAAGTGCGACGCGTTGTTAGCAATTCAACGCGTCTTTAAATCACTCGACGACGGTTGATGTCATTGTCCCTGAATTAGCGCGGGGCAGGCGCATCAGCGAACCACGTCAACATTTGCCCTTCAGCCAACATTTCTTTTGCAGCGTGATATTGGACTTACTCGCACTTCGTTCTTCCGCTCCAAATCCCGCTACTCACACACGTCTCGAGAGGTACACTACCGCACGTACCTAACCCGCCAAACCAGCAAAGCCGTTGCCCCAGCCCCACACGAGTCACGATGCAGCGCACACGGAACGTCGACTACGACGATGACGATATTTACGACGACGATGACTACTATGAGGAAGAAGAGGCGGAGCCCATGTCAGCAGACGACAAGGAGCAGATGCGGATCAGCACCATCAGCGCGAGGGAGGCTCTGGGCGAGGCGGGCGCCTTCGTCACCGACGCGCAGATACAAGAAGCACTGTGGCACTACTATTATGATGTTGGCAAGAGCGTGAGCTATTTGAAGAACAAACTTGCCCCGCCAGCACCCAAACAGCCCGCGCAACCAAAGAAGGAAAAGGCTGTGTCAAAGTTCGACCAGGCTGCGAGCGCAGCTGTCGAAAAGGCGCCCGTTCCTGCCGGTAAGCACTCTCATGAACAGTATAGCTACGCGCGACCAGCCTACCCTGTTGCGTCGAGTTTCCCGCTGCCGCCCGTCACGATGCCGTCCACCGCTCATGAGTTCTTTGCCGACGTACCCTGGGGCAACGTCCCCGCTCACAGAAGGGGCGTGATAACGATCGATGAACCGCACTTCAGAGGTGGTCTTCTTGGGGGCTCTTCCAAGCTGGCCGCACTTGCCGCCAAGCGCAGAAAGGAGAGAGAGGAAGCACAGGCAGCGTCAAATTCCAGGGGCGAGACAGACGCAGCTGTCGCCATGCTCGACAAGCTCACTGTCAAGAGCAAAGACAACGCCGCACAGCCTGAAGAAGCCGTTCGCCCCTCGCGCATCGCCAAGTACACCGCTCGGAAACGATCCCCGTCACCAAAACCAGAAGAGCCAATTGAAGAGATGGAGGCTGAACCCGAAGCACCAAAACCAGCCATTACGGTTGAGTTTCCAGCACAACGAGCTCCGCCTTCCATGTTCGCTTCCGTACTTTGCGGACCCACTCAACATCCTCAACCGAAAGGCCTTGTCCAAGATTTTCCAGTCCCCTACAGCTTTTACAAGGAGTACCAGGCCATCAGACCTTTCGACGACCCGAGTCCCGACGACATCGTGCGAGCGGCGCAGGCAAACAAGGGCGCAGGAGCAGGACGGCGTTGATGCGCGATGCTCTTGAAGTGAGCTTTTCTAAGGCATACAGGGACCACACCGAAGAAGAAAAAGCCTGCGGCCACAACGAATGGAGACAAGCTCGCCGATTCAGTCGAGAAGCTGGCGGTTGACGAGCCCAGGGTCAAGAGCAAAAATTTGAATGTGATAGAGGAGCTGCAAAAGAGTGGTATGAAACGGATGGCCAACTTTGTAGTCGTAGGTAAGTATTGCCGAGCCTCCGTCAGGCTTCTTGATGTTGTGTCCGTTAGTGTATTAGGTGCTGACCATGACAGGACATGTTGACCACGGCAAAAGCACACTTATGGGCCGCTTGTTGTACGACCTGAAAGTCATTGACCAGAGATCTATCGACAAGCTGCGCAAGGAGGCCGAAACCATAGGCAAATCGTCGTTCGCTTTGGCTTGGGTGATGGATGAGACAAGTGAGGAGCGCAGCCGAGGTGTCACAGTAGACATTGCGACAAACTACTTCGAGACTGATAAGTCGCGCTTCACCATCTTGGATGCGCCTGGACACAAGGACTTCATCCCCAACATGATCTCAGGCTCATCACAAGCAGACTTCCCCGTGCTCGTCATCGACTCAAATACAAACAGCTTCGAAGCCGGTTTGAAGGGTCAAACGAAAGAGCACATTCTGATCGCGCGGAGTATGGGCATGCAGCACATCATCGTCGCTGTCAATAAGATGGATACAGTGGCATGGTCGAAAGTACGATTCGACGAGATCACGAAGAAGATGACAGCCTTCCTCACAGAAGCCAGTTTCGCTGAGAAGCGCATCACCTTCATCCCGCTCGCGGGTCTGACAGGCGAGAACGTTGTCAGCAAGATCTCAAACCCAGCAGCAGATTGGTACACTGGCGAAACGCTGCTGGAAGCACTCGAACGTATCGAGCTGCCCCAGCGCCAACTTGAGAAACCTCTCCGCCTCTCTGTCGCCGATGTCTTCCGCGGAGATATGCGATCTCCTCTCAGCATATCCGGCCGAATCGACGCTGGGACACTGCAAGTCGGCGACGTCATTCTCGCGCTCCCTGCAAATGAGACAGCAACGATCAAGTCGATCGAAGTCCAGGACGCACCCGTCGACTGGGCGGTCGCAGGTCAGATCCCTACGCTCCACCTTACGGATATCGACCCAGTACATCTGCGACAGGGTGACATTGTGTGCTCGCCTAAAGCGCCCGTAAAGCTGGTCAAGGCGTTCACGTCTAAGCTCCTTGCTTTCGAACACGTACTGCCTATGCCTGTCGAGGTGTTCAGGAGTACACTCAACAGCCCAGGTAGTATCAGGACATTGAGTGCTAAGCTCAACAAATTCACCGGCGAAGTCACGAAGAAGAAACCGAGAATCGTCAAGCCAGGCGAGGTTGCACGTGTTGTCGTGCAGCTAGAGCGCGAATTGCCGATCGAGGAGGGTATGAGGGTCGTGGTCCGCGAGAGGGGGAGGACTGTGGGTGCTGGGCTGATGGAGAACGTTGCCTAGGCTAAGGAGTGACGAATTTAATTCATTGGTACAAAGATATCCGATATCATCTATCAAGGGTGTCCCACTTCGTCTTGCCCCAACAATTTGACGATTTGTTTTTGCATTCTTAGTGTCGTAGGCCTGCATCCATTTCATACACGAACTGTGCGTTATCAAAGGCTGACTTGTGTGCATCAAATACCTCATTGCGGGAGTGGCTCAATCAATGACTATGACGACAAGCATTAGCCAGATCAGGGTGATACCTCAAATTGATACCTCAAATATTGCAAAGTATAATCTGATGGACCGGTCTCGCATTGGACTATTGTAGCTTCATCATCGTCACCATTACTGCACGACAGCCCGGCCCGTATTGCATAGGCTCGCTCGGTGTGGTCAACGGCTCTGCGTATATGGTTCCATAATGGCAGTTGACCTCACATCATCTGAGCTATTGCGAAAGCTAGGCTCATCGAGGACCGTAGTCCTTACTTCTTCGCTCCCCCCACACCCGCAATATCGATCGCCTCCTCGACAAAGGTCAACTCGCCAGCAACTGCCGCATAGTAAGAAACATTGTGCACAGTCTCGTACCACCTTGTGATATTTGGATGTTGATCCCTCCATTTCTTGTCGAGAACATACTGAAAAGCTCTACCAAAGATACTGGCGGCAAACAGATCTGCCAGTGTGACGCGCTCGCCAACAAGAAACGTCTTCCGGTACAGATGGTCCTCCAAGACCTGCATGGCTCTGAGCGTTTGAGCTCGAGACTTGGTGATTTGAGCTTTGACATATGGCGCTCGACCGATAAGCGGTGCAAACCAGCCGCCGAGTGGTGGAAGAACTTCACTGTTGGCGAAAGACATCCAGCATAGGATATTGGTGTTGTCTTGCTTGCTGCTTCCTAGTAGCGTCGTTTGCGGGTTTTGCGATGCGACTGGATCGTCAGTTACACGGCCGAGACGCAAGGCTTTGGTAGCCGGAACTCACAGTAAACAGCTATAGCGATGACTTCAGACAGCACGAAACCATCGCTGCCCACGAATGTGGGTATCTTGCCCAGTGGGTTGAGTTTGAGATAGGGTTCGGGTACGCCCTTGTGAGGATTTGTTTCGATAAGTTTGATGTCGAGGTTGTTCTCCTTCGCCACTGCGAGTAGCGCGGTGGTGCGTGTGTTGCCCTGTCTCTTCAATCAGATATCTTGCCGAAGTCAACATGTGCGAGAGCATGGACGCGTACAATGTAGCTGTAGAGGGTGCCAAAAGACATCGTGACCGCTTTCCTGCCGTGAGAATGTTGTTCTCGTTGTAGAGAATATATCAAATAGAATTTTGAAGCTCCAGAGGCTGAGGTGTCATGTTTATCACTTGGAGTTCAGCGGTCACTTGCTTTGAGTAAGTGCGCGCTCGTGTACTACATTCACAACGGACGCGCGGCCGCGGAGTTGCTGGAAGCTCGACGCTCATTGGCCCTGGAAATGAAAAGCTGATGTGATCACTCAAAGACAGCGACGACGCGTATAGAATGTTGAAGCTGCACTGTACGCATTGAGACGGGACCGTGGAGGGAGCCACGTGGTAGCAGCGATCGCAGTGGAGAAGCCAACAAAGTTGAGGTGCCGCATTCGGAACAAAATCGACGTGAGGCGGGCCCAGACAATAACGTCCGGGGACAGCATTAGAGCCATATTAGATCTGTTAGGTCAGCAGGAATGGCATGACCTCGAGATGGAGATCGTCCGACAATTCAACACATTTACTGCGCAGATTGTGCTTCCACCAAGTACTTCCTCGCAGTAGGTGGGAAGGCATCATAGATTCGCTGGCCCATGTAGCACTGCAAATTAACATCGCTAAATTTGGAAAGTTATAGGGAGTAGGGGCTCAAAAAGACCTTGGTGGATCCTCCAAGATCTTTGGCGTCGGCAGCGGTGGCACAAACCCGTTCCACTCCCTTCCGATTTCGAACATGTTTCTCTCTTCCGGCACTGAGATGACTTTGGATCTTTGGAAAAGGTACTCAGATGTGGGCCTTCGCTCTGGGCTCACTCTTCCAGACTCCGCATCTTCTTCCACTTCCTCAGCTTCCTCATCCTCCCAATCAGGGGCTGGTAGGCAGCCTAGCTCCTCGAAATTCCTAGGTGTACCGAGAGGATCCAAATCTAACGACGACGAGCTTCTGATCAGCCGATTGAAAACGTTGACCGGGGGTTCCGGCGTTGAAAGAGGCAGTGCAATATTCGATTGAATGCGAGTAAAGTTGTATGAGTCACAGCTGGCCGATGCTCGTACGAGGCCATGGGTGGCAAGTGGACGGCAATATGGTGGACTGACTGACTCAAGCGGGTTGTGCGAGTCGATGCTTTTCTGGGAAACGTGTGAGTAGGACAAAGTCCCAAATCTCTTTGCATCCCATCGAGAGTCATGACCATTCGTTTCGGTATGTGTCGACGAGGTGTCACTCATGTCTTTGACAACGAGAGGGTGCAGGCCTGGCAGGCATGCGCTGACAATGGACAGTGTTTGAGCGATCTGCATGCACAAAGAAAATGTCCAGCTCTCTACGATGGACTCAGAAGCGACCGAGGTATTGAAGATGTACAGCTGGACGCCAAATGCTGCAACGATGCTGTAATGGTCAGCAAGGTCAACCCAAGCGAGACTCTTCACTACATACCTCATTCGTGACCAGAAGACTGCGGAAACGTACAATCGATTGCCGACTGAGGTGTCTCGGATCCATATAGCGAATGGCACAAGAACCAACAGAATCTCGGTAGCGATGTTGGTTGATGTAAGATAGTTACCAAAGGCCCCGATGTCGATGCACTTGTTGCTCAGCACATCCCAAGGTGTTGGCATTCGACACTGAAAGGCTGTTACTACAATCGCACTGATTGTCCAGCCGCCAGTAAATATTGCAAGGATTCCAGACGTGTATTCGAAAAGGCGACCGGCAAACAGCTTCCGCATGATAAGGCTGAGGCATATCCTTGCGCAGCCCATGTTTGCAATGAAGAGCATGTTGGAAGCATATGCGGCCTGTGTCCGTCAGTGGCTACAAGTCGGATCTGATATGATGATCATACCTTTTGATATACGGGATTGTCATTTGATGATTGCGAGTGTCGCTCACTCTTGTTGTCTTTCCATTGTACCGAAATGGCAATCGTCTGACCGAAGCTAAACAACTGGTCACAATCAGTGAGCCAATCTCTCATGCGCATCCTGATCTTTCTCACAGTTGCTAATACCAGTAGCACGTCATCCTGTGCTATTCGTACCCGGTTCGCCCTTCTTGACAGCTTTACGGCAAAGCGAGCGATCAACGTGGAGATGACCAGCGCCAGCAGAGCCCAAGAGATGATGTCCATCACAGTGCTCCGGCTCGGTGTGGAGATATTGTCTCGCCGCTGGAGAGCATAGGAAACTACTGTTGACATTTCGGCGTCGAGTTAGCAGCTTCAACCCGAGAGAAGAGCCAGCATATGTGTTGGGCTATAACACGAATGTAAACCCGAATCACTGCTACCAATACACTAAATATGCAGCAAAGCAATCATATTTGCTTTGTCTGACTCCCGGGTGGGAGTGTACAGGTAGTGTCTATATTTGTCTCCACGACAAAGGCGGCCCTGATCAATACATAGACAGTTGGTGAGGCTGCCTATTTCCGGACTTCCAGCCATACTCGAGGGACGCATGACAAATGCATCGTAGTGTCGGTCGCAAAAGAAGCACGGAAGAGGTATATGCCGTGTTGTGGTCATGATGAACGCGTGCTCAAAATATGTCAAAATATTGTCGGTGAGCGAGAGGGAGGCGGAGTCTCGGGTAGCGAAGGAAGGAAGTCCCGACGCTAACCGCATCGAGGTTCCCCTCACCTCAATCGATGCATCCTCCAGCTCTTCATCACCAATCTCTTGATGGGCCCAGGGTCATCTTCGTTCATCGAGAAATGCAACCTGCCTTTGGCACAGGCTCAGAGGTGTCTATGAGCCAGGCCTTGCCGGAAACCGATCTTGCCACTTTCGAGTATCCTATCACGTTTCCAGGACCGCACTCTTCAACATTCTCGCGCGAGTCTCGACAATATACCAAAGGTCCTCACTGAATCAATTGCACGAAGCTGTGGGTGACAGCGTTGACGACTGTCAAGCCTACGCAACGACAGGAACAACAAGTCACGCTTTGTAAGCTTCGGCAGGCTTAGCGCTATGGCAATGGCTGCCCCTTCACATAAATCGTGGAAGGAATCTTACATCAGATGAAGAGGCAATAACGATGTCACAGTACTCGAAAGCACGTGCCTAGACGATGGTACCTGATGCCGAGGCGACACTTGTGAAAGGCGGGGCCCCGCAACATCCCCGATCGATGTACAACAGCGAGCAACTTTAACTTTGCAAGGCTGTCGGAAATCGTACAAAAAGAGGAAAGTATCTCGTAAATACCGACCGGCTGCAACATAGCAGATTGGAGATCAGCGTAGACATATGCATTGGTCACTGCGAAACCTCTATCATTGGTGAAAGTCTGGACGTCGCCGTGAGCTCCCCATCGATCCATCAGCATCCCGCAAGGTCAATATCGCCGGAGCGGCCTCGGGTCTGTCGAATGGTAAAGATACCATGTGACTCTGGATGCGAACCATAAACGGCATCGCAGGCTTCTCTGCCTACCCTCAGTCGTAGGTTCATCTGGCAGTCTCTACAATTTCCACCAAACCTTCGCCCAGGCCAACATGCAATTCTCCTCGCTGTTTTTGTCATTGCTGACGGTGAGTTCGGCACTCCCACTGGCGCCTCGTCAAGAGCAAAGCCTTGCGCCGAAACTCCTCACTACGTTCAACGACCTGAACACTGCGGTTGCCGACCTCACAACAGCGGTGAACTACTTCGACGGATCTCTTTTTAGTCTCTTACCACAAGCACTCGCTGTCGTGAAGACAGAGGCGAAGCTCGACCTTACCATCCTCAAGGCAACCCGCATCACCGATAAGAGTGCCAACTTCACCGCAGAAGAGAGCACCGATATCGTCAATACTTTGGCTGGTGGCATCGGACCAATACAGGCGTCACTTGAGGCGCTGAAGGCGAAGGTTTGCTTGCCTCTCATATTACGCGGCTTCATAGACTGATGACTCTAGTACCCTATCTTCAAGAAGACGCTTACAGCTCCCATTGTTTTGTTGGACCTCAAGATTTTGAAGAAGCACACCGATGAGCTCACAGATGCATTGACAGCGAAGGTCACTGCCGACAATGCAGGTCTCCTTGGTTTAGGCAAGAGCATCCTAGATCAGTCTTTCGATGACGCCATAGCTGTCTACAGTGCTTGACATGGATGTTGTACTTTCCCGTCCTGCCCAGATGTATCTTACTGGATATTGGTGTCTCTTTTCTCGATCCAGTACCGCCACCCAGGAGCCTCCGAGCAGCTACTTGCGGATGCAAGAGATTCAGTCCATATCTTGTTCCTATGCTTGAGCGGCTTTCACAAAGGGATAACACAAGTCAAATCCTGGCAATGTAGGACGAAGTCCGTAGCTTTAAAAAGATTTCTTAACCTAACAAATGTGGCTATTCTGCTGAGCTGCCAAGCGGCTGCTCGGAAGCTCCTCAATGCGGTCGTATATGGAAAAAATGTTCCAGTACGCTCCTCATTTCGCCACATAGAATACACAACAACGATCGTCTAGGAAGCAGTACGCATGCTTCCTTTCACTTCCACTGCGCAGCCGTCAGGTGACGTAACATTCCAACAACACATCTCACATTCACTTCCATATTTACAATGGGGAATCATCTACCTAAAAACCGGCTGTCGAAGCGCACGCCTGCATCAGGACTACAGCCACAAAAACCCACACTTCCCTGGTAGATTCAACAGTGTGAGCGTTTCGTGGCACGACAACGGAAACAATCCAAAGACAAAGAAGACATGCAGCACAAGTACAATCTCAAGCACATGCTATTTGTCAAGAATGTGCCGCAAGATTCTGCGATGCGCATAGCCGGTCTGTTCACCAAGTACGAGCCACTTGAAACAAAAAACCTGTATCCAGACTCTCGCGTAACGACGTTCATGATTGCGCTGCCCGGCATCAGCGAAACAGAAGAAGCGCTTAGCGAGATAGATGGAATGCGAATCAATAACATCGTCATCTCAGTCGAGCAATACAATCCAAAGCAATCGATTGTTGCTAGGCGCGATGCACGTAAGAAGCGCAACAATCTCTCGAATGGCTGCGCGAACCATATCTACGACAAGAATGAGTACGATGGCTTCGGCGAAGAGGTAAAGGGAAAGGAAGACGAAGAAGTTCGCATCAAGCAGGGCATAACCAAGCTCACAAAAGTCACAGCGAAGAAGTCTGAGCCTGAAGTACTGCCTACCCCGCAAACGAGGCGAGTCAACGAGTCTGGAGGCATAAGCTGGGCAAATCTCGTTGGCGGTACGCAAGCTGAGAAGCCCTCACCTTCACGAGCGCTGGCGCCGATGACTGCGAAGGCCGGTAACCCACAAGAGGAATCTGGCCCGGCAGAGCCGTTTCGGAATTCAGACCATGACTCACTACCAGAGGACACCTTATGCCAGACTGAGGTTCGAGCAACCGACGCTCGGCCGACCCCTCTTCCACTACGCCACGCTCATCCGCAGATCGCAGTCACACGCGCAACAGTTTCGACAGACCCCGATCCAATCGTCTCGTATCCACCATCGGCGGATGAAACATTGTATGCCCACTTCTTCCCTGCACCAGAACGCCGGATACCACCTCGCGTCTCGCAAACCCATAGCAGCGGAAACACACACGTCGACGGCGACTCCACCAAACACGTCCGAGCCCTGGATGTAGTGCGTATGCAGCGCGGTATGTCGAACATCCCAAGCGACACGACATCTTTGATCAGTAAACATTGTCAGGATTGTGCGTTCTGCCAGAAAAGGGACCAGACCCATTCACGTGAGTATGTTCAATTTGATAATTAGGGATGGAGAGTGTACAACTAAGGGCTTGACGGGACAACGAGGATTCACCGGGTAAGAGCACGGATTACTGGTTTCGAGAACATGCAGACATCGCCCCTGTCCACCCCGAGAGCAGAACGATCCTTCTATCACCTCTGGAGAAATCATGAGCGGATTGAAGCAGCGCAGATACTCTGAAATACGGATCTCATATCTTCCGATCCCTGAATTATTTTTCTAACAGCTTAGCCTGTATTATTGCTCTCGTCCGTTCATCTTTCAACTTAGACTGGCCTGTCACAGCTTTCATCTAATAATCACTTTCATCACGGTGGTCCCATTTCGATCATTTGCCGCGACCGAGCCTCCGAACGTGAACTCACTGTCCACATCTCTCGTGACATTGCGACTCCCCGTTGAACCAGTGAGATCCATGGTCGTGTCACACAGTTGACCGTGACCTATATCATCTCTCGCACTCACCTATGTCATTATCCGCGTCTATTGCACGGCGAATGCGTACAAAGAATTGTCGTTTGTCATTGCAGCGCAGTTGACCGCATTCATATTGTTGCCTCCTACGTATGATACGCCATTGTCTGTGTCTGACGAACGATGACCTACATCTTTTGCATGAGTCTGGACAACGATGCAATTCACCAGAAGAACAGCGCGACAGGCAATGGTGTAGGACTCGCAAGACAGCAGGTCCTTTGTTGACAAAACACCTCAAGTGATGATCGCATCAGGTGACACGAAGCTCAGCAAAACTTGTAGCGCTATCTTTGAGTCCTTGTCTGCACGAGGCGAGGGCGCCTCTGTCACCGGCGTACAACGGTGTGACGGGATTCGTCGGCTGCATGTTATCACGTTCGTGCGATTGGATAGGAGAGGACTTCCGCGGTCTTGGTGGCACAAAGCGGGAGTCTGAATCATGGTGGTACGTGTAGTTAAAAAAGCGGGCACTATGTTGTCAGCTTAATCCCCACTCGCATGTGCCTCGATGGAACGATGTCGCGCTTTGGCCATGTAGTTCGTTCACGGACTTCATCACAGCTGTAACAGTTGAGGGTCTAGTAGGAAGTGATAAGTAGGACTTGTCTGCTTCCCAGATATGCGCGTAGAAATTCGCGCAAATCGACTCATGTCGAAATCGTTATGGCTGATGGCACGGATGCTCGACTAAGGTGGGAACAGCTACTTTGTGTCAAATCGCACGTCTGACGGCTCTTCTTCCCGTGGTACCTGGCACAATGAGATTCCATGCACAAGCTAAGCTCGATCCGAGGAGGGTGGACTCCTCAGTCTTTTGCTAGGCACTGCAAGTCACGCCAACAAGAGCCTTGCAGCGGCCATGTCCCAGGGTTTTGTGGATAACCAATAATGTAAGGTCAGAGCAATGTGACGTGCATACTCTCGATGCTTGACGAAAGCCGTATCAACGGTAATTAGATGAGACTATGAAGCACTGTTGATGCGGAGCAGTGTGGTAAGACACAAAGGTAGCTCGTCCCTCAGCTGACCACCTGCTGCAGGGCAATTGCTCATTACGGGGACGGTGCGGACATCATCTCACCTTGTGAATTGAAAGGGTTGCATAGACCGGTAAGATGTTCAAGACCCCGAGCCAGGAGGCTTTACTGCATCGTTGTGATGCCCTAAGTGATCTCCTGTGACGGCTGATCAGGTGGTTGGCGTTCTAGGGTGTTGGCCCTGTCGCGCTAACAACACGTGGGTGATTTTCCATTTCGGCATCTTCCGGAAAGCCACGCCTACAGATTCCAAAAGTATCAATCCTTCGGTTGTGCGCATGGGCCAGTAGATTCCAATAATGGTTGGCAAGTGGCCAGACCTGCCCCACGCGTCCTTCACTTGTCCAGAGAACGACAGTGACGCATGCCATGAGCATCGAGCAAACCAAGCCTCCCTCCCGTGGAGGTGGTCATGATACCTGGCATGAATTTTGGGAAGGAAATGAAAGTTGTTCCCGTAAATCGACAATAACGACTTGTCCTTGAGGTACTAACGACGCGCGTGCCATAGCTCTCGGTTGTCCTGATCACCTGCCATCAGCTTTGATGCTTCGTTTCGCCTACGTGGACCTCTTCCGCATACCCAGATTTTACAGTCTCTTAGCTCCGCTTCTTCGTGACCCTCGGATTGCGCCATCAAATTTCCGCTCTCGCGACAAGGCTTCCATTGCTTGATGATGATGAAATCATCTGGCGACAGCGGACAAAGAATGTGTCTTGTTCGGTGCTGTCGGACAGTTGCACTTTGACGCAATTCATTCGACTTAGAGTCAAATCTATTGACGTGTAGTCAAGGACAGAGCAGGACCAATACCGTATGAGCTATAATACACCTGCGCAAATTCATTGCTCACGACAACAGATGCCACTACTGTAGGTAGTTTGCGATCTCACTTGCCAAGGAACGCCCGAGACTCAGGGTCCCTGCAAACGCTGTAGCGCCAACGGTCAACTCTAACCGGGCAAGCAAGGCGAAGTTCCGCTAGTCGCCGCCTGCTGCAGATGGAAAGCTTGCTGTTCCTGTCTCAGTGAATGCTATCGCGTCAAGGGAAAAACACGAAGGTATGACAACCTCATTTGCCTGAAGGTGTGCTAAGCAATACCATGGATAGAAGCAAACCGGCTCACCGCGCAAACGTACGTTGCCGCTCGAACTCTTTGGTAGCTTGTCCGTCTGGAACGATCTCATTGTGGCCTACGCCGGTGTGATGCACTGCACATCTGAAGGTCCAGCACCACTGTCATGGACCAAGGGAGATAGGCTTCAGCTTCTGTTGGAACATTTAATACGCAAGATCCTAGGGATTGCAAGCATCACGAGAGGAAACACTTGCTGAAGTTCCACGGGCTCTCCAAGATGAATTCCAGAACACTGCATTGAAATAGCAGTCATGAGATCAAATTTATCACGCAGACATAGCGAAAAGATAGGACGTTCCGAACTCTGATCAAAGGTGGTTCGTTACGCATGCTCCAATGCGGCAGTCAGGACCCAGCGGAGATGTAGCATAGACTGTGCTTCGTATGGCAATGTCATCTCTCAAGCTTCTTACGCGGTTCCGGCGTGTCGTCTGGCCGCGACAGAGACCACTGTATCAGGGTTGGGCCTACTTTCTCCACATCCCGCGAACCGTTGCAGGCACATCTTGGTGATCCTGAGCTCCGTGACTTCTCAATTTGGAAGCTGTAGGAATCTTGCCAGCAATGATTTTTTCACTAAACTGCCTGCCAAGCGACACAAGACCGGATCTGATGTCATAACGCACCTTGCGGGGCCGGGAAGCTGGTGCCCCTGTGCTTCTGCAGCTCGAGGTTTCACGACGATCCATGAATCTAGACTTCTGGAGATCTTTGAGGACTGACTTCAGGCGTTGAGCGAGATCTCATCATCATCCCTGCGCGCACTTTTCCCATTACGAACGCGGCGTTGGCGACACATATCTACTGTTCTGACTTTAATCAGCCAGCCTATAGAGAACCATCCCTAATATTGTCGAACTACGTCAATTCAGCTTGAGAATACTAGAATTACCTAGATAGAGTACTCCTAGACGATGCCAAACAGAATATGTCCCGACACGCTTTCCTTGGCCAACCGTATATCAGGTTTGCAAACTTGTATACTCCGCTCGCCCCGCAACAACATGTGCCCCATTCCATAGCTTCATGTGAAACAGCCTGCGATTCAAAGTTGCCCCACAGGCTCGACCCTCCATCCTTCTACCAGAAAGCGAGCTTTGAACTTGTCGTGCGCTTCCAGGGCGCCAAGAAATTAACGGGCCGACCGTCATAACTATTCAAGGATGAGCATTACTCTTTTCTTTCGAAAGCCACCCGCCCATGACGCATGGCGTTAGACCAGCCCAAGCGAGTGCTCCGCGGATCTCTCGGGCCTGGCTGGAGCCAAGGTTCCTTTTATGCGCACCGTGGACTCTGCAGTTTCCACTTGAAATCAGAAGCGTGTCGCTTGCTATGGAAACTATCGCAAACAAAACTTCGGCCTCAGGACGCACAGTGGTTATATCGACAAGCAAGCTTGCAGTTCCCACTCGAGCTCGCCCTGAATGCGATCACGAACTGGATGGTGATTTCCAAATATCCCATGACATCGGCCACTATTAATGATATTTACAGTCTTACATGCCGTCGGCGAAAGCTGAAATGCGACGAGAGTGAACCCAAGTGCAAAAGATGCATCAAAAGCTCACGAGAGTGCGTCAAGTGCCCCGGAGTGGTGTTTCGCCATCAGCAAAATGCGTCCATGATGGATGAGGCACCTTCTGGAGAGTCGGGACTCAAAGGATTCTTTGCCTACAAAGATAGATTTGAGCAAGATACAATCTGGGTAGATGTGCCGAGATCTGGTGAGTGACTCCACATGGCACCACCTTCGTCTCTTATCAGACTTCTAACAATCCAACAGTAAGATTCATCAATGTCTCGAATCCTTACTTGGATCCTGAGACGACGTATTTCGACATGCAGTGTGCCAGCTTCGCGCATACGTCACCACGGTGTGACTTCCCGTCCGATAGTTCAAGGGGAAGCTCTACTAGTGTGACTTCCGCTACTACATCGTCGAGCGGTGCGGATACAGAGTCATCCTCTACTCGAAGGTGTACATCTTCTTTTCTTGGGGCTGGGGCTATACCGCCTTCCTCTCTATCATTTCCTGGCCCTGCTGAGGAGACACTTTCTTGCCTACCTAGGCCATACTTTGATGACCCATCCAACACCAATACTGAGTGGTCCCTTCCCCTTTCGCCTTCGCCGCTGGACGCAGACTTCGATTCGCCTCGCCTACATTTTCAAACTCCCGCCTTTGCTTCAGACGAGGCACCCAATTCACGTGGTCCCCACGCTTACTTGGACTCAGAGCCCCCAATAGGCGGCGATCATGAGATCGCGTTTTTGCTAAGGTGGTTTTCGGAACGTGCTGGGAGCTGGATGGACATATTCGATACAGGCGCATACTTCACTTCACATGTGCCTGTGAAGTCACAGAGAAGTGAGCTCTTGAAACATGCTGCAGTAGCGTGCGCTGCAAAGACTCTCGCACGTGCCCAAAAGCATGGCTTGGTCACTGACGCTGCCGGCTCGCCTGAAGCTCGGAACAAGATGCAACGTCGTATGCATCTGATTAACTGGCAACGCAGAGCCGCGGAACACCACAGCACTGCTCTGTCCCTACTCTTGCAGGCTTTGAAAGAGTCTACAGCTAAAGCGGCAGCAAAGTCCGAAAAGCCCAACATACCACACGCAGACCAGGCGAAGTGTTCTTCCGACGATAACCCTTCGAGGGCGCACAGCTTTGCGGACAATTGCAGGCCGCAGTTCGAAACCGACGAAATACTAGCGGCATCTGCAATTCTTTGCATGTACGAATTCTTGGACAGCTCTATTCCAGAATGGCTCAAACACTTGAACGGGGCCATGTGCCTGCTCAACCTTCCATACGAGCATTCTACGCCCCCAAGAACATCAGACACATGGCCGTGTGGGCCTTTGGTCGGCTCTGCCCTTACGTCTCACGCTCGTAGAGCCGCCTTCTGGAATATCGTCAGGCAGGACATGCTTGCTGCATGTAAGTAACAATTCTCGCAAGCCTCCCGCCGGCTCTGACTCTTGGATGCCAGATATTATGAAAAGTAAGACACGAATTGACACAGAAGATCTGAGGGTCTGGAGAGAGGTTGGACTGCCGATCGACGATCAGGGCCGCGGCAACTACACAACAACCAACACGAGTGATTGCTCAGAGTCCGAGGGCATGGTCAACGAAGTTCTCTCATCCAACGTTCTTATCTGGCTTATGGCAAAGCTGGTCAATTTTGTGGCCCATATCAATGGGAACCCCAGAGGTCTGGACCTGAAGTGGGCTGGCACCGAGTGTCATACGCTACTAGAGTACTGGACCCTTCTGCACCAGCAGTTTCAGGCTTGGCACGACCATCTCCCGGTAACCTTCCGCGCCCTAACCAGAGTCGAACCTCTGCATGCGACACGGCGACTTGTTGAGGATGAAAACATGGCTGTCTTCCCCGAAGTATGGTATAGTAGTTCCATGTGTGCCTCCGCCATGCAGCTCTACCACATGGGTCAGATCTTGCTGCACACGAGCAAGCCACACGGCTCTCATCCTGGCGGATTTGCAGTAGACATGCGCCTTCGATCTTACCGGGACGTGTTCGACGCATGTCAGATGCACAGTCGTGAAATCGTCAGCATCTCGCTCGCTCGTGTAGATGAGGCGGTTCGAGTTCAATCTGTGCAACCTTTGTTCGCCGCTGGACAATGTTTTACCGAACCAAAGGAACGACAAGTAGTACTTAGTCTTGTTCGCGAGGTTGAAAGGGATACTGGTTGGCGAACCGACTACGTAGCGCAGCAACTGATTGAGCTGTGGCATCGAGATAACGAATGAGAGATCTTTGTACACGTCTGATCAATAGCTCTGCTCGTGCCCGATAGACGGAAGGCAAAAGATATCGACTTCTGAGACGGTAACATGGTCCACGGGTCTCGGTGGTGTCTATGTGCTGAGCCATCGTTCTGGTATTGGTGCCTCTCACAATGTGCGGACTACCCCTTCCATAGGAGGATAACAGCCTTGCAATACTTCGATAGGTACCCAAGCACTTTAAGTAAACAGAAGTGCTTTTGTGGAGTACAGGACGGTTAACCAACCTTCACAACCACTCGCGGAAGGTACCGAGCAACCCTTAATCACTTCTGTTACTGGATCAGATATACTGCAATCCAGTAGCCTGATTCAGAGTGGTCCGGAGGGTCGCTGAGGCTATTGTTGCGGTACATGTTTTGTCGGCCTGAGAACTGCCTGTAGAGGGGTCCTGAGTATAATTTGTCGTAGCAAATACAGGCCAATATGTCCATCTCGGCCTAGGTGTTTGACAAAGGTGCGGCCAAAGAAAGTCTGTATCAGCATTCACACCACCGCATCTCTCGTATGTTCGTAGTCTCAGGACGCCAAGAGATTCGTTCGATTGAGGTGAGCCTCGCAATCTACGTCGGTGAGCGTATGTAGACGGTTGTATGCATTGATGAAAGAGACGGAGGGTCGCAGGAAGGTGGTCGAGATGCTAAGTAGCTTTCAATGGGTTCATGTCTCCCTCTCGAGACGCCGCCGCTAGTTGTACAGATCATGTCGGTATGATACAAGGTATAGCACAGAAGCTGAGGAGAGTGCGAACGCCGACCGCCCAAATTTGGCGCGGTAAATGCAAACCATTCAAATAACATCCACTCATCCCAACCCATGCCGAATGTCTTGAAATTATATATTCCCACTTTTGGGCCATTATGTCGAACGAAATGTTTACGCGGGAAGAGTGAGTCCGCCGCTCGGTGATGCGCCGGCGTCTGTGGGAGGTGGCGGGGGAGCCTCGAGCTTGGTGTTGTCGGCCATCATGCGGTTGAAACCGATCGACACGCCTTCGATGACAGCCAAAAGGATAGCGCAGGATATCGCGCCGTTGCGCATCGACTTGTATCCTCCTCGTACGGCGAGCGAGCCTCCGGTGAAGAATCCTGCGATAATGGCGTTCCATGGATCCTCCTTCTTTCGCAGGCCCTTGACTGCGCAGTCGTATGTGTTGAAAAGTCCTCCCCATACACCGAAGTTGCCGCCGAGAACCGGTGCGCGCGCCTTGATAGCTGTGATGGCGCCGATGCGTCGTTCGCCGTAGGGTGAGTTACGGAACTGCGTGAATTCTGTCAGCAAAACAGCGATGCCATTAGGCACGTCGCACATACACCCTTCACACCGTGCCATACTGCACCACCGACAGCCTGACGGGAGTTAGCTGATGTTCAAAACTTAGATGTGCATGTGCACATACACCCATGGCAAAGGCACCACCGAAGTCATTGAGAATGACCCAAGGACAGGGATCGCGGGAGTGATCCATCTTTAGCTATGGTATGGCGATAAAGACGGGAGCGGCGACAACGTAGGGCGACACGAGATGGGCGTGGGTGTGTTGCTGGACGACTGCGAGACGGGGAGTGACGATGATCCGCTCCATCTTTTCTCAAAACCCTGCGCTACCCCGGAGAAACTTCGGCAGGCGCGCCGGACGCGACTTTCCTTTGCCTTCGCCACAGCCATCCTGACAAGACATTGCATCATGCTGTCCATCATCTGTATGCACATACTGAATCATCTCTGGTTCGGTTTGTTTTTCTCGTCGATATTGCTGTAGCAACAAAACCTGCTGCCATGCGAATAGGGCACTGCAGACCCGGTCACGTGCAGGCAGATACAACATCGGAAAGTCATCGGTATCAGTCCTCCAATCGCTAAAGTCCACATGATCATGTGGCGAGATGGACACTATCAGTTGCATATTGTTAGATGGAGCCTTGAGTGAGCTGCTGTGCCCTATGTCTTTCACCTCACACACCAGTTGCTTTCCCAATTTTGAATTTGAATCTAGTCACATAAAGGTATACCACCTCAAAGACCTCTAAGTCTATTTACTTCAGCTCCATCCACTTCTTACATTTCTTGTCTGCCATTTTCAATCTCTCAGGTTTCCGTGCGCCGGACCACGTGTGGTACCGCTCACCACCTGATAGCACACCTTCACTACGACTCGCGATCTCATTTAGCCAATGCAGCCGTGGCTCAGCTTTGAGGTATCGCTATGGCCCAATAGCGTTAATCGCAAATATAGCAAGATGCTTCTGCTTCTCTGTCTGCCGAGCTATCTTCACCTCGACTTGTGCAGCATATTGAATCTGAATTCACCGTCACCGTTTGCTTTAAAGTGGCACTAGCGCTGCTGCCTCCCACTTAGATGCATCTTCCCCCCTCTGTCACATACCGCACCATCCCAGCGCAACCAAGCACAACCACCGAAGATCAGCAATGGCAGGTGCTACACAGCATCGGAGCCGCGGCTCCTTGATCAAGACCCCACCGGCCTCGAGCGACGAGGGCACTCTCGCCGATGCGCCTCTTACCGATACGCCTTTGAGCGGCGAGACCCTTCGACAGCATGGTCAAGCTTCGCAGTCTGGTAAGTTCCTGGCGAGTACTGTGATCACGCAACGATTGATCAAGCTCCAGACCCGGAACAAGCTGGTGCCGCTCATGATGAGGTTGCCCCTCTGGGTGCCAACGTCATCGAAGCTCTTAAGATCGTCAGCAAGCTCGAGAAGCTAGAACTAGACAAGCAGGAGATATCAATGCCCAAGTGCATTGTCCTGGGTGCGTATGGCAGCCGCAAGGACTTTGCCGTAACACTGACAAGGCTCAGGCCAACAATCCACCGGCAAGTCATCGGTCATCGAAGCAATCTCCGGTATCAAGACACCTCGCGATACAGGCACGTGTACACGCTGCCCTCTATTCATCGAGCTTCAGCCTGCAGCAGACGCGAACTCATCTTGGCGCGCCGAGATCCAGCTGTTGCGCCTCTATGACTTGCTCACAGACCCGCGTCATCGCGGCATGGACACCGAATTCCCGGGCTGGATACCAGCTGCAGTTCCTGGCAAGACTGCCTTCGCTCAAGTCAACAATCCTGACGACCTTGAGTCTTACATTCGTTGTGCGCAACGCGCTACGTTGAGCCCACTTGAGGATCCACAGGCGTTTCTCGACCCCTCTTTCGATGATCGTGACATTCACAGGACGCTCTTCAGCCCGAACATCGTTTGCATTACTGTCTCAAAGTCAGGTTTACCGCCATTGAGCTTCTTTGACTTGCCAGGCATGATCGGTCAAGCGGAGACCGAAGAGGAGGAGTACACTGTACCTCTGATCAAAGCTCTCGTGACGAAATACATCCTCGACGAGGAAGCTCTGGTGCTTGTCACATGTGCTCTTGAGAATGACGTTCATAATTCGATCGCTGCTGGACTAGCAAGGGAGCTGAGAGTGACGCCTCGTTGCCTGGGTACGTGCTCCATCCGCAGGGCCTGTACACGTTCACTGACTGGGTTTGTACAGGTGTACTGACGAAGCCTGACCGTCTTCCGCAGGGGTCATCCGCTCAAGACCTCGCCCACATTTTGGACGGTCGCCGCTTTACTATGGGACATGGATACTTTGTTGTCAAGAATCTGAACTCCAATGAGATTCGCCAAGGTCTTACACACAACGATGCCCGCCGGCTAGAGCAAGAATTCTTCGCTACCGTCTCACCGTGGGCAGTTGATCTCCAAGCCTACCAACCTCGTTTCGGTACTGTCAACATGCAACACCACTTGGCATCTGAGCTTGGCAATAGAGTGATGCGGAAGCTGCCGGTAATCCACCGTCAGATTGAGGCGCGGCTCGAGGCCGTAGAAGCTGAGCTGAGTCGCATACCAGATACACCGCTACACACCGCTGTGCGCACAGTTGCGGATGTCATTCAAGGTTTTTGTACTGAAGTTCGCAGCGAGGTGGCGGGCGAATACGGCCATGTCACTTGGTACAACACTTGGAAGGGCTGCCAGAAGGCTCTGTGGGAGGCTCTGTTGAAGCTGAAGCCGACCATGCCAACCACTGGTGACTTAGACAAAAGCCTTTTCACGTCCATGCTTCCAGGCCAGACGGCCGATGAGGCTATGGTAATTGACTCGGACGACGACCCAGAACCAGAGACTCCTAGCAAGAAGCGCAAGTATGATACACCGCCAAAGCGTGAGTCGCGAACACCTGCGCCTTCAGCCTCGCCGTTTCGCACCCCAAACAAGCCTGCCGCCAAGCCATCGCGAGTCTTGTTATCAACTTCAACTTCTCTCGACCATACCAGCGACATCGCAAAATTGCGCAGGCCTTGTAAGCTGGACGATGTCACTAAGCGTCTCAGCCTAGCTTCCAGAGGCCGAGTGCCCGGCCAGATCGATCCGCAAGTTCGCGAAGAGATGATGATTGCGCCTCTAGCAAACTGGTCTGTCACCGCCAATTAGTTCTTCAAGGACCTTGAGCAACAATTGAAATCGCGCGTTCAAACGCTCTTCGATCAGCACTTTCGAGAGTGGAAAGGCTCTGAGCTGTACAAAGCCTCATTTGCGATTGTCCAATCAATCCTTGATAACAACCTGCACGAGCAACGCACAACAATGGCAGCCGAGAGTCTGGACGATGAGCGAGAAGGCCCGCATATCTTCCATGAGGTCATCTTCGAGAACGAAAAAGCCGCCATAATGAATAGATATACTCAAGCCCGCTTTGATGCCCGACTGAGGTTGTACTACGCTGAGTATGCTGCGCACAACGGCCAAGAGATGCCGCCAGCCAAGAAGGATCAACTTCGAAAAGACGATAGGAAGATGGCATACATCAGGAAAGAGCCATACTCTCGTGAGATCGACCTGGTTGCAGACATCTCAACTTACTACATGATCGCCGCCTGCCGCTTTCATGACTCCGTCACCATGCGAATCGAGTCAAAGTTCTTCAAGCAGCTGCGTGCCAAGCTCCGAGACCAGCTCCAGGACGAGCTGGGCATTTACGACGCAGATCGGGGCAAGTACGAATTGGGAGAGTGTGGAATATCGTCCATGCTGACAGGTATCTAGGTCCTTATAACGCTCAACGCTTGTTGACCGAGTCGCCTGAACGTCTAGAGCGACGCAACATACTTGTCGCCCAGAAGAAGCAGCTGATGGACGGACTACAGTGCTTCCACGAGCACCTGCAGAAGTATCAGACTCAGAACGGTCCCGTTTCCATCCCCGTCCCGCAGTCCGACTACCAAGGCCCCTCAGTCTCAAGCCCACAGGTCGAAGAGATGGAGGGTATGCGCTCGCACGGCTTGCCGCTCCGCTTCATGAGCCGGTCCCCTGTCTGAAGTGCGGCCTTATGTTGCGAGGTGCTCCTTACATACGTTACGGGTTGACTACGTGTTCGCTCAGCCTCGTTAGGCTGCACCATTGCGGGGGAACTCTCGCTTACATGATCGACTCGACTCTGATGCATACCATTCATTACTCTAGTCGCTCAGTGTCGTCCCAAATGTCTCGTTGATTTTCTTGCATATCAGCGATAAGCTGACTTTGGGTTGCTTCCGTGACAAGTAGACAGCTTTGCATAGCGCTTACGAATGAAACGAAGTTCACGAATTCCCATCGCTGCATGCCTGCTCGCTGTGACAGCCCACCGGACAAGCGGCCAGCTCATCTATCCAATTTCCTCCTTCACTGCCCCTATCCAATCCCCCTCCATCTTCGCACGCAATACTTCCCAAAGCTCATACCGCACCCACATTCTTTGCTTGCCCCTACTACCCGTCTCCGCGAGCGCTCACAACCCAGTCAGACTTCCTACTCAAGCCCCCTCCCATCGCACCCATCGCTGGCGCCGAGAATCGCGAAGCAACGGCACACACCTTCGAGACCACGCAAGACCGACGCACGACATCGCAGCTCGCCAGACCATCCTTTAAGTCATTCGGCGGCCTGTGCACGGCATGTGTCTAGCGCGATATCCGGTGGCATTCTCGATCGTGAGGCGCAGTGCGGAGCGGACGGTCCTAGGAGCTCTGGCGGAACGCACGGCGGATGGTCGGGTGGATCTGGGGGTTCGATCGTGTCTTGTCGTGGTGTTCCGTGGTGGGTGCGGGTGTCTTGGATTAGTCTGGTGGGTGGGGTGGGGAGTGTAGGGCTGCGGCGAGGGGATTGAGTGTGTCTGCCTGCGTGTGCGTCAGCGATTTCCGGTTCTTCGTTCTTCGTCTCAAGCTCGGTCCGCCTCCAGCGCGAAGTGAGTGAGTGAGTGGGGGGATACGCATGGTATGTTGGCGGCGGAGTGCTTGCGCGAATGGGCGAGGGCATCAGGAATGGTGAGGACGCATGTGTATGTTGGTATGCATAGCATCGCTATTGGTATCTCGCTACAATGACACATTCAGTGTCTGCGTTGTGCGTTACTTTGCTCTCCTCTTCGTCTAGCTTCGTTTCTTCCTGGCTTGATGCACACCACCCGACTCACTTGGTCCCCTCCGGCGCCCCATTGCCCGACCCGTCGAACCCCCGATCCAGCTTCCTCAGCGCCTCCTCGGCCTCGATCCGCGTCCGTCCCGTCGTCTGCGGCAGATCGCGCATCACCTGCTGCACCAGCTCTTCCAGCGCCTTGGGGTTATGGCTCTCGAGCGCCGCCTTGGCCTTCGCGCCCGCGCTGCCCGCCAAGACGTTCTGGAGGTGCTGTGCGCCTGGGGGTAACTGGCTGCTCGAACTCGATGCGGTCGCCGCGCTCGCGGCGGGCTGGAAGGGCGGGAGGGGTTGCTGCTGCGGCAGACCGGCCTGGCCTTGGGGGTGGGCATGTTGATGGGTCTGCGACTGAGGCTGGGGTTGACGCTTGCGCAGCATGACCTGCCCCTTGCCGTCCATGTACGTCTCGTACCCCTGCTGGTCGAGCACCTCGTCTGGCACCTTGACGTTGACTGGGATCCCCGTGGCGCCGGCTTTGTCCATCTTGTCCCGCAGACTCTGCTCGACCGGCGTCATCCCCTTGGGGCCGTCGTTGGCTTGGTTGTACTGCTCCAGTGCGCGGATGCGCTCCTGATTCTCTCTGTTGCCTTCCATCAGGAAACGCAAGCACATGATTGCGTGCTCGCGTATGTACGGGTTGTGCTCGTCGTAGCTGCAGCAGTTCAGGACTGCTTCGATGCCGCCGAGAGGTCGGATTTGGTTCTGCACTAATGTGTTTTTCCACACGAGAGACGAGAGCACGAGCACGGCGAGTTTCTTGAGGTTGCGCCATTCGAAGTCTGATGGCTCGTCGGCCGCTTCGTCCATATACGGGCGCGGCGAGGGTGAGGAAGGGGGTGGGATGTAGCTCTCTGTTGCAGCGGGGGCAGGGTCGTAAGGTCGCTCGACTGCAACAGGCGGGGCCTGCGACTGCTGCTGCTGCTGCTGCTGCTGCTGCTGCTGCTGTTGCGGCTGTGGGGGCGGAATATCGACTTCAACAGGCGCAGATGGGGGCGCCGAGTGTCGCAGTGGCGGAACGCTGAGTTGGCCTTTTGGTATCGCGGCGTCGAGTTCCTTGAGCAGCGTGACGAGCTCGTTAGCAATCTCCCAGTTGGAGAGCATGCGCTTCCAGGTCTCGTGCTCGGTTAAGATGGCGAAGAACTCCAGGTACTGATATACGCCTTCGTACATGCGCTCCATATCCCACAGGTTGAGCGGGAAGTCTTCGGGCTGTGCGTGGCCCGCGCGGATCTGGCCTTGTAGGAAGATGAGCGCACAGGTCTGCGGGATGATGTGCCGCCGGAACTCGGTGAGTAGGAAGTTGACCATGTGGACGTCGCCTTGATCGACCTGTGGTGGTGAGGATTTGGGCAGACCTTTCGCGGGCTGGGCGCGGGCTTGTCGTGCGCGGAAGATGTTGGTCAAAAGCTTCATGATGACGGCCTGTGCCGGGGAGATGATATCCTTTGATCTGCAGTATGTCAGCACGGAGTCCAACATGGCTTGGTATTTGACTCACTCAGACTCTCTGAAGGCGTGGTAGGCGAAAGGCAGAAGCTGGTTCGCTAGGATTGCCTCCATGATCTTGACCATGAACTTGAAGTAGAGCTCTTCTTCCCTTAGATCCCAAGCCGCCACAAAGATCAGCAGCTCCCTGAGCAGATTCCGTCCGTTGTCCTGTGCAAGAAGCAGATGGCACCGCACCCCATGCATGCTCCTCACGCTGCTGAACACCGTCGGATCAGAATGATACCCCGGCTGACCCTCTGTGGGCTCGACGATACCACCCATGATGATCATAGGCAGGACCTCGATCTCCGTCGGGCCCAGAATGAGCGGCACGTCAGTTAGCAGCCCCCTGCCCTCATCGCCAGGAATGTCGTCCTCGTAGTCGTCGTGGTCATCGTCGTCGTCCGGGGGCGGAGAAGTCGGGCTCGCTACATCGCTGATTAGCCCAGTCCGGTCGGGGTCAGGCTCCAGACGCTTCAACAGGTCGTCCTTGCCATTTTGCAGGATCTCGGCGCCGAACGAGGGCGGGTACGTAACGCGGAAATCGATCTCACCTGCCGGGGGCGACCGCTTGATGCTGGGGTCGAGCAGCGAGTCGTGCGAGTTCTCTGTGGGCTGTCGCGGCGGACGCAGTGAGCCGAGAGGAGCGGCGTCTGCGTCAGTCGAGCCGTGCTGTGCAGCGACTGCGTCAAGCGAGCTACTGGCGGGGTGGGAGGTGGGAGCCGTATCTGCGTCGAGCGTCGAGCCATCGGGTTTCATGGCGATACTCGAGCGCATGCGATCGACTTCGACCTGGAGCTGGTTGATACTCTTGGCGAGGGCCTGCACGCTCTCCTCGTTCTTTGCGTGCTGATCGACGACCTTCTTGTATGTTGTGGACTGTGTAATCTGGTCGCGGTAGCGGGCGACGACGTCGGCGTAGAGCATGTTCCATTTCTGGGATAGTCAGTACAGTGTATACAGATATAGTGGAAGGAGTACGAACGTTCTTCTCATCCTCGCCCATGGTCTGCCAGCGACGCCGGCACTCTGCTGCAATCTCGTTTGCGCCGGCCTTGTCACCGTGCTGCATCAGAGCTTTCTTGACCTCGTTGCCCGTCTCTCCGATGTACAGCAGAAACGGTGAAGATGCAGGCTGTTGCGGAATCTTGAACGTGTCCAGGCTCCTCGCTGGCTGCTGGTGCTCAGGCACCGGCTCTTCAGGCGGCGCATCCTGATCCTGCGGCTTGAACTCATCCATCCTGTACTTCATATCCGCGAAGTTGGGCAGCTCGTTGTCCAAATGGCTATCAAACAGCTCAATCCAGAGCATCAGCTTCCGCTGCTCGTTGCGCGCAATGAGGTTGTTGAGGAACTGCAGACAGGTGATGAGTAGCTTCTTATACGCATTGATGACGCTCTGCCATTTGTCCTCGTCCTGCGTGCCCGCCTCGCCGTCGTATCCGCGAGCTGTGACGCGCACACAGACGTTCACGAGGTTGAAGATGTCCTTGTCGAACAGCCTTTCGGCCGCGAGATTCTGCGTTCGTTCGCCCTGTACTAACACATTCCGCGCAATGCATACGAGCTGATTTAGCCTCTCCAGATCTCGCAGCAGACTCGGCGAGTAGCTCGCAATCAGCGGACCGCTGAGGCCCTCGTACTCGGGCGCGGCAGGGTCGGGCTGCGCAAAGCATCGCTTCTCGAGCGATGGGATCGCCGCTTTGAGCACGGCGGCCAGGTCGTCCCAGAACTCCCAGCTCAGGCCGAGCTCCTCGCGCAGCTCGAGGCGCTTGCGGCTGTCTTCGAGCGTCTTCTTCACCACGTCGCGCTCGAGCATGCGCAGCGTCTCGTCGCGGATGTAGCCCGGGTTCCTGAAGTGGACCGTGTATGGCGCGAGGGCGAGGCGCAGGCGCGTAAGATAGGGCCGCGCCTGGATGGTGTCGTACTCGGAGCTGTCGACGCTTTCTTCGTACACATCCTCCTGCGGCGACTCGGCCTGTGGTTGAGACTGTGCCATCGTCCTGTCCCCAGTGCTCTTCCTGCTCCACTCGTCCCACAGCCGTGTCTCCCTCAGCAAGCTGCGATAGACCCACACGCGGATTGGAGCGGGACTGCGCAGGAGACGGAAGACGTTGTTGTCGGCCAGCTTCTCCTGGATGTGGTGGTACTGCGCCAGCGCAACAGGCGCGAAGGCGAGGTGGTCGCGGGCGAGGCCGGCAAGCTTTTCGTCGTCGTGCTCTTGCAGACTGTCTGGCGAGGGCGACGAGGGCGAAGAGGGCGCTTCTGAGGGAGGGTCCGAGTACGAGTACTGTGGTGGTGAGGCCGAGCGAGGCGTTGGCGATGCAGGAGCCGTAGGTGACAGAGCAGGCAAAGCAGCGCTGCGGCGAGCGTCTCTACACGTCTCTGGCGGCAGGCTGTCTCGTATACTCCCGTCGGATTCTTTGTTCAGATCTTCAGCGTCGGCGCGCTCTGCGACAAGTCTCAGCGTCTCGTCGTCGTCGGCGTCTGGCTGCGACCCACCGCTCGTCGAATCGGAGTGGAAGGACATGGTCGCAATATTTTCGCGTCGCGGCCGCTCAAGCGTCATCAGCGGGGGCGGGGCGCGGTGCGGCGCTAGGCTTATCGATTGTGCAGGGCTTCTGTCAGGATCTGAAAAGACGGCTGTCTTTGGATGGAAACATTCCAGGGCACGCCTGACATGTACGCGGACGAGAAGCATGCGATAGGCGGGAGACGTAATATTGATCGGGTGCAATGCTTTCATTCCTACTAATGAACCTCACTACTAATGAACCTGGCTACGCCCGGTATGTACGCTGCGGTGAAGTAGCAATCCCGGTAGGCTATCTGGAAAGCCAGCGGGTCAGAGTGCTTCGTTGGAGTTTGTTCTTGGACCCATGTAATGTGGGATCTGACACATAGGATAGGTGTCCCCCACAGGCATGAATGGTTCCTGGCGTCACGACATGACAAAACAGTGCCCTACATCACGCATCACGCATCACGCATCGCGCATCACGCATCGCGCATCACTTACACCTCAATCAGCACCCCGGGATGAGGGCTTGTAGAGCAAGACCTCGCATTGCGCCCCGAGGAGCCTCGCTGCTTCGGCGTCTACATACCCTCAGCCCGCAACTTGGCCGCCATGAACCGGCTCACCTTCTTCGTCTTGCCGTCCCGCTCCTCCACGATCGGACTCGCCCGGTCCTCTTCGGTCGGCTGGAACCCGCCCTGCTGCTGGATGAACTTGTTCCGCGCCTTGTGGTACTCGGCCGCGATCTCGCGGTTCAGCACGGCGGGGTCGAACTCATCGGGCGCAGACACCTCAGTCTCAGCACCGGGCGCGCGCTCGACGATGGTGGTGGCGAGGGTGCGGCCAGCAGGGCCGGTGGGCGTGGGTTGTGGAGTGAAGACTTGCGGGTTCGGGAGGGGAGCGGGGGGCTCGTGGGAGCGGGCGCTCTTGAAGCGGGAGACTTTGCCAGGCTTGGATGGGGCTGGGGGTGTGGGTGTCTGTGAGGACTGGGCGGGGCGTTCGACGATGGTGTCGGACATCGTTGCCGCGGGCTTTGAAGAAGAGGGCATTGGCTCCGGAGCGCGGACTGGCTGAGGGGCCTCAGAGATGTCGAGATCGTCGGCGAAGCGCACGCCCTTTCGACCTGGCTGAGACGAGGGCTTTGGTTTGGCAGCACCGATGGTCTCGTCGAACTTGTCGTCTTTTTGGATCTTCAGCAGACGCACGCTCTCCGCCTGCTCGACGGTCTGATCGTCGTCAGCCTGGGGGCCGATGTTCTCGAGCATGCGGGCGTTGAGTTTGCGCTCGAGCTCCAGCATCTGCTGTCGGTAGTCGTCGGTGACACCTGGCACGGTGCTGCGCCCGTACTCGTCCTCGGCTTCATCCTCATCCTCATCCTCATCCTCATCCTCATCATCGTAGTCATCATCAAAGTCCGAGTACTCGGCGGTAGGATGGTCGAGGTCAAGCTCGGCAACAACTTGCCCGACCTCAGATAGACCGTACTGCAGCATTTGCCGCCGGAGCTCGGCGTCCTCGGGTGACTCGCCTTGCGGGATGATGGGATAGGAGGCGACCAGGTTGTCGTCCTGATCAAGCTCGATGACCTTGGTGCCGCGCGTGAAGTTCAGAGCCTCCAAGTCTTCGTTGTAGCCGTCCTTCTCGAGTGCAGCTCGTGCTTTCGAGGGCTCGACGTTGGCTTCGCTGGCAAAGGACACTGACTTCCTGGTGCCCTCCGCCACCTCAGGCCTGGAAGAGGCTGTAGGCGGTGCTTCGGACGGAGCGGAGGGTGCTTCAGCCACAGCCGGTGCAGAGACCGCCGGAGCTGCTGCTGGCTCTGAAGCCTTCATGTCGTCCGCAGTCGCCTGTCTCTGGCCAGCACCCTGCATCATCCTCTCCAAGTCCGCCTTCTGCAGACCAGCCTTGCGCAGCGCTTCCACAACCTCGGCCGCGCCCTTGCCCGTCTGATTGACTGAGCTGGAGATGGCGTTCCCCTCCTCATCCAGCTCTTCCTCGATGTCCATCATCGGCAGCCCCTCTTCGTTGTCGACGCCGGGATCGAGCAGGATGTCGACGCCCGCAAGCTGCTTCTCCGCCGCATCGAGCTGCTTCTCGACGGCGGCGCTGTTCTGCTGTACATAGTCAATGCGGCGCTGCACGCGGTCAACGACTTGGTTAGCATCGCGGTCTGAGCCGAGCAGGTCGGCGACCTCCTTCTCATTCAGCAGCGTGCAGGACGCATCGAGGTCGTGCGCGATCTTGCGCATGTGCGAGGGGGAGGGGTCAGAGGCGCTCTCGATTTCCTCTTTGAAGAGCGAGTACTCGGCCTCCCAGGTCGTCCAGTGGTGAAGGGCTTGTTGCAGCTTCTCTACGCTCTCCTGCAGCTGCGCGCGCCGGCGCTCGATGCTTTCCAGGGCGCTCTGGACAGACGCGGCCATTGTTGGTGGAGAGGTGTGTGGGAGAGGAATTTGCGCGGAGGTGAGATTTTGCCCGATGGCTAGCCGAGACCAGAGCAAGGATTCCCTGACGTCGCGTCGAGCTATGGCAAGCTCACCTCACATAGCGTCGATGATGTAGACTTATAATTACCTTTTATCTTTCAGACCTCGACTGCTTGACTGTGGCCGTTGCTTGTGCTCTTTGTCAGCAGCCTCGCTTCGTACCTGCGCCTCCTGCCAGCCACCTGACCATATCTCCTCCTTCGCGTCAATCCTCGACTTGCTCCCCCACAACGCCGCCATGTCCAAAGTCGCGCGCAACGGGCAAGCACGCCAGGGCGAAGCCGGCGGTGCGTCTCTCTCCCAGTCCCTCTACAGCCTCTCGTTGAAACCCTCCTCTTCGCGTACTGATGCCGCCTCAGACGTCTGCCCCGTATGCAAGTCCAGCCGGTACCTGAACCCGCACATGAAGTTCCTCGTGAACCCGGAATGCTACCACAAGATGTGCGAATCGTGCGTGGACCGCATCTTCAGCCACGGGCCCGCCCCGTGTCCCATCGCCGGGTGCGCGCGCACTCTGCGCAAGGGCAAGTTCCGCGAGGCCACCTTCGAGGACCTGAAGGTCGAGCGCGAAGTCGACATCCGCCGCCGCGTCGCCAGCATCATGAACAAAGAGCAGGACGACTTCGAGACGCTCAAGGACTACAACGACTACCTCGAGACGGTCGAGGAGATCACCTGGAACCTAATCTTGAAAATCGACGTCGACGAGACAAACACCCGCCTGCAGCGCTGGGCCGACGCGCAGGCCGCCGAGACAGGCGCCGCGCGCCGCACCTACGAGCCCGATCCGAGCGTGCCCGGCGCGTCGGGCGTCGTGCTGAAGAAGGGCGGCCAGCGGCGCGCCGAGCTCGCCCAGGGAGTCACGGCAGACGCGAGCGCGGTCAAGGACAAAGGGTTCAGTTTTCACGGCCTGAAGAAGAGGGTCAAGCCGCCGCCGGAAGCGCCATTCGACCCTTTCGATGGCTGGAGCATTGTGCCGCAGTACTACGCGTTGCAGAGCGATTACGACGCGGATTGGCTCACGAGGCACAAGGGGAGCGTAGAGCAGCGCGCTGGCGGGTACCAGTGGAGCGACTTTTACAGTCGTGCGCTGCAGGATGCGTTGGGCGGTCTGACGGTGTTCATCGAGGATGAGATTCGCGCCAGGGATGTGCCGTCCATGGACGCGAGTGTTGGGACGCAGCATGCTGCTGCTGCTGCTGCCGCCGCTGCGGGAGGGAGGGATGTGAATATGGATGATGTGTTTTGATATGATACCCGGCTTCTGCCACTGTAGATGCATTGGGCGGCGTTTGGGTCGGCGTACAATAGCGAAGATAGAGTCAGCTTTTGATTGGAGACAGTGCTGATCTTATTTTGAACCGACGAGTTGGTTAACCTAGAATCTGCTACCATCTCATGCGAGGGGGCGGTTTCAAGTCTTGAAGTCAAATCAGACAGATGTCCTCAACATGGATTCGTTCGAGATTAACGCGGCGAGAAGATCTATCGACTACAATCAAATTATCTCATCACGCACAATCTTGCCAACAATCTGAAAGATAGCTAGTAATCGAAGTCCTCAAACACGACCTCCTTCCCAGGCAGCCACTCCAACAGCTGCTTTCGAAACGGTTTCCCAGCACAAAGGTACCACCTCCCCGCTTGCACTGCCTCCAAGTCTGCCTTCGCAAGCCTTCTGAACTCCACTCTCGCGCCGGCACTCCTGACCTCCTCCCAAGCCTTCCCAGCGTCTGCCGCGCTCCCCGTGACGAACACATCCGCAACCTTCCCCAACGCAGGACACCGCTGCAGCGTATCAACCACGAGTCCCGCATCCGCCGCCTTGACAGCCCAGAGTAATCTGAGCTTCTCAGGCGCAAGATCCAGACCAGCAAGCTGACCGAGCAGCGGCGTGATGCCCACGCCGCCCGCGACGAACGGCGCCACAGACGCCTCGCTCCCAGTCGAGTCCTGCGTGATCTCGAACTCCCCGCCGATCCCGAGGAGAGGCACTTCGAATCCCGCGCGCGCGTTCTGCTGGAACAAGTACGCCGTCACGGGGCCGACGCGGCGGATCGTGATCTCGAACGTGTCCCCGCCATCCCCGGCAGCCCTTGATGGACTCGAACTGATCGTGAAGGTGCGTACGAAGTCGTCGTTCAGACTCCGCGGATCGTCGTTGCGCATGTGACTGTATCCGATGTCGAGGTGGTCTTTGAACGACAGCGCGACCCATTGTCCAGGCTTGTAGCTCACGCCGCCATCGACTTGGAACGTGAACCTCGCAACATCCGGCGTGAGGGGTTCTTTCGCGACCAAACGCGCCGTCTTCGCAGCATCAGAAGCGGTAAGAAGGGAGGATTTGATATTGCCCTCGCTCGCCAGCGGGCGCAGACGCGGATTGTACGGCGAGTGTCCATTGAGCTGCAGCGTGCCCCTGAACGCCAGACCCTGCTGCACATGCTTTGCTTCTGTGAGGTTGATTTTGACCGCGAGGTTGGTGCCGGGCATCATCTTCTCCGCGTCCGCACCGATGAGGATCTCCGCCCGCCCGGTCGTGTACAGCACATCGCCTGTCTCGAAACCCGGGATCGTGACGCCAATGAGCGGGTTGAGCTGCAGGTTGCCGAGCGACTGGTACAGTCTGTTGCCCGAGTACTCCGGGTAGATGATGCACGAGGGCGATATGACGCGGATGAAGCCCGGTGGGCCCCCGCGGTGGTTCGTATCCATGTCTGTTCCGCTGCTGGTCGAGAGGAAGAGCATATCTGCCTTGTCTATCAGGCTTCTCGCTTCAGGCGAGAGACTGGATCCTGAGGACAGTAGATCTGGCGTGAGCAGGGCCGGGCGGAGAGCATATTGGTTCATGTATTTTGGGCAGTTTCCCATGCTCTGCTCGATCTTGGTGACGAGCTGGATCTGGTCTTGCTTTGTTGGTGCTGAGGACGGTAGCGCGGTACCCTCTTCTACCTCGATTCCAACGGAGCGTGTTGTGCCTGCCACCATCTTGCCCGCAAGCTTGACGCGCTTGCGCGTCACCAAATCGAGTGCGAGTCCAGAGAGCATCCTGCCTTCGCCCTGCGGTTGCAGCATCTCGCCCTTCTCTGCATCGCCGACGAGTGCTTGTACAACGGGGTCGAATTTGCTGTCGACCAGCGTTCGTGTGCCAACGAAATCGCCTCCAATGGGCTCAGAGAAGCCGGGAGCGCCGCCCCAAAGCGCGGTCCAGGGCCGCAATTCATTGTCCAGGGCTCCGATGGCGAGGAGAGGTGCACGCTGCAGCATGAAGGAGGCTTGTGGTGTGAGCATGGTGGATGTTGGGTTGTCTTGAGGTGGCACGTGGAGGAGTGAGTGCATCTTTGACTCTCCTTCGCTCCAGCCCATTGCCATTGAAAACGCCATCTTGAACTGTAGGTCTGCTGACAGTATGATTGTGGGACGGGTCTGACAGACTTCTTTTCTTTTCGGGCCCAGAGAGCGTTTGGATTTGACGCTCTTGCTTTCGATGGTTGGCTTAGCGTCGCGGTCGTTCTTCATTTATCCGGTGTCTTCAGGAGCTACATGTTGGTGATGTGGTTTTATACTAGCTGCACATGCTGACCGGCGATGCTGACAGTGCCGGTGACGATACTCAAGATGCCGATAGATGTCGACATCGGCCTGACTAACGGATAGCTTTCGGCCGCGCATCTGGGTATGGAGTTGTGATTAGTCGACTGCGCAATTGAGTGCTCAGTCAGCATTTGAGGCATGTCAGCCCTACGCGAAACGCGGGGTCGCTAACGCGGAAGGGACCCACTCAAAGACGACGCGTGGGGTTTCCAAGGGTGTTCAATGGTGTGGTTTCGAGGTCGCTCCACTGTTGGAAATGCAGGTCAGTGATGGCTACAATCAAACCAATCTATGTTCACCAAAGTCCAAGGCTCAGACAACACTGTGAGCATTGTGATCGTGCGATGCTTGGCGTCGACGGAGGCTGGAATCGTGCAACCCAACACAGCTGGAGACGTCGACCTCAACATCCACTTCCACCCCTCCACTCATAGCCGCCGACTTTGTCCACTCTCCGTCGTCTCAGATTCAAAGCGGATCGACTGTCATTTGGTCGCATCAGCTTCG
Organism: Phoma herbarum; assembly: GCA_001599375.1. Classification (NCBI taxonomy): domain Eukaryota; kingdom Fungi; phylum Ascomycota; class Dothideomycetes; order Pleosporales; family Didymellaceae; genus Phoma; species Phoma herbarum. The sequence continues at coordinate 425,496 of BCGR01000026.1, forward strand.
TAATCGCCATTATGGCGTTCAAAAAAGACCGCGTGAAACCCACAGCCTACCCCTTCCTCCCTTTCCACCTGCTCCGCAGCGCACAGCTCGTCTCCTCACTCATAGTCGCCTCGATCATGGCATACTTTCTCCGCGAGCTCTCTGCAAACAACTACTCCTTGCCGTGGACGTTCATTCTCGTGAGCACCACCCCTACTACGTACCGTTCTTAGGCTGAATCTATGTAGCTTCTGACCGTCTCGATCCTCACCATCGTCTCCCTCGCGCTGACGATTATTCTCCACATCCGCCACGGCCTGAACCCAACACTCAACCTCGCCCTCAACGGCAGTCTGGCCGTGCTATGGGCGCTCTCCTTCGCCCTGCTCGCATGGTGGAGCTCCGCGACCCTGGCCTCCGCATGCGCCGTCGAGAACTGGGAGAACGAGCTCGGCAAAAGCGTGTGCCGCACGTACAAAGCCCTCTTCAGCTTTGCGCTGCTCGGGCTCGTGGCCACGCTGGCAGCGACGGGGCTTGATGTCCACGTTCAGAGAAGGAGTTCGCGCAGGGGGAGATTTCAGAGCTTGGCGCTGCAGGGCGGCAAGGGAACGCACGAGCTGGATGCGGATGTCGATGCGGGCATTTGGGATACGAATCCTAATCCTGTGGCGCTAGGGGCGGGTAGACCGAGGGGCGAGGGGTACGCGCTGCCTGAGGAGCAGTTTGGGTATGCGGACACAGGGTATGCTGGGGCTGGGGAGCAGATTGGGAGAAGGAGTGTGGAGGAGAGGTTATGAGAGATTTAGGGCAGTGTGGTTTGCTGATGCTGCCAATCAGACCAATTGGCGTGTGACGATATCAATGTTATGTCTATGTTATGTCTATTGGGGCTCGAGATTATCGACCTGCCCATGGCGCCTGCGCACAAGGCTGTCCGCTACCTTGGCGCCGGCGCGCCTGTGTTTCCGCTTCCTCTTGCCCATGGAGCTGCTGTGCCCGCACCAGGAGGAGGCAGACGTACCGAACTTGCTCCTGGAGGAGGTTGTGGTACTCTCGCGCTCGATGCCCACGGTGCCGATGTATTCTCACTGGGCGATGGCAGCCGCGCTGTACTCGCTCCCGGCGGAGGAGGTGGTGCTCGTGTACTCGACGCCCACGGCGCTCGGGTAGGCTGATTTGGACCTGCCGGTACGTTGGGTCCGGACGCTTTCGCCCATGGGGCTGCTGTCATCGGCATGCCACCAGCAGCAAGGGGATCGCGGAGAGGGGGTTGCGATGTTCGTAATGGAGGGGCGCTCATGCCAGTTGGTTCGGCCAAGGGATCTCGTAACGCAGGCTGCGGCCCTGTTTGCCGTGCAGTGGGCGCCGAATTTGATGGTGTGACGGCCTTGGGCTGTGAGGATGTGTGCACGCTTGCTTGGATCTTGGGTGCGTTGGGATCAGGGGTCCAGCTGAAGAGGGAGCCGAAGGGGAAGTGCTGGACTACAGGGAATTTGGAGAGGACTTCCGCGTTGTACATCTTAATCATACCCTGAGAGTGTAAGCCGTGGTTCGAGACGTGCCTCGTGCAGAGTTCAATTTGCTCGCTTGGCTTTGTACTTACCTTGTTGATCTTTGCCCAACCAGCCTTCACGCCCGACACATCGTACAATATCGGACTGTGCTCCCAAAATGGACCCTTCTTGACGTCGTAGATGAACCCAATAGCACTGAAGTACATATTCCTCTCCCTTTCCCTCTGCACAGCTGTGGTCTTTGCTACGTCCGCCGGGCTCGGCGCACTTTCCAGCGAGCCTTCTGTAGCCACATCTGCAGGCGTCTCAATTGGTGGCGATAACTGCGCGCTGCCGAAGATGTATGACACGAATGAATGATCGTCAAGACCCCAAACCCCATGGCTCCCAGCAGGTTCGAGCGTGTACGTCAGAATCAGCCGCCGGATGAGAACCAGATACGGCTCCACAACGCCCAGCACGATACCGCGCTCCTGATCACCGTCTGCAGACGCAGGGAACGCACCGAGCTTCCACAGACAGCCCAGGAACGCTAGGAATGAGAGTTCATGCCCAGTGCCGTAGTCGAGGCGCTGCGAACTGCCAAAGCTGCCGATGAAGTACGCTTCCAACTCGCTCTTCGCTGAGACCTCAGAAGTGGATCTGTACACCAATACTTCTTTGGGCAAGTACGTGTCGAGTAGATCTGATGCCCGCTCGCGCACAATGTCGTACCATTTCCTGAAACTCACGTTGCCGAATCGCCGCGGTCCGGTGTCCGGCGGTGCTTCGTCGATGATGGAAGTCAGTGCTTCGAGCAGCTTGGCGATGCTCTGCACGACGGGTGGGTGTGGCACTGATGTGTCGCGCAAGCTCCATTCTTTGACTGAAGATGTTCCTTGCTCTTTGTTTACGATTTTGCGCGGAATCATGGAGGTGTTCAGCTGGAACATAAAGGTCATTATGTCGGCGTAAGCTTTGGATGAGAGAAAGAATGTGACATCATCGCCGTCATTGATGCACTTCTTTGGCGTTTGAAATGCATGACCATGTGTGGGATCCAGTACTGCGAGCGTGGGTGCTGTTATGGGGCTATTTTGGGTCATGTTGGCTTTGGGGGGTGATGTGACAGTTGAAGCAGGGCATGTGACGGCGCGTTTTGGTGGCGGTTCGCGCCTTCCAACGGTGATGGTTCGCGCTAGGGCGGTCCCGCATCGCGACAGCAGAGGTCCGTTGCTCAAAACATCTCGTCACAGAGGACGTCTTTTCGTCTCATCTCTTCGACAATGAGATAGCACTAACGGCGTAAGGTTGCGCAAAGCTTCAACAGCGCAACATGGACGCATGGTTTACAGGTACAGCGCAGTCAGCTAGCTCTGTTTACGTTGTTAACCATCATGCAGCCCTCGACAATCCCTCGTCACCCTCAATCGATACCGAAGCCGCATCGCAGCAGCTCCTCGCCGAAGCCAGTAGTCCTGTCCGGCGCGCAATTGCTGTACCGCCTGCAGGCTCGGTCGCTGCTCAACGTGGCGCGACCCTCCTCAATGCCGCCCGCGCCCTGCCTAAGCTGTCACCGGCTCCAGCTGGAAGGACTGGAAAGCTGCGCAAAATTGGGCAACTGCAACCGCCAGTTTCGCAACAGCCAAGGAGGCTAGGAAAGCTGCCACGCGCAAGCTTGGCAGGTCTTGTTTCCGAGGATTCGCAGAAGAAGGCTCGCGGCAAGCAGATGTACGACATTGACCCTAGTCCACGTAAGAAGCGGCGCTCTTTGCCGGCGCAGATTGCTGCTCTCGAAGATGAGGATGACATGGTGCTGGAGACAAGTCAGGTACAACCAGATGACGATGAGCCCACTGAGATCCCGGAGGGCCTCGATGTCTCCGCTCCAACAGAAGCATTTGGCGATGATGATATTATCGATGTTCCTACATCGCCTGTCGTGGCGCGTGAAGACGAGGTGCCGTCAGCCGCAAAGAAGCAACGAGTACGGCCGCGAAAGGGCGGCGATAGCGTGCTATCGCTTGCAGTGCAAGAGGAGGCGGAAGTAGTCGGTCCCTCGAGGACAGAGCCCCTCGAGGGACAATCAACTGCACCGTCTCAGAAGCGCCGAGGTCGGCCCCGGAAGAGCGGTGGCAGCGTGGCGTCTCAGTCATCTGCGGCTGGCCTGGTCGAAGTAGTTCCCAGAGGTCAGCAAGAGCTATCTGTGGCGCCCAAGAAGCGACTCGGACGACCTCGCAAAAGTGGCGAAAGCGTTACGTCCTACCCTTCAGACGTTATCGTTGCTGAAGTGAATGACACTTCCCGCGACGGCGTGTTGAAAGAGGTGCAGGAAGAAGCCCAGCAACCTGCCGTTGCTGCGGAAAGCAAGCGGGAAGGCCGTCCTGAGCGTGATATCGATACACCTACCAATGACATGTCCGACGCACGGCCAAGGCCGGCAAAGAAGGTCAAGAGGTTGAAAGGGCCAAAGATGATCAGCCCAGATGGGCCAGAGTTCGAGGAAGATGTGCTTCCGCCCATCGCTACGCCACGTCAAGATGTACCACAAGCAGTACAGACAGATGCTCGACAAGAGTCACGAGAAGTCAGGCGGCAAGAGAGACGGCAGGCTGCACAGGCACGCGACGATCCTCAATCGCTCGTCGAGGTACCTATCAGGTCCACACGTTTACGCTCAACCCGATCTCAAGATGAGCCTGCGCATGCGCCGGAGCTTTCGACAGCACCTGCGTCTGTTCCCGCAATCTCACGTAAGGGCAAGGCTGCACCGCACATAGCAGCCAATCTGAGAGCTGCCGTAGCTTCTTCTGCGACCGGGTCTACGAAGCGCAAGAAGACAAACAGGCAGATCCATATCTCATTCCACGAACTAAACCCGGCCGCAGAGGCTGGCGACGACATCGGTGCGACCGACAATGAGCAAGACGCTGACCTTGAAGTGGATGACAAGCGTCAAGAGGATGACGATGAGGTTGACAAAGACCAAAAGGACCAGGAAATGGAGAAGGATGATGAAGACGCCGACGACCATGAGCACGAGGGCGGTCACCACCCTGTTGAAGGCTTGCGACTTCCGGCTTTGGAAAAAGTGTTCGAGTCCGCCGATAAGATCGAGCGGTCGGGAGCGTGCACAGTTGGGCTTGCAAGGAAGATCCACCGCGCGTGTGACAGCGCACGCGTCATGATCAGTGGAGGTAGCTGCTCGTATGGCGATATTGCTGAATGCAAAGACAGCATCGTTCGTCGTCTCGCTAGCATCGGTTCTAGGATCCCAGAGGACACCCGTTTCGATTTCAAGCGCGATGCGTTTGCCTATCTCTTCCGAGCTTTGACACTAGTCCTAGAGGCTATGTACAACAAGTTTGGACAGAAAGGGAGGGAAGAAGCGGTCATGGAGTTGCTGGACGCTTTGCAGATCTTACATCCCTTCATCTGTGAGATGTTGAGATTTAAAGACACCATGGATTCCTGGAAAGTCAAAGTTCAAGGACGTGCGCAAGGTGATAGACTTATCAAGGACGTTGAGACTGGTCTGATTGCACCGCTCCGAATCGTGGAGAAGGACTTCAAGAAACGGCTGAGCGCCCTCCAGAAGGTAGAAGAGGCCCGTCAGGCTCGCCTTAATATCCAGCGACAGTACGAGAAGCAGGAGCAGGAGATGATCAGAATGGAAGAGTCCACACGTTCTACAAGGGAAAGGAGGAAACATTGGCAGGATTTGCACATTGCACGCATGCAGTACGAGCCGGATCCTTACCGCCGGCGACGACTTAGGTTTGTCGAACCTCCTGCCACAACGGAGACAGACGCGAACGGAAACGAGTTCGAGCGTGTGCCTTTCTTCGTCGAGCGCAGTGCGCCACCGCCATCTTTTATCCCCACAACAAGAGGTGAGGAATGGTCACCGGAGCAAGATACGGCGCTTCTTGACGCTCTGCAGTCATCAACCCGTAAGTTTGCCCCCATATCATGCTGTTCTGCAGTATTCTCATCACACACAGCTCTTGAAGACATTTTCAGGGATCATTGTGGCCCTCGCGGGGCCCTGCGCGAGTTTTCGGTTTCTGATTTTGCAGCAAAGCTGGCGTGGGTGCGCTCTTCTTGGGCTCAGTTGTTACATCTGCACCCGGATTGGGAGCTTCCAGAATGGGTCAAGAAGATTCCAGCGCTGCCCTAGTTTGCTGTAAATCTCGGTCCTCACTTTGAGTACTCTCATTTTCTTCTGCGATACCCAACCTGAATGATCATTACTACGCCCCCCTGCTACCGCTCTTGCGTTGCTACATGGCAGATATACCCCTATCACGTCCACTCACTTTATGTCCTTTCGATTGCTCATTCACGACCATGATCTGGTACCGTGACCTGGTCAACAAAGTTTCAATCCCCTCTCCCCCTATCATGGTCCTCCTCTGAGAATGCCACCGACAAAGCTAGCCTATTCCTATATATTCCACCTCAAGTTGACATAGACCCTCACGTCGCTTGATGCTCAAAGTGAAGCGAGTGAAAGGGTCTTCGCGTCGCAACAGACCCTGAACAGTCTTGCAAGTACCCCAAAATTTCGGAGACAAAGTGAAAGGCACATTCACCTCCACTCGAGTATATCAGTTCGCGACATCCCGACTCTCTTCTCTGTCTCCACCTTTCAAGCCTTCTCAACCTCCTGGACAGCACAGCATTTTCAGTGCTATTTTTTACGACGCCCCTTGACCGGCATTTCTTTTCACCCACTCCTCCGCTGCAAGGTTTACATTGTTCCAGCACCCTTTCTCTGAAATCCACACTGCTTCTTTAGCTCTACTGCCACCTACGCGCACACAACTACGCAACCACACAAACATCGTGATGATATTTTCTACCAACTCATTCGCCGCTCTGTACGCCACCATGCCAGACGAAATCATCGACGATTTCGTCGAAGGGTTGGAGCCATTTCACAACGGCGGACACGAAGGTATGATTCCCGCCCTCGCGCACGCTTGTGCCAACGATGATATCGCGAGGTCGCGCGGTGAGCTCCGTCAATGCGAATCACGTTTGGCTAACGATGTCCCAGATGCCGGCCACACGCCCGCCGACGAGACGAACATGCCGATCTTCCATGCCACTGCTGCAGAGCTCAAGCCTGCTCCCCTCGAGACTGCTGCAACTGCAGCCGCGCCCGTCACCGCACCTGCAGTGAAAACGGACTCTGCTTCTTTCTTGATGCCTACCTCGCGCATCCAATCTTGGGCTGAAGAGAAGGAAGAGGAAGAGGAAGCAGCTGCTGCCGAAGCTGCGGCAAAGGCTGCCACTGAAGCTGTCACTGAAGCTGCTGGCAAAACTGTTGCTGAGCTTGCTGAGAAGATGAAGGATGCCATTGTAACTGATGCGGCTCCTGAAGGTTCTGCCAACGACAAGAAGAAGGCATCTCGTCGTCGTAAGCAGAAGCGCACGGCAAAGAAGGTGCAGGCTGCCGCCGTTTCGTCGCTGTCCACCTCCGAAGCTTCTTTCGACGCTTCGACTTATAGTGCAGAAAACTCTGAAGTCCTTCTGGAGGCCCGGTCGCCGGCCAAGACATTCGTTGCGTCGCCGGACAGCCCTCCTGCGAAGATTCAGATGCACACCAAGCTTCCATTAACTACGTCCCTGGAGCCTGCCTTGGAGGAGTCCACGCCTGCAGCAGCTGCTGCGGCAGACTCCTGGGACGACTGGATTGAGACTGTCCCGACCATCGCCATGCACAACTACGAGATTGCGCGTGATCGCGAATTCGAAGCCGAAAAGGAGGCTCAGGCCCAACATGCTGCCGGTCTACCTCCTGTCGATGATGGTGTGGTGACTGCTGCAGATCTCCTGCGTCGCCACGAGGAGGCAGCCATGGCTCGACGGTCTGTGACAGCTGGCTCCTTGTGTTCGGTTGAGGGTTGATGCGGTTCCTGACGTCAAGGATCTCCAGAAGCCTGGATTCGAGATTGACGACGTTGAGCCCCCGGCGCTGCCAACCTCCGCATCCGTCCACCCGCCTGCGATTGCTGCCGCTGCAGAAGCTGAGGACGCTCATGTAGCCATTCCTGAAGTCTATCAGGAGCCAGTCATGGGTCCGAAGCAAGCAACAATTTTGGGCTTCTTCAAGAAGTCCCCCATCGTCACTGTTCACGAGGTGTCTTCCTCTACCTCTCCTGAGCGGTCCGTTTCATCTGCAGAACCCGCTGAATCTGTTGCTATCATGAATACGGATTTAGTTGACGCAAATGGGGACGCTGATGACATCCAGACTGCTGCGCCAGTAATCGAGATGAAGTCTGAAGCAGGGAAAATCACTCCTGCTGACTTGCGCGACGACTCAGAGGCATCATTTGACGCGACTGTGGATGGCGTCATTGTCGCAATCAACGTCACCGACTACCTTGACTATCTTGCGGACACTGATGATGAGGGGCAAGACCACCATGGTTTCGATGACTTTGTGGATGCGGAAGAGCTCCCGCTTTTGTCGCCCTCAATCACCAGCGCAGTCGATGACGATCAAGTTGCTCCCGAGCCTGCCCCTGTCGCGTCTTCCACTGAACAAGTCGCTACTGTGGAGGCAGCCTACGACTCAAACATCGTCGACGACAACGTCACGGCTACTTCGGGTGCCCACGAGCCCGTCGTTTCCCGTCAGAAGCAGAAGAAGCGGACCAAGGCGGAGCGTAATGCCGCCAAGAAGCGTACTGCTGCTGCTGCAGCTGTAGCTGCGACCACGGCGTCTCATCGCTCCACTGCATCCGCTGGAAATGCCACTACTGCTACGAATGTCCCTCTCGTGCGCGAAGCCATTGACAAGCTGAATACAGGGTAGGCGGCTCGTACGAAGGCTCGTCTCACGGCTGCAACAGCTGGTTCAAAGACCGGCGGACAGCCAATCAATTGGAAGGGGGTTTGGATCGTCCTCTTGTTTGCGGTGGCTCTGATCTTGTCCGGACTGAACAAGATCTTCGGTTGGGGTGTTGCGAAGCTTTGGAACATCTAGAGTGATGCCTTCGCCTGTAGATTCCTCTTGATAAATCAGCGGCATTGGGCGGCGCACTGCGTTTCGATTCATCAGCTTTGCAGAAGTTAGTCAAGCAAGTGGATTGTGGATAATGCAGTAAAATCCTGTTACTCAGTCATCTATACGTCTTCTTATCACCCTGTCAGCTTATGACCATTCGTCTGTATCTTGCACATACCCATCGCAAAGTAATCCACATCCTGCACTCACGTCTTGCACGCTGTACTAAAGTCTCCAATCCCATGAACTCTCACCTTCATCATCGCCACCAACCTCCCTTTTGCACCTTCAGCTCCTCCAATTGTTCCCTGATTCTCCTCAACTCCAGTCCATGCTGTCTGTGCGTCTCGTCCAGCAAGCGTGCATGCTCCTTCCTCAGCTCCCTGAACTCCTCGTCTAATTGCTCGTGCCACGGGTAGAGTACGAAGACTTGGAAAGAGAGTGCCGAGGTTCCAATGACAAAGTTTGTAAGCGAAAAGCCACGAGTAAACCACATCCTCTATCCAGGGCAAGCGCTCAATTGGAGTGAGCTGGACAGGAGAATGTGCCGGACGGTAGACCTAGATGGGGCCGCGGTGTAGTTCCGATGCTTGTGGCGCGGGGGACGGATGTCGACTCAACTAGGCGAAAGAGAAGTATCGGGAGGAAATCGAGTGGGGTTTCGAACGTGTTGATTGGGAAGAAATATGAGCAGCTTTGCTTCAAATGCAAGTCGAGACCAGTGAGACTAAACGTAGCAAGGACGTTGAGTGAGATAGCAACAGAGCGAAGGACCCTTGCGCAACTTGTGGGACATCGCGGACCTATGTAGTAAGTAGTCACATGCTCGTTGTGTTGTCGTCGCGCCCAGAACGACCATTCTTCGAAGACCCAAGACCAAAGTGGCATGATACCTTTACCGAATTGGGCCGATTTGGAGCTAGCACCGAACAACATCAGACCACATGCGCAGGCTCCGAGAATCGAGGCCCACAAACCGAAACGAACGGCAGAAAGATGCCTTTGGCCGTGAAGAGAGACAAAGAAAGATTGACTCTTGTGAAAATCGTGAGTTTTCGTTCTACTTCTCAACCACCCTGACCATCGATCCCCACAGCACCATGGCATACCACGATGCATTTAACCTTGTCGAGCATTCTCTGCAACAGTACGGACGCGGCACACTTTATTTTTCGCTGATCCGAATTACGAGTTTGCCGACTTCGGTCTGATTCTGCAGCTGCTCGAAGGCCTTCACCGCATCATCGAATGCGAACTCCCTCGCAACAACTGGCTTGATGCCATGTTGCTCGGCAAATCGAGCGAATTCGGCTGTTGTATCGCGGCTGAACGCAACGCAGCCCTTGACTGTGATCATATCAGCGCTGCAGATGATCGCGTCGCAAGACTCACCTATCTTGCCTCCAAACAACAGAGCAGGGACGATGTCTGCAGGTAGGTCTTGAGGCGCACTTAAAATCCCAATCAGACTGACCAGCCCCCCTTTGCGCACGCTGTTTACAGACTTTAAAAGCGTGCGCGCACCACCCAGCTCGATGACTTGGTCTACGCCCTTACCGCCCGTGAGGCGCAGAACGTCTTGATCCCAGTCCGGCGTTGTCGTGTAGTTGATGCCATACGTTACGCCGAGCTTCTTCGCAAACTCAAGCTTTGCGTCGGAGGATGATGTTGCAATGACGGTTGCACCAAGTGCGGCGGCGATCTGGATCTGTGTTCAGCAGTGCACTGGTGCCTATGAAAGTGACATATCTGGATCGCGAAACAGCTCACCCCACCCGTACCTTGTGTGAGGATCGTCTTACCCTGCAGTCTCTTCCCGTCACACCAGTTATCAAGTTGGCCAGAAAGAGAAGCGTCGAGACCCTCTCGGATCGCACTCCAGGCTGTCACCCCAGCGGTAGGCAAGCTCGCATTTTCCACACTGCTGAGATGGGCGGGTGCCTCGATGACACGGGCGTCATCTATAACTATCCATTGCTGCAAAGCGCCTAAGCAGTCAGCGCGGAAATACCACAGCTGACGAGATGAGACGTTACCTTCAGACCCGGCGGCTCCCAACACCCTCTGCAAGTTGAGGTTCCTCACATCTCCTGTCAGCCATTCGTTGGGATGTAGAAGCACCCTTCTGCCCTCGCAACCGGTCCACTTTGAATCCGGCCCAGCAGAGTGTATCACACCGGCGCCATCAGAACAGGGCACTAGATCTGCGACGTGGTTCCCCGGTACGCCATCGATACCAGGGTACTCTGGTGAGCGGGCTGCAACGAGCAGGTCGCGGTAATTGAGCGATGCGGCGGTCAGGCGGACCAGGACTTGGCAAGGCCCTGCAGTGGGTATAAGCAGAGAGCATTGAGTCAAATGACTGACCGACGTTGCTGAGGTGGGAATTGTCCAAGCAAGGTTGCCAGTGTTAGTAGACATGTTCAACACTCTGTTCTTGCCGGGCTAAGCTTGCTGGCAGGCTCGAATTCACACCACAATGCGCTCCCTGCAGATCATATTCATCTTGACCACTACATCAGGCGGGCCACTTGCTTGCGTCTTCGAGCCGGAAATGGCAATGCATGATGCTTTTGGGCGTACTCGCAGGTGCATTTGTAAGCCCTTGATTGCTAAGCTGGAAACACGTTGTCCAATCGACAACGACAATACCAATGAATGGTCGTCTAGCCAGATAAGACCTACAACCAGACTCGTCTCGAGTCGTGATCCATGCGTGCTGTTGAGTGCACAAGATGAGGGAGACGCTGCTTTGATCGAACTTTGTGCATTTGGCAGCTGTGGTAGGGTTGAGCAATCGCGCGGGCCAATGTTTGGGACCCATCTTGTAGCGGACTCTGGCATCTCCAGCTGTCAGTTCGTGCCCTCTTGGTACGTTGAGATGTTCTCATGAGCGTGGTGTCGAACATGAGAAAGGCGACCTGGAGGACTGCCCCACTTTTGAGATGCGCTAGCCACAGGAGGATTAGGTTTGTTTGGGGCCCAAATCGCTCCAGCGCTCATTGCTGCCTTCCTTGCCGACGCGTCCAACACAATGACAACCTACACGCGGCGTGGGGTCACCTTCGTTCAGCCAAAGCCTACTTGGAGACTCTTGCATGCAATTTGCTTCTCGAGCGATTGCTTAGACAGATCCCTACGGCCCGGCTGATAGAATGTGCAGGCTTCATGATCCGCGTTGGGCCCAACAATGTGATCACCAACGATCCAGCGGTTCTGCGCAAGATGATGGCTGTGCGATCAGCCTACACACGTGGTCATTGTCGGATTCTAACCCACTCAGCAAACATCCGCTACGACTTACGCCAGGATAGTCTAAAATGCAATGAAGTTTGACCCCACTCGCGACAACTTGTTCTCGATGCGCGACGAGACTGCTCATACGAGGTTGCGCGTAAAGATGGCAGCCGGTGTGAGCTAAGCGTACGGTTAAGTTGTAATGTACGTTGCTGATTGCACGTTAGTATTCGGGCAAGGAGAACTAGTCAATGGAAGGAAGCATTGACTCTCAAATTGCCAAATTTATTGACCTGATACAAACAAAGTATCTTTCGACATCTCAGTCTCATCGTCCCATAGATCTCGGCGAGAAGACTTCCTTTTTCACTCTATATATAAGCAGCGATCTGGCATCTGGACAAGCTTTCGGATATCTAGAACCAGATCGGGATGTCTATAGCTACCTGAAGATGAGCAAGACAGCACTTCCTGTGATGATGGGTATCTCCGACGTTCCTGTGATAGCAGACATTCTGTAATCGCGTATATTCCGAGCGCTGCTCCCCTCGGAAGCGGACAAGGCTGGGTTCGGTCCTTTTATTGGATAGGTATCCAACATTCCAATTGTGGTTTTTTTTTCAACAGGGACGCAGAATTGCGAAAAAGCTCGTAAGCGAACGATTTCGATCTGAAGCGGAACCTCGATTTAACATGCTTGGCTCATTCATTCGCCATGGTCTTCGTGAGGAAGAAGGTGCAGGAGAAGCTCTACTCCAGATTGTCGCTGGCAGTGACACCTCAGCGGGTACTATCCGGGGTGTGATGCTGAACGTTCTCACAAATACCCACGTCTACTAGAAATTGCAAGACGAGGTCGACGCACATATCAAAGCCGGAGCCATATCGTTCCTTGTTACAAAATCAGAGTCTCGTAGCATGCCATATCTCCAAGCTGTGATCAAAGAAGGACTCCGCAATCTTCCACCAGTATCTGGAACCATGTTCAAGCAGGTATCCCCTGGAGGAGACATCATCGATGGCAAATTCCTACCTGGAGGCACCCCGGTCGGCAATTCGCCTCTGGGCATCCAGCGATTGAAACCGGTCTACGGTCCCGATGCCGACCACTTCCGTCCCGAGCGATGGACTGAAGCATGTGTGGAGAAAGTCGCAGAGATTGCAAGTACTGTAGATCTGATCTTCCATTATGGCAAGTGGCAGTGCCTTGGCAAGTCAGTGGCACTGATGGAGTTCAACAAGATCTTTGTCGAGGTATATCTGGTCGCTGTTCCCACAAATATCGTCGCTGACCGAGATACAGCTCTTCTGCAGGTTCGACTCCAGTGTATGTCGAGCTGACAGACCGGCTGCTTTGTCTAATGCCTTTCCCACGTACAAATCTAGTCCAAGTGCCCTCTTCCTCCCAACTGAAAGGCTGCATTCGCCCAATGGATTTAGCATTTGAACTATGGTACCGCTACGCCCGTCAGCCGTGGATCTCAGGTTGAGCAAGTTTTGCGTTCGAGTCAGTTGATAGGAAGGTAATTTGAGATCTGCAAGGCCATTCCTGCGGCCAATTTACGATTCAGGGTACATCTGTGCCTGCCTCACGTCATCGATCTGCGCAACCCCAGCGACTGTTTGCCCTGAACAACAGTCTTATCAGCCCATCTCGATATTGAGTGTAGAAGGGTTTCACATGAATTTGCGCCGACGGAGCGCCTATCTTGGTGGTCTCGGCCTATGTTTTAGTCTTGATTGCTATCAATTAAGCAAGCTATTAGGTTTGAGTAGCAACTACTAATGTGTTCTTTAAGCGTTGATCAAGGTACACTTTATGCCTTTGCAGCCTTCTGCTAGTGTGTGAACACAGTAGAGTTGAAATTAATAATAGCTTTTCCATAGTGGTCAATGATGGATCGGGGAAGCAGCATGGCCTTCTGCTTCCCAAAGAGCTCAGCCTGTCGAGAATGAAAACCGCCTACCAGGCTCTCCTTCGCTCTTCAATCTCTTTCCACGTTGTTTAAAAATTGAAGGTCAATTTGACACCCTTGATTGAATCTTCCCGGGCTTCTTGCGCGTTCAGAGCGCTCTTGGGTCACAAGGGTTGTTCACGTACAGCTTGACGCGCCCAGAATTCATTTCCCTCCACAAGAGAGCCCAAGTGCATGGGCATATCGCGCACAAGCCCCAACAGTCATCCATACCGCAAGATAGATGGCGTGGCCGTACTCATAGACCGAAATAAGGATTGAAGACTGCAGATAAAGTAATGATACTGTGCCATGGCGTTCAAGGTCAGCGACGAAGTTTTTTCAGCAAGCAGTAAAGACTGTTCTTGGGGTTGTCTCCTGGTAGACTGACGATCAGCTTCATTGCAGGCTCGGCAAGCTGGAGACATATTGAATCTCATCCCGCTACGCTAGGATGAGAATGAAACAACCCAGGCAATTTTGTCATAAAACTACAACAGAATATGCCCCCAACGCAGCTGGCTATGTTTGTAAGCGCCCCACATAGCTGTGCAACAACTCCGCATTCGTCAGGGCTGCGACTGATCAAACTCAACTAGAGACTGATAGCATCTGAGCCAGAAAACGGCTCTTACACAGAGCCTTTAGTGGGGCTGAGCCCAAGAGTGACGTATAAAGATGCTTGGGTCAGCCCTTTTGGCAAGATCGAAGCTGCAAGGAAAGACTTACTGGACCCCACGTTGGGACAGCAACTCTGGGAGTAGTCTGAAAGGCAGATCGGACCGTACTTGTAATGTGATTTAAGCTATGACACTGTTTAGCAATACAAAGGAAATTCAGAAGCAAGCTTCTATGAAGAGTTCTCTGCCTTCGAATACAACTGATGGCTCTTGCTTCTGGTCGCCCCAATCACGACAGCTGTGACAAGGGAGGGTCGGGCCGTTAGTAATAAAGCGGGGATCTTGTGCCGGCCGCCTTGTTTTCTCCATACACGCGATCTTTCGACGCGGCATCACGATAACTCGCCTGCAAGGCTGACTGTATGCTGCATCATTTATATATCTCCTGCATCGAGCATTGCACTAATAGCCTAATCGCAGCGCGCGACGGTGCTTGTTCTAAGGAGCGTGACCTGCTGTGCGACGTCTCAGGTGCATTGGTGTACATGGCCTACCTTGCCCATAACAGGACTTGGACCGATATTGTGGCTCTTCTAGGTAGCTACACGGGCGCACTCTGCATGCGAGAAGGTCGCACTGCACAGGTCCCTGGAGGATGTGCACTTTGTTGCAGCAATATAGTCATTCAGGTTCATGGGCGCAGGCAAGAGTGACAAGGGACGCGTGACCGAGTGACCGGCTGACACCATAAAGCTAGCGAGAGGTTCTCGCAGACTGATCACTCTTCTACCGCGACTTCGCGTTCCCAATCTCAGAATGGGTCGGATCAAAGCACGCACTCAAACTACCGAGCTGCACCACGATATCGTTGCTGAGGAGGCCCTGGGTGGCCATAGCCGAGATCTGGGCATGAGGTACTTCACGAGTGCAGGATTTATTGGTACTGTCGTTGTGAGTCTTAACCTCACTGACCGGGATGCCGTGTCTCATCCTGGTAGGCAACATCTCTCGCGCAGATCTCAGGGTATCTAGGTTGGGTACTTCCAGCCAACACGTTAGCACTTATCAATGTTTCCATCGGACCGTCGCCGAACATTACCTGGGTGGCCATCTCCTGGACGCTGGGGCTCGCTGTTGGCTTTACTCTAGTCGGCCGGCTCTCGGATATTTTTGGAAGGCGATGGTTCTTCATCGGCGCCTCAGTTTTAGGCCTTGTTGGGAACATCATTGGCGCAAGCGCCCAAAGCATCAATATGCTGATTGCTACGAACTGCATCAATGGACTCGCTGCTGCCGGCCAGCTATCTTTCCACATCACTCTCGGAGAGCTTGTTCCGAACGCGCTACGTGGACCGGTGAATGCTCTCATCTTGACAACAAGTGTTCCTTTTGCCGTGTTCGGTCCACCGGTCGCACGGGCTTTGTATGCTCATACCGCCCTTCAATGGCGGTGGTCATACATTTTGGGTATCATTGTAAATATTGTCGCTGTACTGTTGTTCGTCATATACTACCACCCACCGACATACGTAAGTTGACCGCCAATTCCTTGCCACCGTTTTCTGACAGTACAGACAATGCTTCACGTCGGCGGTAAGTCCAAGATGAAGCAGTTACAAACATTAGACTGGATTGGCATCACCTTGTTTACGTCAGGCATGACCATCGTAAGTGAGACTCTCTCAATCCGAATTGCGGCGACTGACAGTTGCAGTTCTTGATCGGGATGAACTGGGGCGGAGGCACATACCCGTGGAGAAGCGGACACGTGCTAGGAGCGCTGTTCGCAGGGTTTGGCACACTTGTAGGCTTCTGCGTCTACGAGGCGTACGCTGGACACCAGGACCCCCTCATCCCTATGAGGCTTTTCAGAAGCATTCGATACAACGCAAACGTTGTTTGCGCAAGCCTAGGCGGTGTCGTTTACTATGCTAATAGCATCGTTTGGCCGTCCATGATCGGTTCACTATTCACGTCCGACGTCTCCAAGACAGGATGGCTCTCGGTTCGTGCAGCCCCCCCCCCCCCCCCCAGCTCCCCTCAACTGTTCTCTGACTGTCATAGTGCGCTGTCGGAGGCGGACTGCTTCTGGGCCAGATTCTTGGCGGCGCCGGTGTCCGCTGCCTGCCGCGGATGAAGTTCCAGATGATCGTAGCAGGCGTTGTGGCAACTACTTTCACCGCTGCAGTGGCGGCATCGGATGCATCAACCGAGACGCGCACGACAGCTTTCATTCTCATTGGCACAATCGGAGCTGGCTATGTTGAGAACCTGACTCTGTCTTCCACAGCTTACCTTTGGGACCCCGCTGATATGGGTAAGGCGATGCCAAGGGCTGCTACGAGATATTGTTCTAACGCAATTAGGTCTTGTAACTGGTGTACTCGGGGCTATCCGTACTGCAGTGTCTGCCATTGCAACCAGCATGTACTCTTCCATTCTTGCGACGGAAGCCTCTAAGTATCTCCCACAGAAGGTCACCCCTTCTGCTGTAATCGCCGGTCTGCCAAGCTCTTCATTACCTGCATTGTTGGAAGGCGTGCGTACTGGCAACTTGACTTCAGTGCCCGGGATGTCTCCCGAGATCCTGACGGCCGTGAATGCAGCAGTCAAGGACGCGTACGCTCGGTCATATCAGACTGTGTACCTTTGCACATTACCCTTCGGAGCACTGCTTATACTTTCGGCGTTCTTTAGTCCAAACGTCGAGAGGTACCTGACGGACGAGGTGGCGCGAAAGTTGCACGGGGCTGCTTACGTAGAGACTAACGAGGGAGTAACCGCTCGTCATATCGAAAAAGCGTAGCGACCAACGGTCACGTATATGCAAATACACAGCTTGATCATACCGCTCAATTTCAATAGCAATACAGACTCAATAGTATTCATAGATAGATTAATTCGCTGTCTATTAGCTGTAGCTAAAGCCGCAGCTTGCGTAGATAGTAACAATGCTTTATTTTATTACAAGAATTAGGTAATATTAGCTTTAATTTGATAAAGTATAGGCTTATTTTTTACTAAATAACTAATTTAAATTACACAATAACGTGTTTCACAAGCGAGCGCTCCGCTCTAGTAAGCACCCCATTATTGTAGCTACTCTCACTACACAGCGTTACTATATAACAATATAGCTTGCAGAGTATAGTAGTGCTATTTAGACACATTGCTACTATCTGCGTCTTCTATCTCTACCTTGCAAGTGCGAGAGTTATGTCTAATCTTACTACAGCGCCTACAGCGTTGTTGTCTATGCACTCTCTTTATAGGCGTCTTGCTCTTACTATAACCTCTAATCTTATTTTTAGTAATTAAATTAGCTACTTTACTAACTGCAAAAGTCTTCTCTATATATATATATAATATTGCTTATAAGTCTTGCGCTTCATACACGCTTCTACAGCGTTTTAAAGGCAGCTTGTTTTCCTCTATACAAATAACGTACCTCACGGGCGAGTCGCCCACCCGGGCGAGCCGCCCACTTTTGCCAAGACCCTACTAAAACTTACCCTATTATAGCCTAAAACACTACACTTTGGCGCTGCACAAGGCGAAACAAGCTGTAATATTACTTAGAGACCTCTTCTACTTTGTTCTTGCATATTCGCGTATTATGTCTACTCTCTCTGCACTATCTATAGCGTTGTTAGAAGGGCTTGCCTACTTTAGCGCGTATCTGCTTTTTTGCCCTCTTTCTATTACTACGCGCCCAAACTTCTTAAGAGCTGTTAATCGCTAGCCTTCTTTTACTATAAGGGTCCCTTCTTGCTAGATCTGCTTTCTTTTGTGCAATTTATGTTGTGTGGTGGCCTTAGCAGCTGCTTTAAGCTTATAGATCTGTTTTTGTGCAAGCGCAAGCTTATGCGACAAGATTGCTCCTCTCTTTGCGTAGTGCTTAATCGCGCTTAGAACAGAAGTAGGTAAGCTGCCCTGCTGCCTCTTATACTTGTCTTAAATTAGAGTTAATTATAACTCAAATTCTAGGGTATTGCTTAGGGTTTGCAACTGCTAGAGGTCCTTGTTAATAGGGAGTTGTGGTGATAGAGTGCGCAGCCTCACATTAAGGGCTAATATGACCTGTTCTAGGTTAAAAGGGACTAATCTAGCGCCTTAGAACCCTCCCTATATGTTGCTAGCAGTAATCGCAGCATTATAAGCTGCTTTAAAGCATGGCAGGAACTCTAGCTTTGTGATGTAGTTAATCTAGTTGCGTATAGCATTTTTAGCTTGGCGCGTGTAGGCCTTCTTTAGAGGGGCAAAACAGCCTATATTAAGTAGCTGTAGGAGGTGAGATAAGTGCGGAGGCATATATATAGTAATAATCTTGTTATTCTTGCAGTATTACTAGAATTAGATAGAGTTGTGGCTCTTATAGCTATTAACAATAAGCATGCAGTAGGAGCTAATAGTATGTCTCTTTAAATGCGCATTAAAGTGCTTTAACTAGTTAAAAGTAAGCTTGTTAGTAGTCTAGCTATTTGTAGAGATGCTAATTACCTAATCCTAGAGTAGATCTTTGTCCTTGTACTAGTTAGATAGATGGTTGCGCGCTTTGAAGATAATAAAGAGTAGAATAGCCTATTCTTTAGCATTAATGCCCTAGATAACTGTTGCCTACTCCTAGTTGCCTGGCTAGATCTGCTTTGGCTGTCCTTGTATACCTAAAGCTGTAACAACTGCTCTGTTGCTAATCTAGCCTATTATAAAGCCTATCTTGTTGAAGTTGTATATGTTGTTATTCTGGATGCCATACTTGGCTTTAATGTTAGCTACAAGGCTAAACTAGCCCTGTATAACCCTAGAATTCTTGCAGAGGGCTTGTTTGTAGTTATACTTGCAATTGAACTTTACTTTAAGCTTCTTCTAACGCGAAATGAATTTACTGGCCTAGTTTAACCTAATATAGCCTATTCTGCGCTTAGCGCGTAGAATATTAGCTATATTAGCTACATCTTGCAGCTAAGGGGGAAATCCTTGCGCGACTAGGTTAAGTATGTGCTTAACAATTACCTGCTTCTTATTATTAGTTAGATTCTGTAAGTTAGCTATAGTATTAACGCGTGAAGGTTATCTAGCGAGTTAGTTGCGTAGAGTAGTTTAGGGCGCGTTGTAGATGGCTGCAGCGCGTCTTACTAAGAGATTAGGGTCTTGTTAAAGAGCCTGTAGCGCAAGCTGTATCTAAGCTTCTTTAGATGCATCTGTTTGTTGTGGTTGTGAAGGCATTAGTGTAGAGTTAGTGTTCTGGTGGGGTCTTGGCAAAAGTGGGCGACTCGCCCGTGAGGTACGTTATAGCTATATGTAGTAGTAAGTTAAAGATAGCAAGAATAGCAGCAAGTTATAGAAGTAAAGATTTAAAGTAGAGAAAAGTAAAGGCTTAAGATAGAAGAAGGTAGAGAGTAGAGAGGTAAAAGCTTATAGTAGAGGAAGTGCAGTAGTATGTTGTAGAAGTAGAGGCTTAAAGTAGAGGTAGAGGGTAGAGGGAGGTGAAAGCTAAGGTGGAGGGAGGTAAAAGCTGAGGTAGAGGGAGGTGAAAGCTGAGGTGGAGGTAGCGCGGCAGTAAGTTGTGGGAGTGGAGGCTCGACGTGGAGGTGGAGGGTGGAGGGAGGTGGGAGCTGAGGTGGAGGWAGCGCGGCAGTAAGTTGTAGGAGTGGAGGCTCAAAGTGGAGGTGGAGGGTGGAGGGAAGTGGGAGCTGAGGTGGAGGAATCGCGGCAGTAAGTTGTGGGAATAGGGCTTTATAGTTTGTATGAGGCTGCGCATGTCTCCCCGGATTCCTATACAAAAAATCGACCTCTGAGATTTTTTCTGCCGCACAAGCCCCGCGACGCGAAAATTGTGCCCTAAGCTGCTTAGAGCTTATATAAGAGGAGCAAGTAAGCCTCTAGGCGAGCCTACTTAGCTAGCTTAACTATACCTCCTGCCTTAGCAGCAGCGGCTGTAGTTAGCACTCTCGCTGCCCTGCTAGCGGTTGCTTCAGCAGCCTTAGCAGGTCTTTAGTATTATAATAGCAAGCTCAGCGTACTATATAGCAGCATACTGTCAGGCCCGGCTGACGATATAGTACTGTTCCGGCAAGGGCTCACTATTTGAGTGAGTCGTGATACCTTTTGGTTTGCTTATCTCAGCGGGCCGGACCTGGGGTCTGACACATACTACGTTAACTCCAGTAGACATTACTACAAGAGGCGCTAGGCTTATCGTTTTAGCTTACACAGTGCTAGTTACTATAGGGTAGCTGCAACGCGTTCGCTAGAAGAACTAAACCCCTGCTAGCCTTTTATTTAGTAGGCACTATCTGTACTTAGTAGATTATTAGCTTTACTAGTTGTTTAACACTGCTACCTAGGGATAAGCTTGTACGTGGTATCTGCGCTTGCGCGTTAACTAGTCTTGTGCTGTCTAGCGCAAGCCGACCTTTCCTAGTAGGAATTCATGTAGGTAGGTAAGCGATTGCTACAGAACATGCTAAGGAAGTTGCAAGTATATAAGCTGCAAGCATACAACCTGCAAGTTGCACGTTAGCAAGTCGCACGTTAGCAAGTTGCACGTTAGCAAGTTGCACGTTAGCAAGTTGCAGCTGTACCTTTGTTGTGTTACAGCGCAGTTGTTGCTGCAGCTAATTAGGAGTTGCTAGGTAGACTTGGCAACTGCTAATTAGCTAAGACTGCTAAGTACCTAAAGTACTCCTAAGAAGAACCTTTCTCTGCCTATTAAACCCACACATAACGTACCTCACGGGCGAGCGGGTCACACGAGCGAGCGGGTCACTTTTGCCAAGACCCCACCAAAACACCAACTCTATACCAATGCCTTCACAACAACAACAGATAGCTGCGTTAAAAGAAGCCCRGATACAGCTKGCGCTCCAAGCTATTYAACAAGCCCCTAAGCTCTCAGTAAGACGCGCTGCAGCTATCTACAAAGTCTCTAGAACTACACTAAACGAACAACGCGCTGGACAACCTTCACGCGTTGATACTATGGCTAACTTACGGAATCTGACTAATACTAAGGAGCGGGTGATTGTTGATCACATATTTGACCTGGTTGCGCGAGGATTTCCCCCTTGGCTGGAAGATGTGGCTAATATGGCCAATGTTCTGCGCGCTGAGCGCGGAATAGGCCATATTGGCCTAAACTAGGCTAGTACGTTTGTCTCGCGTCAGGAAGAGCTTAAAGTGAAGTTTAATCGCAAGTACGACTACAAGAGAGCCCTCTGCGAGGATCCTAGGCTTATTTAGGGCTGGTTTGACCTTGTAGCTAACATGAAAGCCAAGTATGGTATCTAGGATGATGACACGTACAACTTCGACGAGACAGGCTTTATGATGGGCTAGATAAGCAACGGAGCAGTTGTAACAGCTTCAGGTACGCGAGGACAGCTAAAGCAGATCTAGCTAGGCAACTAGGAGTGGGCAACGGTCATTTAGGGCACCAATGCTAAAGGATAGGCTATTCTGCCCTTTATTATCTTTAAAGCGCGCAACCACCTGTCCAACTGGTACAAAGACGAAGATCTACCCTAGGACTGGGTTATTAGCATCTCTAAAAACGGCTGGACTACTAATCAGCTTACCTTTGACTGGTTGAAGCACTTTGATGCGCATTCAAAGAGGCGTACTGTTGGCACCCACTGTATGCTGATTGTTGATGGCCATAAGAGCCACAACTCTGTTTAATTCTAGCAATACTGTAAGGATAACAAGATTGTCTCTATATATATGCCTCCGTACTTATCGCACCTTCTACAGCCTTTTAATATAGGCTGTTTTGCCTCTCTAAAGAAAGCTTACATGCGCTAAGCTAAAAACGCTATACGCAACTGGATTAACTATATTACAAAGCTAGAGTTCCTGCCATGCTTTAAAGCGGCCTACAATGCAGCGATTACTCCTAGCAACATTCTAGGAGGGTTCTGAGGCGCCAGACTGGTCCCTTTTGACCTAGATTGGGTTATAAGCAGCCTTGATGTGAAGCTGTGGACTCTTTCACCACAACTCCCTGTTAACAAGGAGCCCTGGCAGTCGCAAACTCTAAGCAATACCCTAGAATTTGAGTCGCAATTAACTCTAATTTAAAACAAGTATAAGAAGGATTAAGGCAGCTCCCTAAACTCTATTCTAAGCGCAATTAAGTACTACGCAAAGGGGGGAGCAATTCTATCGCACAAGCTTGCGCTTGCACAAAAATAGATCTGTGAGCTTGAAGCAGCTGCTGAGGCTACTACGCGACGCAAGTCATACAAAAGAAAGCGAATTCAGCAGGAAGGGAGCCTAGTAGTTGAAGAGGGCTAGCGATTGACAGCTCTAAAGGAGTTTAGGGCGCGTGGTGATGGAAAGAGGGCGAAGAAGCAGGTGCGCGCTGAAGTAGGCGAACCATCCTAAAGACGCTGTAGATGGTGCAACAAGACTGGGCACAATGCGCGAACGTGCAAGAATRAAGYAGAAGAGGTCTCTAAGTAATAATAYAGCTTGTTTTGCYTTATGCAGCGCCAATTTGTGGTGTTTTGGGCCATAATAGAGTGGGTTTTGGTGGGGTCTTGGCAAAAGTGACCCGCTCGCTCGTGTGACCCGCTCGCCCGTGAGGTACGTTAGCTCTTTAAGCTATATCTTATTATGGAACCTGCCTATAAGGTTGCTACCTGTTATAGATAGCTATACTAAATCAACGCAATACTCCAATAGCTGTTCCTCCCCTGCCTGCCTGCGCCGTACCGGCGTAGATACGAACTGAACCCGACCACACCCCGTGACAAGCTCCCAGTCTACTTCTCCGTGTTCAAGGCCACAATGAGCGTCATGATACACCTGCCAGTCTTGATCTCTCCTGGTCCACCTTCGACTTCACTACTTAGCATTACCGACTACCTGACCGCTTTTGGATGGTGTCCCTCTAGCAGTAACTCAATCCAAACAGAATGTCGAGACCTTCTTGGAAACCTTATAAATATAGCTAAGGATCTAGTGCCTATGTTTCGAGACAAAGCAACTAAAGACTTTCTAGTGCTTCTGAGCCGCTGGAAAAAGCAGGTTCTCTTTAAAAGGGGCATCTGGGTCGAGTTGTGGGGTCTGAGTATGACAAAAGCTGTCGTGCAATGTGGAGTGAATGTGCAGATGGTAGCTTCGGATCAGATAGCCAGGCTTTCATTTACAGAATGAACGGTCTTTTGGTTTTCTTTCGAACTAGATCTATCTGATCTCGCCACAGGTTATGGTCTCCCGGCAGCTGTTACTCTCATATTGTAGATATAACTGCTCTAATTCTGCCTACTTGCCCTGGTACTCAAGCACCGTTGCAAGGCTATCGATACCCATCAGCGTAGAGAGGTGATTCTGTCCAAGTTTTCCGCTTTACTGTGTAGGGATTGCCAATGTAACTCCTCAAACTCCTCGTATCTGCCCTAGCATTGCAGCACTACCGCCAAGTTGCTTGCACTGGTAAGCGTGCGTGGATGCCGCTTTCTAAGTATCTTGCAGAAATCATCTAGTGACTGCTGATTCGACCTCTTCGCTTGCTTTGGTGTTGCAAGACGAGCGCCAAGTTGCCCATGCTCTTCAGAGTGTCCGCATAGTATGATCCCACGACTAGCTCGCTTCCTCTCAATGCTAGACTGTTCAACCTTTCTGAATCTTTGTACCTTCCCAAATGCTGAAGTGCAAAAGCTAGGTTGCTGGTGCTCGTAAGTGTGAAGAGATGCAATGAATCTAGTGTCTCCTTGAATCTCTTCAAAGCTTGCTTGTGCATTGCCACCGCTTCGTCGTAATTCCCCTAACTTATTAGTACCCTAGCTAAGGTCTCAACGCTTAGCAGAGTCTAAAGGTTCTTTAGTTTCAATACCTTCTCTTGTACTGCTAGCGCCTCTGTGATTATCTTCTTTGCTATTTTGTAGTCTCCCTTCTTTTATGGGTACCATGCTACATTCGTGGATATCTGCGCCCGTGCTTTCTATGACTTGAGAGTGACCGGGATACTGTTGTAAGTAATGTCGGCTTGGGGGAGCAGCTGCTGACACCTTACCTAATTCTAAAACTCGTTAATTAAAATTCCATGCTATGCATGGCTTGTGAAGCTACGAAAGATCACACACTTGTTCTATTATAAACTACAATTGAATGAATTACGCAAAGCCCCTAAATCAGAAGCAATACTAGAGATTGATAGAAACATTAGACTACGCGGACGTTGCTTTTATGCTTTGAGTCAATTTGATTGTTGGTATAATGTTACATTAAGAGTATATGTTCACCAATTGAAGCTTGTAAGTAAAAAATCTGTTGTTCTGTAATGTATTTGCCTCTTCTAAGTCTCTATATTTGTTGTTGTTTTTAGGGTAGCTATCGGCCCATAAGATAATAGCTAGGTTGATAAGGTATTGTGCTGAAAATGTGCACTGTTGTTACTGTTAATTGTGGCATGATAGTGCATTAGCCTAAAAAGTCTATTAAATGTCAGGTGATCTCCATCACGTGAAAGTACTAGCTAGTGCTCTGGTTCCGGCGGTCATTACGACGAGCACCGCTCGCCAGTGGGGCGATCATGTAGCTAGTGATTGGGGGTGGGACAAGTGAACCCCGCCGCCTGCTTGGTCCGGCCCTTCCGCCCTCAACATCTCGACGAATAGGCTGTAGCTCCTCTCAGGCTCTTCTCGGACCGCTAACGTAGTCAAGCTAGAGATGAACACGATCTTTCCACTTTTTAAGCAACAAGCTGCTATTTATTTTGTATACGGCGAGGGGCTGCAGGGGAGGGAACGCGCTAAAGCTTGTAACCTCAAACCAGTTGAATTACCTCAGGCTACAGAGCAATTAGTGGTCCAGATGCGTACAAGTGAGGTTCTGCTGCATGAATTGGGGGCAGCTTTGTAAACATGTCATGACATGTTTCAGCTCAATGACTTGCAGGTGGCTCTCTCTGTGGACTGAAATCCGACGCTTTGGGGGGGTAGGAAAATGGAGGAGCGGACCAACATTCATACCTCCATGCGACTCATCATAATTCAAGTAGAAACGATCTTTGGTGCCATTTCTGCTCTTACATTGCTCAATCAGGCTAAGCCTCACTCATTACCGTCACTACGCTACGCTGCATCCTTCTTCTAACTACGCTTACTTTTCTTATTGATAGGCACGCGCATCGTAGTAGACATTGTACACTATAAGCCTGCGTTGACGCATGCCGAGACGCAGAAACAAGTTTTAACTGCTTAGGCTTGTCTGCAGGGATCTCCTCTTTCGTTCTACGAAGCTCCTGGCCTGCACGCTTCTAGTCCGGAATTGTTCTCGAAAGGCTGGACTAACCAACTACTCTAATGGAAATTCTCCTGTAACTTAACCCCTGAGAGCTGGGCGGATTTATCGAGTCACGAATAGCTAGGGCGGTATTGCGAGAGCGTTGTTTAACGGCGTGCCAAAATAATTGACAGCATGACCAACACTGCGACAATTAACGTCAATCACTGATGTTATAGAGGGCATACAGTAATATAACTGTGAAAGATCAACAGCAGATTCACAGACTTGCAAATAAGAGGCGCCAAAGATCCGAATCTCCAATCTGTCTTGCAACACAGTGTCCCTTCACTCAGAGACGGACGCACCTTGCTATAAGTTACTTTGAGCCACTAGCAAATGTGTAAAAGGTATGTTTCTATAGGCTGCATACCAAACTCTCAGCTCTCCGCGTCGGCTGGTGCCTGCTGCTCCCAGAGTTTTAGGCCCACATCGACTTGATACTAAGTTATAGGTCGCGTTGAGATCTCTTGTTTTATTCGCGGTAGGCGTTGTATTCACTTCTTACATGAACAAGCGTTTACCCTAGCTGCTGCCTATCGCCGCCTGCTGTGACGCGTCACCTTACTATTAGACTTACCAGTATATCTTAATAGCTAGATATATTCATTAGCAAATCAACGTAGTCTCTCACCTTCTCCGTACCACCATTCTTAGACGTTGTGGGGAAGGCTGAGATCTCACTACGCTAGCTTACCAGAAGCTCTAGCTCTATTAGCCTAATATTCAGTCAGCTCAGCCTATTTATAGCCAGACGATTCTAGGCTGTTAAGACCAGTCGGGATATAGTCTTGAAAAATCCCCAGACCAGAGTAAGCCTTGGCGGTCTAGACTAGACCAAGACCAAGTCAGACCAGACCATTCTAATCACTGCGGCGCCAGCAGAGTTACGGGGTGGCATGAGCGGAAACTTCGGTACTCCACCAGAAATAGGTACTCTAGCTCGCCATGCCCTGTATCTGCGTAAGGCGGCAGAAATTATTGAGATTTGTCTGCCTTTGTTCATGTGCTGGCTGGAAATCGATGCCATCACGTCTGACAGACACGAGCAGAACGGAACTATGACGTAGGCACAACGTCTCACCTGAACAGAAAAGGAGTCCAGTCGACTCTATCTTGAGGGGCCGAGTCAGTCTTGATCTCTTTATTCTACCCTTTGCACTCACAAATTACCAACGCCTTGTATACAATACATTACAGCATCGTTTCGCCACGAAGGCATTCTGGTATGGAGCTAGTCACCTGTCTTATGTATGTGGGTGTGGCTACTGCTATATCCTGTAAGATTATTGGTCCTGGTGATGCGCAGTGTCGCACATGCCCAGCTAGAAGCTGTGCGATTGTTGAGCGCTTCACACTTGATAACTCTATCGACGCTCTATGTGTGTGGCCCACGGGCGAGTTAATTGAAAGTAACAGGTAAGCTTGTTGGAAATTTAACTCAATATGTTCCAATCATACTAACCTACGGGCGACGTTAGCCAATGGCTGTATCTGCCAGAAGGCTCCGGAAATTGTTTTCTGTGGGCATCAAGGACTGACTGCAAACTTGGTAAGTCAAAATCAGTAGGGATAATAGAGCACTAGATACTATTACTAATGCTAATCATAGATACCGTTGGTAATTGCTATGTTGCTGTCGGGCAAGGGATCCTTCCCCCAAGAAACAAAGAATAGAGACAGGTTCTACTCTAGAGAATCTATCCAGAGCTGAAAATAAGGATGCTCTTGGTTAGAGTTCTGTGAAGGGCACATTCGTTCAAGCCGCAGATTTTGCAAGTTGCAGATATAGAATATTGAAGGCTAATATAATCTGTCTACTACTAAATCTGCACTTCTGCATTTACTGGAGCCTCTCAGTATGTTTTACAATTCATGCAGATAAAAGTTTTCTTGTTCTCTTCAGCCTCTAAACATTAGAGTTGTGTTTTCTAAGATGCTAACGTTAGCACCTGTACCAAACATAAACCGTAGGCTGCTGAGATTTGTCCCAAGGTTTTGAGATTTGTCATCAAGATGAGATTTGTCCCCAACACTAACGTGGTTCATAAGAAGCTACGTTAGCGATCCTTTGCACGGAAGCTGTCAATCTTGTGGCTCGGATGAACCAATGGAAGCTTTGCAAGAAAGATGCAAGAAATGTAGGAGAGGCAATTCAGGGTTCGGCTGGTCCCGCTCTTGATACATATAGGAGCTGCAGAGAGATTCATTTGAATTCTTGGTGGTGATTGCGTCTATTATTCTAGAGATGTATTCTTAGTTCACTCATTAGTGCTCCAGGCAACTTCACGCTTCGTCTATTCATGGTTGAAGTAATACAGAAAGAAGGCATCCGGTCGGCTCGTCCTCGATGACGAAGCCCATTGCTGACGACTATTTCTGGTCTTACTCTGCCCTCAGAATCTCTGTCTAGAAGATTCAGTAAGGTCCAGCACATGTTTAGTTACATAGGGTCGACTGGCGACCTGAGTACCCAAGAAGCCCCTGCAGATCAGGTTCGTATCAAGATTTTGATGTGTATATTGCACTCTTCCCCCGCACTCTGTCAGGAGTTTTGACGTCACCTCCGAGCTATTCGAGTCATATGTGGAGTGCAAAAATCCAACAACGTCTGTTTCGTTATGCAACAAGCCCTACATGCTTGATGAAGATGGAAGAATGACAAAAGAATTCTACGGTTGAGCCAAGAAACGCACAACAAAGAATGCACGGAGAAGGCTGCCAGTGGGCCCAGATGAAACGCTATCGAAATCAATTCAAGTGACTAGGCTCCAGCAAGAATGGAGCTACCAATCATCAAAACATCACAAATGTACCTCATGGGTGTCTCATTATCGATGCGTACTTAGAAGGCATACCTTAATCGTCATCACTCTCGTCCCAAGCGAGAGCAAGTAGGAAGCAAACTAAATTTGTCATAGTGTAGCCGGATTTATCTACTTAAAGGCAATAAATGAGTGTGCATTTGTACTATCAACAATGGGAAGGCCGTCAATGACATGATGATCGACTAGCGTCAGGAGATGTCAGACATCTCTGCGCATGATGTTCTCATCCTAACATAATTCATGCTTGCAGACGCTTTATAAGCCGTTGGACTTCAGCAAGGTTTCGGTTGCAGTCAAACCAGACTGCACCTATGATTGCTTCCACTGTCGAGGCCAGTGTTGTCTTTGCTCCCTGTCCAGCCTGACAGGGGTTCTCTTTTAACCATTTTGTCAGTTGCCATTTTTCCGCCACCGCTTTTAGTTTCTCGTTCGTCCCCACCTCCTGGAACATGTTGTGTCCTGTCTCTTTTCATCGTCAGCAATATCAATAAAAACAGACAAAATTCACTCACCGGTAGTGCCCCCGCTTGGGAACCATTCCTCCAATACACTAAGTCGTAGCACAGCGTCCCCGATCAAAGCTAGTCGTTTATTCCCGGACGGAGGTCCGTCAAGATCATTTCGAGATTTTACGGCCCCATCTGCTATAAAGGCTTCTTCGAGCAGGTGGGTGTCGTGGAACGTGTAGTGTAGTTGGCGTTGCAGCGATTCGTAATATGACATGGTTCAAGGCGACCGTGGTTGGAGGTAGGAGAATCACTTTTCAGAACTTCGTTCCTTCCTTTATACTGTTGAATTGACAACAAGCTGACAGTTTAGCACGAGCTCATGTCAGATTACCCCGCACAACTACCATTGTTCTACTTATGACTGTGTGCGGTGAAACTGCGTCTTACAGGTAGTAGAGCTCGGTAGTAATATATCCTTCCATAGTTATAAAGTCGACTTATCGCAGGTTTATGTAGTGGAAGCTGTCGCACTAGCACCACGCATAAGCCTGACAATCGTCTAAGACAGTGGGTGGGCTGGACTGTTTGTTTACTACTCGATTTTCGGAAATGAGTCTGGTTGCGACGGCATTGTGTCCTATCAAGTGGCAAAGTATGATCCGTCAGCTTGCGGTTGACATACTGCACGGAAAGTATCTGCACGAGGACTGGCGTGACTTAAGATGCCTGGCGAACAGTGGGGTACAAATGCACAAAGCGCCAGCTGTCTGTTACGATCCTCATGCACAGGAACGGCACAGCAATAAGTAACCACCAACCAGGCTTCGGACTCACCCATGTCGGGTGGAGAAGTGACCACAAGGTCATGTCACGTGACTGCTCGTCAACAAGCATAACACGACACTGCTCGTCAACAAGCAACCAACTATCTCTTATTAGACTAACTCTAGTCGCTTGTCAACGAGCACTCTTATACTGTTAAGTATATAGCATATAGGAGCACAACCCTTATAGTTCGTGTTTAACTTTGTTAATTAACGTACCTCACGTAGGCTGGCAAATAGGGTCTCCACCTCAGGATCGAAATCCTAAAATAGCTCTAAAACTAGAAGGTAAAGTGTGACGAGCTTGCGAGACTATACTCAGGTGATCGATAGTATTTGATCAGTGACTAACTAGTCTTACATACAAAGTGTTGTTTATATACAAAGGAAATCCGAAGGTCATGTGATCTCGCTTAACCGAGCTTGAGGGTTGTGGTGGAGACGCTCGTTACCGAGGTCCTAAGGTACCCGAGCTCCTGAGCAGCGGAGGACCCCCGCGCGCCTCAGCGTACATCCACACGCTCTTCCACGCGACACACCCCCCAGGTGGTCCTTGCAAAGGAACACCTGTTTGCGAGCGCTTGTGTAGTTGCTGTAGTGCTCGATCGAAAGGAAAGCGTTTGTCAGAGGCATCCCGCTACCCGAGCGCGTGGTCTCCCTCTGAGCTGCTCAGAATTCTATCCCTCGTTGACTGTTGCTTAGCTCAGTGGGTCCTGTAGTGAAGGTGAGCGGGATGTTCACCGCCCAACTGGGCGATTTTGCGTTGGCGACGTTGTGACGTTAAGAGGGAGTTGAGCTTGTCACTCTCACTTTCACCGCGCTGTTTCGCGTCCATATAAGTGAGTTCCCCCCCCCTCAAATTCTCTGTTCCTCAGTCATTCTCGTCAGTATGGCTGTGAGTATATCCAATCCGCACCTCCGAGCTCCTGCGCTGTCTCTCATCCGCTCCTTTGGGCACTTGAGTCCCTTCTGCAGCCTTACTCTTCTTATTACAGGCTTGGACAGCGTCCAATTGAGCCTGCCATCTGTTGTTTCCTAGCCCTTTTTGGCCTTCTGCTGACATATTATAGAGACAGACTAAAGCCCAGCGTGCCGCGCGCACCGCAGCCGCCTGGCGCGCTCGCCGCGCTGCTGGTTCCGCCGCCGCCCGCGCTGCTTCCGCCCGCGCCCTACTCGCCGCGCCTCGAGCGCCTCCCCGGCAGCGCGCCCGCTCGCTCTCGCGCGCCCGCTCGCCCTCTGGCGGTTTGGCTTCGGCCAACCGCGCGTCCTCTGCTGGTCCCCCGGGCTCGTTCTCCTCCCCGGTGGTGGACATGGTTGCTGCCGCTCAGGCAGTTGCAGCCATGTCGCTGCCTCCTCCGCCCTCGCCCCTGCCGTCTCCCTCCGCGCCGCCCACCCCCCAGCGACCCGCTCCTGGCGGGCGCAGGCTAGTGCCCTGCGCCTACTGTGTGGACGCGCTGCTGGCTAGCAGTTCGGCGGCGCTTTGCGTCGACAACTCCGCCTCCGGGCGCCGCAGCAAGCGGTGTTTCCGCTGTGCCTCTGGGCACTCTTGCCGTCCTCTGTATGTTGTCTTGATAGAGCGTGTGACTTGTAGACTGATAGCTCTTAGTCATGAGGTGCTGGAGCCACTCGGCTTGGAGCTGGTGGAGGAGCTCGTTCGCTCCGGTGGGACGACGACTGCTGTGAGTGATCATTCGCATCATATGAGTATTGATGCTAATCGAGCTTGTAGCGGGTGACGGAGCTGCGCTCCGCCATCCGCACCGTGAAGGGGTTGATCGAGGATGGCTACTATGCCTAGATCTTCCCTGATGCGGATGGTTGGCTRGTTGTCGGGTTTTCGATCCCTGAAGCCATCGGCTGAGCGCTCGATAGAGCTTCCGCCAGTGGCTGGCAGGTACCTAGGGGGAGGGGGTTGTCCTCCCCAACAATGAACGATCTTCTCTCTCTCCATTGACTTGCTCTTTTTAATTTGAYTTTTTAATCCACCCTGTGACTTATGTGATGCAGATTGAGGTGTGCCAAAAAGCGCTCGTGACCCTGTCTAGGGAGCGCTTTTGTAAGTCCGTCAGCGGGCATCTCACTTGTTTTTAGGTACGTTATCTGGAGATTCCCCTTGGCGTACTCCTGTTTCAACCACATGTTTTGAATGTCCACATGGCGCAGTTTAGTAGTGAGCCGCTCGCTCTCTTCTACTACTAGTCGGATAGTTTGCTGGTTGTCGCAGAAAATCTCCCACGGAACCCCTAAGTCCAAACGAAGTTCGTGGAGGAACCGTTTTAGAGCTACGCTCTCCTTAGCGACGTGCTCTAAAGCGAGCAACTCTGCCTCAGTAGTAGATGTTGTTACTGTCGATTGGCGGGCTGCCTTCCATATAATCGGACCTCCGAAGAGCTGCACAATATACCCCTGGGACGATCGACGAGACTCCCTATCATCTGCAAATGACGCGTCTCCACATATAAGCAGTTGGCTGCCTTTGTGAGCTCCGTACCTTATACCCAGATGCTTTGTTCGGTACAAGTACGCCATAACTTGATCGGCTGCTCTGAAGTGAGCCGCTCCAGGATTAGTCAAATGATGAGAGAGTTGAGAGGCCGCATATGCCACATCAGGTCGGATCATGATTGCCGTATACAATATAGAGCCGACGCGCTCCTGAAATGCCTTAATCTCTTGTTTTGAAGCTTCTCCGTCATGTTTGAGCAGCTCCTCGGCTGGGAGAGGTGTGCTTGGGAAGGACCCCTTCTCCACAACACCAAACTTCGTAGCGAGTTTGTCAATATAGGCGTCATGAGCGAGTGTTATCGTACGAGCCGCTCGATTGCGTATTATACGAACTCCCAGGAACCATTCAGCCGCTCCATGATCTTCAATCCGATATTTGGCCATCAATGAGCTCATCAACTGTTCTGCAGCAGCTCGATCGTCGTTGTGATACGCTAACAGGATATCGTCAACATAGAACAGTAGAACGATTCGTCGATCAGAGTTATAGAAGAGGCATGGCTCTTCCTTTGAGGCAGTGAGACCGAGCGTCTGAAGTGTGCTGGAGAGCTCTTTGTACCAGAGGACTGGTGAATCGCGCAACCCATATAGAGCTTGTAGTAGTAGTACAACCCTCTCGGGTTTAGCAAATCCGTCTGGCAATTCACAGAGCACTTGGGGTTGGTCCTGGCGGCTCGCGTTGAGAAACGCGCCTGCGACGTCGTACTGATGGAGCTCCAGGTCAAATTGAGCTGCGATCGCTACTATAGTACGAAATGACCGTGCAGCGAGCGTGGCAGCATAGGTTGAAACGATCGAATCCTTCGCTTGTAGATCTCCGCGTACGCAAATCCTAGCTTTGCACTTGACAAAGTAGCCGTCCTGATCTAGCTTGTACGTGAAGACCCATTTGAGCGGCAGGGACCTTGTTGTGACGCTCGATCGGTCCACTTCTACCCATGTCTTCTTTTCAATGAGTGTTTTGATCTCTTTGTTGCAAGCCTGGCGGAATAGAGCGCCTAGTGGGTGATGAGTAAGATCTTTCCACTTCTTTGGGAGTGGAGGGAGCTCGTCACGGTGCATCCGGCGCTCGGATTGAGTGACGAGTCTCTCTGTACTTAGAGTTGAGGCAGCGATCACCGCGTGGACGGTGAGCAGCTCTCTTCCTTGAGTACCATAGCTGTTCGCGTGTTCGAACAAAGGTTGGATCAGCCATAAGTACCCGTGTTGCCGCATCGAGCTTACCACGGAGTACTGTCCTGATCCATCTGTGTCTGCAAGCTCGTCGCGCTCGCGGTCCTCTATCCTTCGGCTCCTCCGTGTTGGAGGGCCCCAGATTCTCCGCTGATATGCGCGTCTCCCGCCTGCATCATCCGCTCGCGTTGTTCTTCGAGAAGGTATCAGAACAATCGGCGAAGCGGGCCTTGGTGGTGGATCATCGAGATCCTCAGTATCTACTGGCTCGCTCCCTTCTCGGTCGGTTGAGTGCACTTCCCGCGAGCCACCAGTCAGGATATCCTCATGTTGAGGAGCTTCCCCGTCCGCGTTTGGCCGTTCTGGCTCAGGCGTTGGATCGGGGGAAAATAGGCCTATATCTCGGTATCGTTCTGCACGGATCTCCAGCGGCTTGCCGGCCAAGCTAGCCGCGCGCGCAGTGTCTGATTCAGGAGCTCTCTCTATACTAGACTGGCCTTCTAGCAGTCGAGATTCTTCCTGAACCTCACCCCCGAGCTGTCGCTCAGAGGACGAGCCGAGCGATAGGTCCTGTTCAGTGATGGGGAGCTCGATTGCTTCTCCCGCATCCACTATCTCGACATTCTCATGGAGGATCTCCACGACTCCTGGTGTTTCTGCAACTGGTATAGCAGTYGACTCATCACCATSGTCGTAAAAGAGCTCCTCGTTGAAGGTCACGTTGCGCGTTGTGATGACCTGGTCAAGGTTGGGGACCCATATGCGGTATATGTTGGACGCTCGATATCCAACTAAGTACCCGATATGGCCCCTTGGAGTGACTTTGAAGCCTCTCCGGTTGCGTCCAGCCGCTCGCTCCCTGTTTAAGGGGTATGCTCGGCAGCCATACGCGTATATCCCGCTCCAATCAGGTCTTAGATCGGCTGTGAGTGCCCTCACCCGCTCGGGTTCATACCAGCGGAAGTATTGGGTAAACCATCGATCGAGCTCCTCATTCGGGCTCCGGAGGTCGTTTGCATGTGACGGACTCATGTTATAGAGCCATGCCGCCGCAGCTACAACCTCCGGCCAGAGCTTCTCAGGTAGGTTTGCGCCGCTCCTCATTTTGATGGACTTGGTGATTMCCTCCTTCCCAGCTCTCTCCGCCGCTCCATTTGGCTCGTGTGTATATGGAGGCACACGCTCGATATCTATTCCTTCATCGATCGCCCAGCGCTCATACGCGGAGCTCCCTCTCCACGGTAGGGTTGCGGTGTCATTGTCTTGACTGATCTTGCAGATACGGAGCTTGTATTGATTACGTACCCAGCTCGAGAAGTTTGTGAGAATGCGCAGGATATTAGTTTGAGTCTTCCCTTGCAGCGTATACACAAAGAGCTTCCCACTGTAGTACTCCTTGATCAAAAGCATCCATAGTTCACCCCCTCGACCAATAGGCATATCGAATAGATCCCATCCGATCCTCCAGAAAGGTCGGGCGGGCTTTTCGCGCTTCCTACGGGAGATGACCTGCTCAGCATGAGCTGTTGCACACACCTCACAGTCTTTGCGGAGCGTCCCGTTGATCTGTACGCCGCGCGCCTTCTGTACTAGAGCTCGGAGTGCTTCTGGTCCCAGATGACCTGATCGGGCGTGCCAAAGGTGCTCTCCAGAGCGGCGTGGGTAGGATTCATACGAGCGTTTTGTTACTGCGTTRAGTATCRGAGGATAGTAAGGCAGTGGCTTGTATTCAAAGAATRTGAGGTTGTGAGCGCGCTTTAGAGTAGCACACACGACGCTCCCATTTAGGTCTTCAATATAACCCACACGGAGCGAGCTGTCTAGCCCTAAGTACCACACTCCTTTCTCCTGCAATCTCGCTTCTGAGATAATGTTGACATGGAACCCTTCCACTACTACAACGTCCTGAAGGAGCAGGTCCTCTGTATACGGGCCGCGCTTGCCGTGCAAAGCGTTCTTGAACAATCGAGCCCCTCGTCCTGTAACAGGAAACGCCTGGGTMCCCGCTTCTACTGTGTCAGTGGAGTCGGCRGGGCGGAAAGTTCCAGGTACAAGCCGATCAGCGCTGTTGACCAAGTGCGTAGCCGCTCCGTTATCCAGGATTGTACTATCCGATAACGGGTGAGCGTTGAAATCYATGAGGTTATATACACCAGGCCTTTYTGTTGTAACTATAGGATCTTTRAGGACTTGCATYATCTTAGGATCRATAAGTGCGGCCTGTACATTGCCAGGAAACTCGACTTTACGGGTGGTTCCACTGGATTGACCATCTGCTGATGCAGTGATAGCCCATGGAGCGTTCGAGGTCCACTTGAGCTGCTCRATTGCCTTCTTAGTGTCCTTGAAKTCCCTGTATCCAAGCCTTTGACGGGTCTCTTGGCGGTGCTTTTCGCTCATGTTAACAGGAGGTGAGGAGCTCCCTCTGACAGCAGTTTCGAGTCTTCGACATTCGGTTGGTTTCCACCTGTGGGTAATGCCTTTAGGCCTACACGGGCAGGCGTATCCAGAGGAGTTTGAGCTCCCGGTGTTACCACCAGGCGCGCCCTGGGTGTTGTCCGATTGGTTTCCAAACGTTGCAAACACACCCGGGTTATCTTTGCCTGACCTGATAGTATGCTCATGCATYAAACCACTGAAGACCCTGCTAACCTGGTCTAAATTGAGTGTTTCGAGCCCCAGGATACTATCCTGGATGATCCTTTGATTCATAGTACGAGCCCACTCCGGGGCGATCCTATGGCTCAAGGCATCCAAAAAGTCCTRGACAGCGAGCGCCCCATCGACCTCCGCAAGCTCGTAAGACTTGGCCCTCATATAGAGGTACGACCACTTCTRATACCAGTCCTGTGGAGCGGTTCGTCCTTGTTTAGCCGCTCCAAGGTGTTGTCGGTATTCAGCCCTGACCTGGTTCTGGGTGCTTATATCCGTCGGAGCGAGCTCTTCCTTGAGTGCTCGTACGAGCGCTTGGAGCGTCGTCACGTTCTTGGTAACGAGCTTCACCATCACTGGTGAGAGGATCGCTGGGGACACTGTAGCGTTAACCCAGTTCCAGAGCTTTTGCAAGCGCTCCGCCTTAGCAGCCCAGACGCTCGACTTGACCTTGTACATTGCGAGCTCCTGGTTGTATTGCTCTATGCTCATTTGTGTTCCTTGTGTATTGTATTCGGTCGGTTGAGCGCTTTGGCTGCGAGTGGAGTGGGCTGGTTGACGGTCGTCGGTAATCGAGCTTATGGTAGGTAGCTGCGGAGCTCCATCGTGCAT
The DNA here is from genome assembly GCA_001599375.1 of Phoma herbarum. Taxonomy (NCBI): domain Eukaryota; kingdom Fungi; phylum Ascomycota; class Dothideomycetes; order Pleosporales; family Didymellaceae; genus Phoma; species Phoma herbarum. The sequence continues at coordinate 462,133 of BCGR01000026.1, forward strand.
TCCCGGAGCGTCGGGAGCGTCCGGGTTGACGTGGTCCCATACGTCGCGTAGTTTGGCATGCCAGGTTAGTTGAATATACCAATTGGGCCAATCAGATCGCGATGTGAGTTGATAGAGACCTGTCGGAATGCCTGGTAGAGCTTGCGAGCCATAGCTGACAAGCTCTCCCATGATCGGAGGGTCGGGTAGTTTGAAATGGAGGAGTGATTGGAGCGACTGAGCTTCGTCTCACAAGCTCTACTGAGTGCGCAGGGAGATCTACTGTGCTCAGGAAGCCGGGCTCATAACTGTGACGAGCTTGCGAGACTATACTCAGGTGATCGATAGTATTTGATCAGTGACTAACTAGTCTTACATACAAAGTGTTGTTTATATACAAAGGA